>NQII01000119.1:914214-1045561 GCA_002778355.1 Clitarchus hookeri | reverse complement strand
TTCTCTGGAGCCAGTGGTAGATCTTTGTGGAGGTCGTGTAGTTCATGTGGATACTCCAAATCAACTTCCAATATATCTGGCATCATTTCAAATTTTTGTCACATTAATTTTTGTATTTCTCCACTTAAACCCACGGTAAGGTAAATACCGACTCATAGCCCATCCATATAAGTTATTGGCATCCAGGTATGCCAAATAAGAGGCTTCAACTTTGGCATCATAATCATTCATGTATTTATTATTTGCTTTGGCATACCTCTTGCAACATTGTGATATTCCACCACAAATACCTGTTTCAATCATCAAAATCATGTTGTAATCCGTTAGTAGTTCTAGTTCTGTTTTAGTATGTTTGAGCATAGCATCCCACACTAGCCCTGGTGCTGTGAAATACCATGCAGGATCTAGCTTATATGTTTTGAGACAAACCTCTCTAAAGTTTTCTATAATATCACCCAATATCAATACATCTGTTTTGTTATACAACTGAGTATACTCTCCTAAGGATTTTATGTTGAAAGTTTTCCACACCTTTTTTGCAAACTTGTAGTCTTCATCTGTAATATCACATTTGTTGAGTTTGTCGTAAAATGCATCCTTATTAGGTAGTGATGTCTCACAAAATTTTTCAACACTATCCATATAGTCATAAGCCTTTCCTTATAACAAGATCTAGAAGTTCATTGGAAAAATGCGTACTCGTTTCCTGGAATTGACTTCTGCAAAGATTTCTAGAGAGCTTATCGATGCTGCTAGTCATAAATTTAAATGAGTCAATAAATCTTAGATTTACGCCCTCACATATATGTTTAGTGAAAGAAATATATTTTTCCTCGTTGTTGGGAATTAGGTCAATTTTATTTTCATTGATACCAAGCTCCTTTACAGATAAATGTGTGTCATATCCAGATAGATTATGTATAAACACAGGAACGAAATATGGATTTCTATATGATAAGTTACAATCTTTGTGTGCGGCTCCTCTAAATTTACCTGTAAGGTGGTCATTGTCTCTCACAGAGTCTCCATCCAAAGTCTTTTCACATATATGGCAATGGGTGGCTGTATCATAACCAATTTGTTCTTTCTTGGTCAAGGGAAGCATTGGTTTTTCATTTTTGTAGACATCTCCTATTGCCTTTGCTTCCTCCATTAACATCTTGACGAATACCCTATATGCATCAGATCCTTCATAAGTTACTGGTGCCTTATAGTATTCATGCTCATATTTGATATAGTAACTGAAACTAATAGGTTCGTGTTTTTGCTACGGCTTCGTGTAGGAGTCGTCGGGATTTGGTTGGCAAGTTTCGATTTTAGTTAACAAACACTCAAAATCGGCATATATCACAAAAGGGACTCTCAAAGAATGATTTTTGTTCTTGAATCTTAGTATGTTATTTTCTTTTTGTGGACGTTCGACTCTAATTCCATCATGATCTCGGCAGTCTTCTTCGTGAGCATTTAGCTTGCTTTCAGAGTAGAAGTGTTGNGCATATATCACAAAAGGGACTCTCAAAGAATGATTTTTGTTCTTGAATCTTAGTATGTTATTTTCTTTTTGTGGAAGTTCGACTCTAATTCCATCATGATCTCGGCAGAGAAGAAGCACTCGTAAATCGAACGAAAGTCTCACCAAGTGTTGCAAGCATCTATCACATATGTATATTTTATGGTCATTCTTTACCACCTGTGACGCAATAAGTCTCGAAAGACTTTTTATCCAGCAGTAGTGGTCATTCTTTTCATCTTTGATGTAGAGCAGATTAATATGGTTATCCACCTTATTTTTTGTTATTTTTAATCGATAGATTATATATTCCTTATTGTCTTTGTTTTCTTTTTCTTCATATGTATATACATTCATTGATAACCCACTTCTTTTCTCAAAGGTTGGTATGCTATCANTTTGTTTTCTTTTTCTTCATATGTATATACATTCATTGATAACCCACTTCTTTTCTCAAAGGTTGGTATGCTATCATATTTCATAGCAAATTCCAGACCCTTAAGTGCTTCGTCAAACTCATGTTCATGATCCAAATACTTGTTCACTCTTTGAGGATCCTTTTGTGCTGGATGTAGTGCGGATAGAATAGACCACAAAAAACATTTTTGATCATTGTTCTTAACATTAATTGCTGCTTGCTTAGCTTTGATTTTTTCTGGAAGATCAACATAAAAGCTACCCTTAAATGGAACNTTCACTCTTTGAGGATCCTTTTGTGCTGGATGTAGTGCGGATAGAATAGACCACAAAAAACATTTTTGATCATTGTTATTAACATTAATTGCTGCTTGCTTAGCTTTGATTTTTTCTGGAAGATCAACATAAAATCTACCCTTAAATGGAATATATTTATTTATTCTTACCTCTAGATTGAATATCCTATTAAGCACCCACTGAGAGCCCTTTGCTTCAAATGCTCCCATCTCAGCTATTATTTTCAATATGCTAGCGGTATAGTATTTTTCTAGATTAGTTGATTTCAGTATAATTTCGTTCTTGGTTTTAAAAGAGTGTCCAACATATTCGATATTGTCACCAGTTCCTCTTTTGTACTCGGCGAAAACTTCATGTTCACTTTGAGGTCCATTGATTTTAAATGTTTATTAATTATGCTGGTGACAGCTCCGTTTATATAGTTTAGGGAATTATTTGGGTCTTTGTNATTTCATAGCAAATTCCAGACCCTTAAGTGCTTCGTCAAACTCATGTTCATGATCCAAATACTTGTTCACTCTTTGAGGATCCTTTTGTGCTGGATGTAGTGCGGATAGAATAGACCACAAAAAACATTTTTTGATCATTGTTCTTAACATTAATTGCTGCTTGCTTAGCTTTGATTTTTTCTGGAAGATCAACATAAAAGCTACCCTTAAATGGAACATATTTATTTATTCTTACCTCTAGATTGAATATCCTATTAAGCACCCACTGAGAGCCCTTTGCTTCAAATGCTCCCATCTCAGCTATTATTTTCAATATGCTAGCGGTATAGTATTTTTCTAGATTAGTTGATTTCAGTATAATTTCGTTCTTGGTTTTAAAAGAGTGTCCAACATATTCGATATTGTCACCAGTTCCTCTTTTGTACTCGGTGAAAACTTCATGTTCACTTTGAGGTCCATTGATTTTAAATGTTTATTAATTATGCTGGTGACAGCTCCGTTTATATAGTTTAGGGAATTATTTGGGTCTTTGTATGTATTCACACTCTTTACAGCATAAGTCTTGATCCTACTTTTAACTGCATTTTCAATTTCTTCTACACTGAATCTGAGTGTGCATTTGTGTACTTTGCTCCTCAAGTGACTTCTTATCAGAGATGGTTTGTAATAGTGGTTACAAGCCTCACAGCGAACTTGCTTTTCTCTTAGTAACTTCTGTTTTGGTATTAGACTGCAGTATTTTAAAAATTTCCCATGCATTTGTAGGTTCTTGCACTTGTGCAAGACCTTTGTGCAATCTACTTCTCAAATTACTTCTTGTTAGAGATGGTTTGTAAAAGTGGTTACAAGTTTCACACTTGACAAATGGCTGTTGAGGTTTCTTCTTATTTCTTTTCATAAAAACATCACGCTTAGATTTATATTCGTTCCAAACATTACCAGTTGCATTAGCCTTTTTCATTGCTATGGTCGTCTTCGTATAGTTGTACATCAATATATTTTCATTTGTATTAATTTATTATATATATGTTTCTTTTATTTCACGAGCTATTCTTAGTATACATTTTCATTCCCTTAAATAAAAAAAAGTATCGCTGCTAATTCTTAGAGCACCTTTTTCTAAACGCAAATTTTAACAAAACTTTATTTGCGCTGCACGCGCCCGCACCCGAATCGGTATTATCATAATTTATGGTTCTTTTCAATTAATTAGTTTTAGAAGTGGGTTGTAAAAATATGAGTATTAAAAACGCATTAGCTTTTAAAAGTGGGGTGATGACGGATGGGTAATTTTTAACCCATGAGTTTTCAAAAGTGGGTTGAAAATGGATGGGTATTTTTAACCCATTAGCTTTTAAAAGTGTTTTGAAAATGGATGGGTATTTTTGACCCATTAGTTTTTAAAAGTGGTTTGAAAACGGATGGGTATTTAAAACCCATTAGCTTTTAAAAGTGGTTTGAAAATTGATGGGTATTTTTAATTCATTATCTTTTAAAAGTGGTCTGAAAATGGATGGGTATTTTTAACCCATTAGCTTTTAAAAGTGGTTTTAAAACGGATGGTTCAAAGCTCTGGTGCCCCAGCGCTGCGTTCGAATCGGCATTTTGTATCTACTCACATACGAGCTCCACTGTGCTCACTACATCAGCACCCCATGGTTCTCTTTCGATGCCATACTTCGGATTACAGGGGTATATCTGGAGCTACTCACCGATTACGACATGCATATGTTTATTGAAGAAGGGATCCGTGATGGTGTGGCACAGCGCATCATACGACATGTGGAGGTAAACAACATCTATGCCAATGACACACCTGCAGTACTTGAATGCCAACAAGCTGTACGGATATGCCATGTCACTGCCGCTCCCTGTATGCAACCATAACCTGAAACAGTCTGTATCACAGGGATTGAGGTTAAATAAAATTCGTCGTGTACTAGAATTCGAGCAAGAAGCATGGCTGAAGCCTTACAGGGAGCTCAACGCTGTGAAGCGACAGGCGGCCACCAACAACTTCGAGAATTAATTATTTAAATTAGCAAACAATGCAACGTTCGGCAAATTAATGGAGAGCAAAAGAAAACGTCAAAAAATGGAGCTGGTCTGCAGCGAAAAACTACTTAAAAACTGTTAACCAAGCCTACTTTCCTGGACCGATCGATTTACGATGAATCTCTTTTCCTGATTCGACTGCAGCACGAATCCATATTTTTCGACACACCCATACTGCAGGATTAATGGTGCTCGATTTGTTGAAAATGCTTATGTACAGGTTCCATTACGATGTGATGAAGGCCCAGTGTGGCGAAGACATCGAGCTCCTGTATAGATACAGTCTCGTTCCTGTATCAGGTTCGAACCAGGGACTTTTACGAGGACATTGTTTTGGACGCACAGTTTTTTGCAGAGTTTGACATGAGCGGCTATCCCACGAACCACAAGTGCTTTTCGTCCACCAACAAGAAAGTTGTCGGCAAGTTCAAGAACGAGTGCGATGGAAAGATCATGGATGAATTCGCAGGCCTGCGTGCCAAACTATACTCCTACAAGTGCAATGGCAAAGAAATGAATAAAGCTAAGGGAATTCAGAAGTGTGTGGTACAAGACAAAATCTAATTTTCCGATTACATAACTGCATTGGAAGATCTAAATACAGTGCATGTTACAATGAACACAATACGAGCGCACCGACATTCTCTTTACATGGAGAGCATAAATAAATTGGCTTTGTGTTGCGCCAATGACAAGCGAATCTTATGCGAAGATGGTATACATACTTTTCCCTATGGATTTATAGAGTAGGATTTTTTATGTTGTAAATATAAGATTCCATACTGACTCGTGTACGTATATAGAGATGTGATAGACACCAGCGGCGTTTATCTCCTTTAACCATTTAAGTGTAAAATATCGTTGTGGTAATGCGTTATCTCTCTCTCTCTCTATGTCAATTTCACTCTCTCTCTCTCTCTCTCTCTCTCTCTCTCTGTGTGTGTTTCTCTGTTTCTTAACTGTTATCGCGATCCCATCCAGTTGCTCTCCATCACCAGTAAAACTGTTCGGCGCGAGAGGAATAATCAGTCTTGCTGTCGCCTGCCACAGGTAAGGCATGCATACTAGCGGCCGTCGTTTTTCTTTCCAGCGCCTTGGGCGAGGGGGTGGGAAGGGAAATAGTAGACACATCACGAACAGACCCGGGACGTGCTGCGAGTTGGCAGATAGGGAAAGCGCTGGACAAATTTCACCTCCTTAGCTACAAACTGTTGTACATTTATCTTGGTTTCTATTCTTCTTTCGCTCCCCGCGCGTCGTGGGAAGTTCTTACCGTCCGGCTGCCTCTCACGCACACTCCAGAATAGGAGGAGGAACATTATTCAAACACACATGGCCTTTCAGGAGACCAGAAGCCACTAGCATAAAAATGGGAAATGAAAATGGTTTTTTTTTTTTCAATTTTTTTTTACAGAGCACAAGAATATCCCACGGGTCACGGTGGAATTATTTTAGCCATTAAAGGATCCCGAAACTCGCTGGAAACGGCTTTGCGATTTCTCTCTTCGCATCTGGGAGGTTTCCGCCCGGCGTTTTTCATGCCGCGGAATTTCTATTATGAAATGCAAACTGCTTCTTGCGCCGTGATGAAACCGACCTAAACATTGAGGCGGCAGATTTTTTACGGACCTATTCTCTTCGCGCAGACATTCGTTGTAACAACTGCCATATGCCATTAAAAAGAGAAGGGAGTAGGCGGGTTTCTTTAAGGAAACGTATTATGGATTTGTGTAATTTTTTTAGATAATTATGTTTTAACTCAGAATATAAAACTTATACCACTTACAACTATTTTTTAATGTTTTTTTTTTTGTTAATTTTGCAAGGACTATGCCGATGAGGAAATGTTTTCAACTGGCGGCATACAGGCACCGATGAAGTTAATCTTCGAATGTGTCGTTTAAGTATTTAATATACCTGGAAATTCTACATTGTAAGGAAATGATGGAGATGAAACATGCATGAGATATCTCCACAAGGAGAGATGCGTATATTACAGAGTATAAAAGCAGAGTGGAAAAGAAAGAGCAGATCAAATACATAATTTATCTTGGAGATATGGTAACGATAACTGCCACGAGTCCGCCGGGAATGACACAGTTCTCGGTGTAGTAAATGGCACGAGAAAGAAAAATTTCAGCTAAATCTAAGATTTTACGTCGCACGTCCCTGCACAGAAAGGCTGGCTGCAGCGGGTTTCTAACCACTTGCTCCCTTTGGTATGTCAGAAAAATTATTAACCCCTATAAGAAACGAGGGAGGCACTTCATTTCATAGCATTAAAGTTATTTGAAATTCGTATTTATGACTCGCTATTATCTTCCTCAAACAAGCTGACTTCATATATTTTAATCAATGCTACGCATTTGATACCTGCAATCACATTCTGTGGACGTGTTCAATATTCTAGATGGACTAAACAGGTAGTTAAGTACTGTCTTATAACTGAAAAGCTTTCAGACTGTCCTTTTTTTTGGTAGTGCGAAAAGGCGAAGTATTCCACGCAGAGAATCGGAAGGCTAGCTATATAAGGCGGTGTCTCACTATTTATAGTGATTATGGGATATACATGCGCTTTTTAGTGATCTGCCCTATCCCATTTTTTATTTAATAACATTTAACATAAATATATATTGACCAGGATAAGGAGTTACTTAAGTGCTACAAGCAAAATTTTGGCATTGACTAAACGGTGCCGAGTATAAAACATATTAAATTCTGTTATTTGTTTTAAATTCAGAATCGTTTCATCCGTGCCACTCTTTAAGGTGGATGAAAGAAAACTAAGTGACTCTCACCCATGAAATAAATGGTAAACGCTTTTGTAATTTAATTGAAGTTCAAACGACATCCAAGGCCAGAGGCAAGTACGCCAGTACATAGCTAGGGCGTATAGCAGGTGATCCGCCCGATCGGCGAGTTGTACAAGCGATTAAGCTCTGTTTTAGATTATATTTTGGAATACAGAATTATAGAAACGCGGAATAAACATTAAAAAATACCGCAATGTTGTATAAATACGTATAACTCTCACGACCCATTGACTAGGACGGTGGGTCAGAAGAATGTGCGCGCAAGACTTGAAATAGCCCCGACCCTCTTTTCCTCTCCACTTCGTCTCACTGAGCATGCATCTGCAAAGTGAAGCACTGCCGCTGTGAGCTGATAACATTTGCAGAGTAACTGTCTACTATTCACGATCGGAAGCAGCGGAGGCGATGGAAGTAAAAATAACACTTAAAAACAGAGGATTTGTCCGATGTTCACGTTTGCTCGGGTGGTTATCAAAAATGTAAGACGCCAGCGGAGAGCGAAGGAAATTCCTATAACCTTGGCTCCTTCGTTCCTCGAGATGCGCGAGATCATATATTCATTCGTTCCAATACTCTTTTCTTCTCCGCTTCGAGCGTTATTATCGCAGTTACGACCTTTCTGACAGGGTGTAACAGGGAACAATGCCATTTGCTAGCAAAACCGATTTCGCGCTCCGGGTAATGGGGCGAGCACCCACAGTTGGGATGTCCTGTGCGATATAAATAATAATCGAACGATATCTCGCGTCCCTTTGACAGGATGTCCATCGAGTGTCGCGGACACTAATACCTGTAACATGTCAACTATTGGACCTTCAGCGAATAATTCACACCCATGTGGTAGTGACGGGTATTCGACAGAGATTTAAATATAGTTCATAGGCTTGTGATAACGACGATATATTTTATTTAACGTGTGCTAGTAGCAGCGATAATTACTCTTCTGAAAACGAGCCCGTAATTCTAAACTCTATCCTGCAAAATATGAACGCTTCAAATAAGTAAATGTTTCTAAAATTGATTAACCTGCTTACTTTCTTAGTCGTTTCATCTAGTTCGTTCATGTAAGGAAAAGGGAAGCCATTACATTATTTCGGGAATTGATTCGAAACTGGTCATTGCAGATCAAACGGACAGTACTTCCTCCAGTTAGTCTCAAGTGATTGCATGTACATGATAAATGCTGTCTCATACAATGTTATTGTCGTGTTTACAGGGTCGAACATTAAAAATACTTTTTTTTGATTGCTGTAAAATTTTTCGAAGTAAATGCTATTTAAAAAAAAAACTTGAGGGAAGTGTTGAAATATCGCTTTCGGAAGTAGCGGCTTCTAATGATGTAGAAAACTTATTTTCTTTTTCTTTCTTCTCCAGGGATCTGTACAATGTTGCACAACTACCTCCCACGACAGCAAACGAATCTGTGGAGCCTACATTTTGGGGGTATAAATGTTAATATGTAAGCTACGAATGATGTATTACTTCTATTACTATTACAGTTTTTCAAAACGTTTATTTATTATAAATTTTGTTTGAATTATTTCACAAATAGTTTATGCAGATTTTCTTAGTTAATCACTTTTTATGTATTTTGCAGTCTGTTTCAGATAACGCTCTTTTCCCTTAGTTTTTGTCGTGCAATTATTTAATTTATTATAATATAATTTTCAAATTATTAGTGTAATCGAATGTTGATTTATTTAAAATCGGTGGTAATTCTCTCACCTGTGCTGCTAAGTTCTAACGAGACAAATTTCTTTAGTGCACTTTGTGGTCGACTTGTACGTACTGGTTCATGAAGATATTTTCATGAGGAATCCTTTTTCTCATACGATATGTTCTCGTCTCCTTCCGTTGGTAGATAAGAGTTAGCCCAGCTAGGATTTAAAAAATTAAGGATTTCGTTTTGTGTTTACTTAACAAAACGATCGTTCGTGTCAAGACGTATTGTTCAACATAGTGTGCGAACGAAGTAAATTATGAATTGGTTTTATTAATTTACCGTGGCCAATTTGGGAGGGGGGTGGTGGTGGACGTACAAGATTACTAAAGACGTGATAGAAACACCAGTTATACATATATTAGACATTTTTTTGAACTATGCAATGTTTCTAAATACGTCACTTTTTCTGAAATTAAATGTGATGAGAGGTTACCTGAGATAGTGCTCGTCCCCCGTCCCCCCTGGAACACTTTGAACAGCGAATATGTTAGAGACTACTGTAAGTGCGCTCAGTTCGCAGCCAGGGCGGGGCTTGATAAGTGAGGGACTGCAGGGTGAGTCATTGTGTAGTAGATAAACGCGAGAGGGGGCAGGTAGCAGCTGGGATAAGGCGGCGAATGAAGGTGATTGCAAGGAGAATGTTATCAGTTCTCCCCTCCCACTTTCTCTGTTCCCCGTCGTTTTCCTACCGAGGGAGACTGAAAACGGGCGAAATTCGTTTTCTTGGGGCCGTCCCGCCAGCGTAAATAAGTGGTTCCCACCCTCTTCCTACGGGAGTTTTCTTTTATTTTATCTCGCGTTTCTACTGTCTTCCGTTTCATTCATTGTCTTCTTTGTCGCCGCCTCCCGTAGTTATACCCATCCTCCTCCTTTCTTCCGGGCGAGCAAGTTTTGCAAGAGGCTGAGGAATGGGTAGGGTGGAGGATTTATTTAAAAAGTGCTGTGTGTATCAACTTGCACCAAATTGTAGTTACGTTCAACACACCTATCAGGTCCTCCAATTTTTTTCATCAGTGTCATATCAGGTGCACATCTTCCGATCATACAGCTGTTACGCTTTGTTAGCGTCGCTCCCAGCAACTCTTACTTGGAAAGAAGCATGTGCCGGGAATATGACGTAGGTGTCATGCAAAACACCTTAGTCATCGAGCCGTTGAATTGTGGCAACGGCATCCACATTATAGCCCAACTCTGAAACAAATATACGGTTGTAGGAACCAAATTTATGATCTCATAATTCATCTAGGGCTGTAATATAGTGACAGCAATCGGATTGGTTGTTTGTAACCTTCTAAGTATTGCCAAACTAATTAGTAATACTAATATAACTGTATGTGGTTCTGTCTGTGATTGCAAGCCCAACTATGTATAGGTCTACACTTCCTAATGTAGAGCACTCTGTTCATAGTACAGAATAGATAGTTGCTTCAGCAGAACAACTTCACAACTATTTGGGTTGTTCCATTAATGTCTAAAACTGTAATAAACTAACAGAACACGCTTATGCTGCTAATGAAGTTAGGTTGCTTCTGCCATGAAAACCCCATGACAGAATTGTTCTGTTGTCACTTATCTGCTGATTTTTCTGTGAATGGCATGCTGTAGGAATAGTAGATTCACTTCCTGGACAACATATGCTGTACGTAAAGGATGACTGCTGATGGACACCGAATAGAGTCTCAGTGCGTTTCGTTCGTTTTACCTGATTATTAAAGTCAATATAACCGCTTTTTATCATCGACATCTATAACAGTACTTCAGAAAATAACACTCCAGTATAACCCGTGAACAGTACTTACGATTTCAAGTTTGTGTAGAACGTACTATGAACATCTGATATCAAAATTAATATGCAATTATGAAAGTAAATTTGTTGATAGGGAAAGTTTTGTTGTGAATACTTTGTTAAGAATAGAGAAAATATTATTTTTTGCATGTTGCGTCGAATTATGATAGATAAACTACACCTAAACCCTTCACATTAAAAGTATTAGAATTCGAAACAAAGATTAAAAAAAATATATATTCTGGTTTAGGAGTGTTACTCTGCGTAAAGTTAATGACTTTGGAAAATATTTCATTTTAAAAATGTAGGATTCCGTCAGATATAATAATTTTAAGATATTCTTTGGGGAAAATACACTGTAAGAAAAATTCGTGTTGCAACAACACTGCGGAAATATTTTATGCCTTCTTATCAATTTGGAAAGTGGCAGATAGCCAAATATAGTTTTCATTTGATGAGATGATAGGCATAACTGGGGGATTCACACACACGTGCTATCGAGAGAATGTTAATACTGCGAATAAGTGTTGGATAAAGTGAACCACTGTAAAATTGAAATTATGTTAGAAATTGCTGTGTTCGTGTTGTGGCTTAATGTAACCAAGCGTACATGCAAACTTAATACAGTTACTGATGCAATAGCGTATATGACTAAGGAAAAAAACAAGTTAAAGGAATCGTACCAAGAAAACACATTTTTTTTGCGGTTTGACTCATAGATGTTATAACGTGGCCGATAAAGGTTTTCGCAAACACATTCGAGAGTATTGAAGTTCAGGAATTCCAGTGTCTCCTCAGCCAGTTTTATTGTATTATTCCCTGCTAAGCAGAATGGCTGAGGTAATCGACGTGAATAATTATGACAATACTTCAACCACAAAATGCAAAATTCTTGTTGGATTAGATGCTTGGAAATGCTTCTTTCATAGGAAGTAGTTTCAATGCTATGTCTACAATCATCAAACGACAAGAATAATCAGTTAAACATTACCTGACACTCTTAAATTGCTAAACGATTTATGAATGATAATAAATGAAGCACCCTTTTGGTCTTTCACTTGAAAAGTTAGGGCCCAATTATCTATGTTCTGGAGAATTATTACTTTTATTCTGGGATAGCGGCATAAGGGGTAGTTTGGCTGGTCACGAGAGAAAGACCAGTCGTGGCAGTTTTGAGAACGTTGTCATTACACGTTGGTGACGTTAAAATACTTTTTTCGAAACCCATGCTTTGTTTAACAGCTGGTAATCAAATTATTTTAGTTCCTAAATGCTGATAATATGTGTAGTAATTTGTTACAGTGACTGTCAACAAAAGTACTAAATGTATAACAACACAATTTCAATTTTCGGGTGTGTGGTTTTCTTGTAAAATTTAATGTTTGGTTTACTGATATATATTAATATCGTCATAAGTAAAATTTTTGTTTTGCTTATTAATAAATAATTAGCTAAAATCTTTGTGTATAGTTTATATAATCTAGAGAACTGCTAGTTTCGCGTTATTATCTGTCAGCAAACTAAACTTTGTAAGTTGTTGTAAACTCGCTTGACTTGCGCCGTTGGCCAACAATTTTCTAAGCACACCCCGGAGTACTTATTTAAAGGCTGTGGAAACGTCTCGCTGTGAAGCGAATTTCCTAAATATAAAATCACGAACTACTTAATATATTTCGATAGGGTGTTTATTGAATACGTATTTGAACTAACAAAACCTTCATATACAGCAATAGTTGATATTATACGATGTATCATTTTCGAATAAAAATTGTTGACTGTTTTTTTAATAATAACGTATACAAACTACAAAATCATCATATACTATACAAAAAGTAATTATTTTTAATGTTTTTTTTAAATCGAATTGCTTTATAAAAATAAAACGAAAACAAATGCCTCTTTTTAGTTTTAACAGAATTTTATTTTATAAAAGTTCCTGTTAAAATTTTTGTTAAAAATATTTATTTTTTCTTTACGTTATAACCATTTTAAATTTATAGACGTGTAGCTAATATTATTTTGTTAATTTTAAGACTAATTATTTTCAGAAATTTACTGATTTTGTGGTTAACTTCCCTAAGTTTTCGCCAAAAGGCAGCAGTTTTTAAATTGAATATTGTAGATTGTATCAACTATTGCTGCGTATGATAGTTATGAGCATTCTAATATATTGTCAATAAATCTAACCCTATCAATATATGATTCTGTTATGATTTTATTTTGTCGGGAATTTGCGTATTGCGAGACTTTTCCACAGCCTTTTTAAGCCAACAACTGACATCAACAACTGTGGAGTGACCAATCCACGTGTAAAAGGTCGTTAATAATGTCTTGCGGTTGTACTGGCTACCTGTTTTTTTTACGGCATTGCGTTTTACGACTCATCGTCTGCTGAGATCGAGAGCTTCGAATATAGACCGTGCTTGCCTAAGTTCAAGCAAATTTGATGGAATACTAGCTTTGGTCATTTCCCACAAAGATTTAAGGCCATAATTCAGGATAATTTTTATTTCATTATCTGAAAGAGATTTACAATAGGACCACACAAATGTCAATATTTGTAGTCAAATTACTGTAATTTTCAAAATATACCACCGAAAAGTCGAAAATTTTGGAATATGGGAGCCCAAGTTTCTACGCTCCTAATTAACTTAGTCAAATAAATCACATGTTATGTGATTTATGTCATATACACAACATGTTTATTAAGTATCAAGGATATTTAATAATGGATACTCGGGTACTGGTACCATGAATCTCTTTTAAAATAGGTATTGATGTTTTTGTCAACACATTTTTATTCTTATAAGAGAAACTAATAAATATTAACATTATTTTCTCCCAGACGAATAAAAATATGTTGACAAAAACATGAGTACCTATTTTAAAATAGATTCAGGATGCCAGTACACCGAGTACAGATTGTTAAATATCCTTGATACTTAATTAACATGTTGTGTAGCACGTGCTTTAGTTGGCAAAGTTATTTCGGAGCATGGGAACTTGGGTTCCCATATTCCGAAATGTTCTAATTTTTGGTGCTATCTTTTAAAACTACAATCATTTGGCTATAAATATTTGCATTTATGTGGTCCTTATGTCAATCTCTGTCAGATAATGAAATAAAAAAGTATCGTGAAATATGGTTTTAAACGGCTACTCGTTGTCCGCCGCTGCAGGATCGAGCTACTTAAACACACATATTGCGTCTGTTTTATTCGGGCCACTCGACATGATCTATTTATGCATGTAGGAATAACATTTTCAATTCCCCAGCCTTGGTTGGAATTTTTTCTCATCGTAGGCTGCTGTGAAGACGTTAAAACATTCATAAACACAGTCTCTTGAAAACATTAAAGTATAGAACGCAGCAACTTACATTGCAAACCCATGGTAAAATGCTTGTGGCGTGATCAGTTTAAACGTTCTCGCATTCCGGCATAGAATGGATTGTAATATATTTTCTAACAAGGGAAGAAACACCTCTTTGACATGAGCTCGTAAATACATATGTTCAGAATTCTACNTTGTAATATATTTTCTAACAAGGGAAGAAACACCTCTTTGACATGAGCTCGTAAATACATATGTTCAGAATTCTACCGGAAATTTTTTAGCGTCTCCGACAGCCGAACGGGAACATAAAACGGATTATATTACGGGTTATCATAGGCATGTCACTGAGGTCTGATTAAGGGCTGTTGAATTACTGTAGTTTGCACTTTAAGTTAAATATTTGCTTGTAGTATGCACACACACACACACACACACACACACACACACACACACACACACNTTGTAATATATTTTCTAACAAGGGAAGAAACACCTCTTTGACATGAGCTCGTAAATACATATGTTCAGAATTCTACGGGAAATTTTTTAGCGTCTCCGACGGCCGAACGGGAACAGAAAACGGATTATATTACGGGTTATCATAGGCACGTCACTAATGTCTGATTAAGGGCTGTTGAATTACTGTAGTTTGCACGTGTAAGTTAAATATTTGCTTGTAGTATGCATACACACACACACACACACACACACACACCAGGTGGCCTCACTAACTTCTGTTCTTATAGTTTTTTCCAGGGTGCACATCTGCAAGAAAGTTTTTTCTAACACCGCTTTGTAAATAGGCGTTCCTGTTGGTGTGATTTTAGTTATCACAAAATGAACGCAGAGATAGCATGTAGCGTTGTTGTTGCCTCACCAGGAGATCTGGGTTCTTGGCAATGGAACTTGGAATTTTTAGAATTATTGGCGAGTATGGCTCCCTTCCATACTCCGGAAGGCAGTGGAAAACAAGCTGACAAGTAGTAGCTTTGAGAGTTTCACGATCTCAACACTGTAGCGTTATAACCCTGACGTTTCCTGGTGTTTCTGACAGTTTTCGGACTGTCAACTCATCACAGTGAGTCATATATATATAGTCGATATGTATTACTTTCGGAGTATGACTTTCACTTCTACCTTTTTAGGCAACATTATACGTACGTCTGAAATTTAGTGCACGTTTTACATACATAATTGTTAAAACAGTAAGTTGTAGTGTCACTTCAGATGGACTGTATACAACTATGCACGTGGCCCTAAATACCTACGTCGTTATTGTGACTGTAGAATTATTTCCAAAACATATAAGTATATCACTGGCGAAACACTTTTTAGTTGGGGGCCCCCCAGCGAAATGCATTTTAGGCCCCCTTCCACTAAACTTAAAAGTTTATTTTACACAATAAATGCAAACATATGGTTTTCTAATTGAAATGTCGATAAACTACATTTTATTTACGAAAATAATCTTTCATAACTACATACAACTGAAATGTATAAACTGAATTAATGGAATGAATACATAAATGAAATGAATTAGAATTACACAAATGACTACCGCTATGTACAAAATGAAAAGATACAACATTTACGGGTCCCTCAGACTCCGGAGTTCTCTCGCATTGCGGAACCTGCGGGGGGTGTAAGTTACGCCCCTAAGAAGTACATCTTGCACTGAGTTGGGATTGTAATTGTTGAGTCTTTCTGTAATTCGTTGCTCCATCGATGAACGGTTCACCCGTAGTCNTTCGTTGCTCCATCGATGAACGGTTCACCCGTAGTCGCATTTCTGTACGTTGGAATACATTCAGAACCCGAAACACAAACAGATTAAGCAATGTCATCCATTTTTAGCTGCAGTTTTTTAATATCTGTAATACGTATGCAGTTTGAAACCGCAGATGAAATGAGGGTTCCATGCTCGTGGTAAAAACAAGCATGCGCATGTCAGTCAGTTGCGACTGTCCACGCGCTGTGGTTGGAGGACCCGAAAGGAAACTGTCAAAATCGATATCTTCAGCTCTTTCNTCAGTTGCGACTGTCCACGCGCTGTGGTTGGAGGACCCGAAAGGAAACTGTCAAAATCGATATCTTCAGCTCTTTCCGCTGGCTTCAAAGTTTTGACGCATATTGCGTCCGCCGGTTCCCAGGCCCGCCAACTTCATTTGGGCGGGAAACAAAGGGGGAGCAACATCGCCGAGTGGAAGTTATTTCCGGNAGTTCCCAGGCCCGCCAACTTCATTTGGGCGGGAAACAAAGGGGGAGCAACATCGCCGAGTGGAAGTTATTTCCGGAGGAAACTATATTCGCCGGTGCAAAGTTCCCTTCGTCCAACAGTGCCGGCAGCCTTGAAATTCTATTCTTCTCTGTTCTCCTTCTTCTTGACCCTCTCACGGCGTGACTCAGAATTTGTCTCTCGTACAAAGTAGTACTGGATCTACTCTAATCGAGTGAGTGATTGAAGATGTTTGGGCGGCTCTTAACATCGAGGTCTTGAGACGATGAGGGTGAAACGAGGTACGTATGGAGCAGCGGCGGAATGAAAGAGCGGGAGAAACGGGAGATTCCCGCGAAAATCCGCTGATCAGCGGCAACGTCCTCGCATGCGAAAATCCGGGAGCGTCCCCCCCCCCCTGGGAATCGAACACGGTTCGCCTAAGTGAAAGGTGTGTGATCTAACCACTGAACCACCGTGGTCCCCACTCCAATCAAGGATATCCCATCTCTGTATTCTGGAGGTTGCGGTTTCAGCCTATAGCGGGAACACGAAGTGATCGTTAATTCACATTCCAGGCGAATAATTGGCGCAGGTCCTTAATATGTGTTATCCTTAAAATTAAGTTCTTTATCAACAGTCTCTCTGCACGGGAAGTGCTGGAATATATACAGTTGTGGAATTTTCTTCTGAACAACTACTTGTGCAGGTGAAATGTTGTTCCAGTGCAGTACTAATTTAACTTGTCGCTGTCCATCATGAATGCGTATACAGTAATATCATATTTCTAATGTAAGCTTGCCTTGTTTCATTTAACTCTCTAAAATAATATAGAAGAAACGCAATAGTTCCGACTTTAATTGTGTACTTCAGCCATCGAGAAATAATAATAATAATTATTATATATCCGAAACAGTAACTTTGGGACATGCATTAACAGGTACAAAACGCTTGTCTTACTGCCCGCCTATGGTTTTGGAAGTTGAGTGGGCATCGCTGTAATCCCCAAGTTGAAAATTCACAAATTATTAGATGCAAAAAATGCATATTGTTCGTCACGGAATGCTGTAGTTATTGATGGGTTATGTGGCCAAATAATTGTGCAAACTTCAATATTTATTATTTTTAAGGCTTCTAGTGGAAATGATTTTCAAATGTAATTGCGTAGTTGTTCGTACGTTGTTATATTAAAGTAAAATTGCCTACAAACCAACTTTGAACATACAGTGATGACTTGTTCCCTACAAAATACGTTTAGCCGAAATGTATTTATGTGCAAATATTTTTGTAGTCTGGCGTAGTTTCTGTGTGGCGTAATTAAAACGCAATACCGTTCATATTATTGTAATTAATTTTATCATTCATTTTAAAGTATGTTGGCATTTGTTCTGTATTGTTTACAAATGCCNGTTCATATTATTGTAATTAATTTTATCATTCATTTTAAAGTATGTTGGCATTTGTTCTGTATTGTTTACAAATGCCGAAATGCATTGCAATGTGATTATTTATATGTTTATCACCATTCCCTTTGTATGTCGCGATGCTTATTATCTTCCNCCGAAATGCATTGCAATGTGATTATTTATATGTTTATCACCATTCCCTTTGTATGTCGCGATGCTTATTATCTTCCTCCACTAACTGCCTCAAGGGGATACTACCAAAACGATCAAATTACATCACGACATCCGCTGTGCCAGCCAAGTAATTTTTATTAGGCCGTTGGGATACTGGGCCAAATACAAAGTGTATGTAATTTCGAGAAAGCTTTTTGCATAAAAATTGTAAAGTGGTTATTACTTGCTAGAAGTATGCAGCAGTTTGGTGATGATGCTTTCGGTTGATGGAAAACTAAACTGTGCGCTCAATCTCCACTGTGCGCAAAGACTTGGCAATTTGTTTCGCCTGAGTGATGTTTTTACCCAGCTCCGCGGAACCATTGACCCGTTATGTTTGCTTGCTAAGGGCGCATGTCGCGCAGAACCATCCAAGCAGTGCGTCGCTAATGAAAACTGACGTAGATTGATGTCAGCTTTCGAGCTGGAGCCATGCTCACGGCAGTCCAGATTTCATCGCCGTGGAACAACATTATATGAGACGTTCTCTGTTAGTACTGTTGTGCTCACTAGAGCGGTGCTCATACGAGGATGTTCGGAACCGTTAAGGTTGCCAGCATAGGTGTTATATCACAACAGCTTAGATTGTTTCATTTATCATTTCTTAATTTATACTCTCAAAGGTATATTTATTTTAATTGTTTTTATAAGTTGCTTGCAAGTTTTCTGTAAAAATTTTGTATCTTTAAATAATTTATCTGCAAAAATAATTAATGTTTATGTTTATATTTCAACAAAATTTATTTATGGAATGAGTTGTAGTGGGTATTGTGAACGAAATTTTGTTATCGTAAATTGCAGTTATCTTTTAACTTATTAATTCTTGCACATTTCAACCGTAACTTGGCGGATTAGTTACTTAATTTTTCTGCATAGTGCATTTATAATACCTTTAAGACGTGATTCCGAAATGTTTGTCAATAAATTCTTTTAATGGCTAGCTCAAGCTGTATGATCGCGAATGTTTTCCATGTATTCAAATACTCAGGGTAGTAACTGAGGAAGAGTATTCGATTTTTGGGTTTCGCGTCAGCAATTATAAATCGAATGTTACTGTGAAGTTATGGATACTGTTTGTGTTTTTAACAGTTGTGTTTATTTTAGTTTCCGAACTGAAGTAATGAAGTTCTATTAAGAACAGCGTTGGCAGGCACGTAAAACAAAGCATCATTTTTGCGTAAAATGCGTTTTGTTTATCAGCCTTGAAACTGTGAGCTTGTCCAACCCAACTGGTCTTGAAAAATAGAGGGTTGTCGTACCGGTGCAAGCGCTTATTGATGGAGAAAATATGATTTTAGAAATTTAAAGTTCCGTATCAGATTAGTCGCCTGCATTCATGCCCGCAAAGAGAAAAATGGAAAGAAAATACCAGGCCGTATTCCGTTACCTCTACAATGCGCAAAATACGTAGACAAGTTCTTCCGTTATCTGTCTAGAGGCGCATCTGTGTACATCATACGTCACTCTTACTTTCGGTCAATCTCGTGCATCAACTGCATGTGGTCTGGAGCACAACTGCGTCGTCGCTGACATCACGTTGGCGTGAATGGCTGGCGGAAACGGGCCGCTAGCTGGTTAAAAAACTGACAGACCTTCAGCGGTGCCATTAATTAGTGTTGGCGTGTATACATAGAAGATGTATTTATGTGGTTTTCAGTATGGTTAAGTTACTTTACGTGCACAACGTATATTAAAATATGTAAGTTCGTAAAGTAAGGTTAAGGTGTGCGAAGTTTGTTTACGTGCTGTGCAGTCTCCATATTTTCAGCCAATGACGAAATAAGTGCACAATTGTTCTTTCGTTGCCTTGTGCACTCACGAATGTATTTAATAACGGAATAACATCGCACAAGTTTTCTAGCAGTTGCATTAGTGTAGGAAACGGAACACGACTCCAGGTAATAGAGGAAGTTCGAGTATTGTGGACCACCCTTTTGTTTTTCACATTTATTTCAGAAACTATTTTCCATTAGTGTATGGTATATTACAGCTTGGTATGTCGGTATACGGTATACATATGACTTACATCTTTAATTAAATATTTGTACTTGATATCTTGATATTCGTACAAGTCTGCAAAGGTCCACTTTACCCGCATTGTTCGGGTAAAGAGGAACCACGGGTCCACTTTTCCCATTCTAAATAATGACAAAGTGTAAATCCCAATTTTAACCTGTTTTATGAATGAAATTTTAAGCCATTCATACGTGAAAGTGTTTAAGGGGCGTAGCTCAAAAATGAGTCATGATTAGGTAGAGCACAATAGTATTATATGAGGTTTATTGAACATAAGGATTATACAATAACTATTTACGTGACTATTGATCGGGGAAGCTTAAATTGAATACCAAGATGCTAATTAATTATATTAAGTGTTATTATTACCTCACTGCATTACTATTACAATTTAATTGTAAAGTCCCCCCCCTCCCCGGGGGTTCATGTTGCCGGAGGTTAATTCTAGGAGGCGGTTAACGACGGCCGGACACACCCATCTTCAGTGGTCTTCTCTCTGGTCGGGTAGGCGACAAAAGACGCCGCTCCCAGTGTTACGCTGGCCTATATCGGGCGCGTTGTTTTAATATTTTCGGCCCAGTTTACTGGCCGGTGGCGGGGGATTTCTCAACTGTCCTTCGCAAGGTGTTGTTTCAATCACGCTCGTGTCCTGGTTTAATGTTTGAAGGTGTGATCAGGTAGGCCGTTCAGCTAAGGCCTGATCACATCATACCATTGTGTACAGTTGGTACACGTTTTGGACACATTGCCGTCATAAATTGCGATAATTAACATACAGATAAAGAAAATAGTCTATTACTAAAATAATGCAGAACGTGTTCTTAACACACATGCAAATATTGTACTAAATTAAGATTACGACGCACCAAACACATTATCTATACATATGCGTAAATAGAGACTGATTAGGATTTGCAAACATAACAATCAAAGTTCAAAGTTTCATTATTAGCACATTCTTCGTGACACCAGTCTATACATTCTAGACACTGAACCCATTTTTCTCTATATTTGACATCCGAAAATTTTCCACGGCAGTAGATACACACATCAGTTTCATCAATCCTGCGATGTTCAAACGTCGCTTTTTGTTCGTAGTTCTCTCAGATGCTTCAGTCGTTCACTTTCTGTACTCATAACTAGGTTATACATAAAATCAGAAAATAACATGAACGATCGTAGTCTCATAGTTATAACAAATTAACTATTACTAATGAAAATTGAAGTAATATAAACTACGGCGTGTAAAGTGGACATGTGCCACATTAGCCGACTCACGCCATTGTTTTTTCGAATGGTATACACTTACATACTGCGAATTTGAAACACCTACCATAAAAACAGAGATCTGTATCATTACTTAAAAATATCCTAAGTAATTTTGTTATCGTTCATAATTTCAACACGTTTAACAATCATACATACCTGCAAAATATTTGAATTCTGGATTTTCCGTCACCGTATTATTACTTGCAGACATCGATTCACGCGCACTCCTCCGGCAGTCCAAGGGACTACGCATTGTGACCGAGTACTTCATGTGACTTGTACTAGGTTGCAGCACCTACACTACATTTTACAGCGTGGGTCCACTTTAACCGAAAGGTCCACAATACCCGAACTTCCTCTAGTGTTATCACGCCACAGAGAGGCTACAATAGTCCAAGTCTCAGTGAGTGACTATTTTGGCAAAATTTTGATGACGTCCACAGTGCTAAAACGAAAATTACACTGTCTGGACATCATGCCTTCCAGCGGTTTGCAGATTCGAATTCGAACTTGTGGTACCTTTACATATTTTGAACGACTGCAGTTTGCACGTGCCAAATGTTAACTCACAATTTTTGCAGCGCGTCAAATTACAGAGAATAAATATTTAAAATATTTGATTAATAATGTCCTTTTTTGCAGCTGAATACGCAATAATTTCGAGCCTAACACTTCGCTGCGATGTTCAGTATGCCAGTTTCGCCTTAATAATGATTTCTTCCCATATGCACGGAGGTGATTGCAGTGTAACACGGTTTTACATCCGTAGTATTTTTTTTGACGTGAATACGTCATTAAATTCGCAACCATAGTGTAGTGGGCAATCCAGAAAATCTAATGTTAAAAAAAATTGGGGATACAGTTTGGCATTGCAGCTCCGAATCTATCGTATACATCTAAAATTCAATTACACCTCTCGATTGCCAAAGGATCAANATCGTATACATCTAAAATTCAATTACACCACTCGATTGCCAAAGGATCAAAGAATTTGTTACGTTGAGTGAGGACTGCGAAGCGTCGCGCGCGGCGGGGTTGGGGGCACCGCCATTTTGAGTTCGTTTCGCCGCGTTTCATAATTTCCGCGTATTACAACTTTTGACGCGGAGTAGCTACAACGCTCGTTTAAGTTTTAATCAACAGCTCTCGTCGTGATAAATCGATCGAGTGTATAAAACATTTGTGTGGCGTGGTTATGGTGAAATTGTATGAGTTTAAAGTAAAACAAATTGAAAACTTAACACAATGTCGGTCTATACTCGTCAAAAAGCCAAGTCGAAATACAAAAACCGTATACGGTAGGAAATAGCATCTCAAGAGCAATCTAGCGATACCCATGAAACCCCATATGATCTAGTGAAGCGGTGCCGGGAACGTAAAAACGTAGACGTATTCCCGAAAAACAAACGGCCGTGTCCCCGACACAGCCACACCTCATGTTTTTTAAATTTTTATTGAATCCACTGACTCGACTTAAGAATATTAAAGAAGAAACCGAAAATACTTCTTCAACCTTATGATGGTTAGGAACATTAAAGTGAGGTAAAAAAATTAATACTTTATACAGATGATAACGTGTCTTAAGAATGTCGAAAAAGTTTATTTTAATTTTTGTATCTACTCTTAAGAGCCCGATGTTAAGAGCCGCCCATATATCTCCACTTTTAATTATTGTACATTGAATGATGATCTTTTTCTGGTAGTTTATAAATAATTAATTAGTTTTCAGTCACAGTTTGGTTCTATTTATTACTTACAAACAAGTACGCCTGAAATTTGAAGTCTTAAATAGCGGAACTGACGTACGTTGAAAATTAATACGCTGGGACTACTCGAATAAATTCCTATACGTTCGTAAATTTCAGCTTCATGAGTTACGAAATTGTTCGAATTGGCTTAATTTTATTTTTTAAAAATCTGGTTAAGCGTGTTATAAAGCAATGTATACTAATAATCCCCCAAAATATTAATTTCAGTTTATTCGTACATCACTAAATGTCAAAGGTTTTTTCTGAATGACGTAAATCGTATCCACTGGGACTTTGTGTATTTATGATGCCGGGTGGGTGTAAAATATTATGGTGGAAGTTTAGTATGACAATTTATTTTACGAGTCGTGAATCGTGCTTTTATTTTATTAAAAAAATTATATTCATCCGTGCATGCATTAACTGCCGTGTGTTTAAATATGAATACAGAACCGCAGTGTTTTTTTAGTGACTTGCATAAGATCATTGTTGTTGTATCATTGCATAAGATCATGGTCATAAGGATCATAAGATTGCATTTCATTATTTCATTAATGTTATAATTGGAAAATGTAAATTAAGGTAAATTATTTTATATCGTTCTGAATGCATTCACTTATTGTGTGAAGTATGCTTGTACATTTACATTTTGTAGCTGTTGAAAAACGTTCAAGAGGCTTGAATCATTTCCTTCATTTTTAGCATATTGCTTAGATTATTCGTAGTGTTATTAAATAATAAATAGCTTGAAAAAAGTACGGCAATGGAGGATAGGGACTTTTCAAAAAAGAAAAAAACTAGTGATAGGAATTTTAAATTTATATATTTTGACTTACAAATGTTATAATGAAACAAAATTAATACGTCCGGATACATGTTATTAGAATGCCATGAATAATATTCCTTAGAAATTTGTTGTGCGTTTAGCCCATATATCATTTTAACTTTAAGATAAACTATAAGTTAAAATTGCAATAAATTAAACCGTACCGCAAATTAACCAAATGCCAGGATTCAAATTAAATTGCAACATACCACTCCTGTAACGCCAAGAAAAACTTAAGTTTGAAACAAAATTTGTGTTGACATAAATTTTTGAAATTTGAGGCAATCAATATTTTAACTTAAAACTCTTCTATTTGCACTTAAAACATGGGTTTTATTTTTCAAATGATTTGAAATTTTTATAAATTTATTACCGATACCATGAAACGAAATCATAAAATTTCCTTGAAATGTAGGAAAAAAAAAGTTTTATCTTTTGAAGAGCCTCAACATCCATGCCGGAGGCAAGTTTAGACCAAACTGCCGTAAGCCTAGGTTTTCTCAGAGCACCGCAATGCACTGCGTAGCGTCGTAAGCGCGCGACTGGAGAGAGACTGGCATCGCAGTAACAAAACTCATTTGCGTTAAAACCGAGAGGTAACGGATAAAATATAATCACACGCTGACGCTGGGAATGGTTGTGGTTCCGTTTAATTAAGTTAGGAATACCTAATTAATGATAACGGTCGATCTTTTTTTTTTTTTGCCCCATGGCCGTAACGCGTAGCTTTATTTTTCCTCCTTCAGACGAAAAAGTCGCTTGTGCAGTTTTTCCGGGGATGTCATCATTTGTTCCTTTTAAGACTTCCTGCTCTCGTGCCTATAAAAAAAATAAAGGAAGTCGTACAAAATTGCTCGCTATGAACTCCAGTTATGAAATATTCCATCTTTTTGCAAAGCTTTCAACTATTTTTCTACACTGTACTCTTGTTTCTGGCGCAAAATGTTAAACTCCTTCCGTCTTCCGGAATTTGCGGTAGCAAGGAGAGTAAATTGCAATGCGCATTGCAGTAGCAAGGGGAGGAAATTGCAATGCGCATTGCAATTAGAATCGGATGTTTATTTTAGCACTGTGATTGCGAAAAACTCGTCTGTGAAAATAAGTTGCTAGCAACTATATATTTTTTATTAGACTACAGTACAATGGATACCGTTGTAGCTCAGACATATTGTGTTCCACGGGTTTCGTATGAATAAATTTGCCATTCGTTTGTTTGTTCAATATTTTGTAATGCGTGAAGCTACAGTTTAGATTTAAAACATTAGGGGCGCTGATGAATGAGAAGCAAGTTCATTAAGGGCTAAGGTTGTTTATAGGAAGTTCGAGGTTGAGAACTTTTGAAAGCGCTGCTTAATATCTACTTTCCTCATAATATTGTGCGGGGCCGCGGTGGTTCAGCGGTTAGCGTGCTCGTCTCCCACCAAGGTTCAATCCCCGGCCGGGTCACTCCCGGATTTTCGCATGTGGGAATCGTGCCGGACGATGTCGCTGGTCGGCGGGTTTTCTCGGGGATCTCCCGTTTCCCCAGCCCTTTCATTCCGGCGCTGCTCCATACTCACCTCAATCACCCTCGTCGGCTCTCAAGACCTCGCTGTTAAGAGCCGTCCGAATCTCTTCACCCACTCCTAATATTTTATCCTTCCGCCACATGCAAAATTTACATTGCCATGGACATTATGACTTTATTCATGTGCCAGTCAAGTGAAAACGTGAAATTATGAGGAATATAAACGTGCTACTAATGTGCTTATAACGTGTGTAAAGCATAAAACACCAACTTGATTTGGTAGAAATTAAAAAATTACACTTTCAATACAACGCCAAGACTTGGGGATAGTTTACTTAAATCGCTGTCAACTTAACTAGGAGCCAGCGTCTACGGTGGCATACGTACCGCGTAAAAAAAAAAATTGCTGGCTGTAACAGCGGAGTTGCGTAGAGAAGTGAAAAATGAGAAGAAAATATATGGGTAATTTTTTTTGTTATGACCAACCGTTTGGTCTTAGCGGCCCCATGAATCTAGCATACGATATTGTGTGGGGTACTGTGCCAGCTACACAGTTGTGCTGTGATAAAGGTTACACGTGATAAAAAGTTACGCGTGTTATATATATATATATATATCATGTGATGACAGTACACGTTAATGCATACCACTCACAATACAAGGATAAGAGACGAACTAGCGGGTCACAAAAGTGGTCTACCACAGTTTTTTTGACGATCAGGATTTAATCAGATGTTCAGTGTCCACCGTCCGTTCGCTGACATGCAACCTCCACACGTGTACTCGCAAGTGTTCTAAATGTCAGAGTCCAACAGTGTCTTTGCGTAGTGGTGGCAGTGACCCTTAAACGATCATAGAGTCATGGGGTCACAGCGATAAAACTGTTGGTTGGCCATGATACAAAATGATCCGTATATTTCCTTCACCGTTTTCGCTTCTCTACGCAACCCCGGTGTTACAATCCGACATTTTGCACACGTTGTTCTTATGTCTTGTCTTTATATACACTATGGCTGAGAGGTCTATGGCACCTGTTTACCTCGAGGTTCTGGATTCAGACCATGGACAAGCCACGGATGTATGTTTCGTTTAAAATGTAACTGCAGGAGATTTTGTACGGCGTCCCTCGATTAGTTTCCCGTAATGCAGCGAGGACAAGTTGAACACCTATAGTAATACAAATTTACATAGTTGTCCGTCCGACACGAGATGTTATTCTAAAATCATGCGCGTTAATAAATAATCTTTGTTGAAGATTGGGGGCCACGGCGGTGTAGTGGTCAGACTACTTGCCTCTCCCACCAAGGCGAACCGCGTTCAATTCCCGGCGGGGTCACTCCCGGATTTTCGCACGTGGGAATCGTGCCGGAAAATGCCGCAGGTCGGCGGGCTTTCCCCGTGATCTTCCGTTTCCTCACCCTTGCATTCCGGCGCCGCTCCAAGCTCACCGCGCTTCACCCACATCGGCTCTCAAGACCTCGATGTTAAGAGCCGTCCAAAACTCTCCACTCACCGTGTGATGGAGGGGGATGTGTATGGATTGCTGGGCGCCCACGTGGTGTGGCGTGTATTTGGTCAGCTGGTAGTTGCGAGACATCATCTTGCGAGAAGGGCATCGATTTTTTAATAATATTGTAGCAGTGGCGCCTTCCGTTTGTTTGGAAGTGCGGAGAATTCTCTGGAAATCAGCTGAGAAGGTAGTTAAGGTAGAAGTAAAGCAACTTCCACTCGAGCACTGTACTCGACTTTACAGCATTAAGGACTCATTGAAAAGTAGTCTCACACTACCAAAATAGCCAGAAAAGTACCATCCATGATGTACTTTCTCTCCGTCGCTACCAACTAGTAGGCGCATACCAGTCAGTTTGCTTGTTAAAGGCAGGGACAGTGATAATTTTTAAATGTTGATTTCAAAAGTGCTTAATCAACCGTAAACGGCCTATAAACTCGTCAATGTTTTGTTTACGTGTGGCGGAAGGATATAAATATTGAGTAACCCGATGAGCGGGGCATCAGAAAAGTGGGTACTACCGTGAATTAAGCTGGGTTTACAATTCGAAAATTGTGAAAGAAGAATTATTCAATAGTCACAGTTATTGCACACGGAACGGCTTCTGGACTTACGATTCACAGTTCACCGGATAATTCTTAAGTCCAGCCAATGGAAACTTGCTACGAGCTTATACTGTTTACTTTTGTTCCTAACCTAATCTCGTATAACGCAACTGTATATAAGCAGATTATTCTTCAAAGCAGACATTTTCTTCTCTCAGAGAAACTCGTTACAGTGAACTTTAATTCACAAATATAATCATAAATGTGCACATACATACGCCCTTTTAGTATTGTTGATGCTTAAATTACTGTAAATAGTTTCCCGTGAAGAACACCGGCTCCTCTGTTCTGATTGGTCACCGCCACACAACATTTATTAATAAATAAAATTTAACAATATAGTCTGTTCGCGGTTTTTGTACACTTTTGAATCAAATCTAAAAAAAAAACAGCCCTTGTATTATGTGTTTGGTTGTTTCCTAAATATACAATATATCACAGGCGTTTTATTCTTGTGTTAAAACAAAATTACCTTATTTTTTGTTTGACTGGAATTTTACTTATCTTTTATCTATAAATTACAATATTTCATTTATAATTAATACGAATAAAACAGGGAGAAAATAGGTTGGCTGGTAATGCGCAGTAAGGAATAGTTCTTATGCAAAATATTATTACTCTGAATACGCACGAATGCAGTGCGTCGTCCCTCTGTTGTAATTTCCTAAATTTGGTTAATCTTTTTTGCAGCAGGCGGAGGAATATCCTGGAAGTAGAACTAAAGCAGGGTTTCAGAAAAGTTGGAAGTAACCGTGAATGGAGTAGAGCTTTTAACGCCTCAGTAAATCTCAACCACGCACACGGCCTGCTAATTTATATTGCGAACCAGCACAGACAAACACACATTGAATTCTTGTGTACTTGTCATGATTGTAAAGTTAACGCTTAAGGTGGACTCACAATAATCTTTCGCATCCGTCAGTCGTCCGTCCGTCAAGTCAGTCATCCGTGTGCGTTCGTCTGTCAGTTGAAAGCGATTCACAACAACACGTCGTCCGTCAAACCTTCTGTACGGTAACATGTCAGTGTGACAAGTTGGAGATATATTTTGGTCGGAAATACATTTTCAAGGGAGAAATATTCTGGGGAAATAATTTTTTCCATCTGATAAGAATTTATACTGATTTTTTGTTCATTTAAATTTCCTGAATTTACCATCAAATATAAATAAACACAGATCCACCGCCTTGCATTTTATTTTGAAGTGCGTATTCACGTCTAAGGGTCTAAGGAATTTTGTTAGAAGGGGGTGGCTCATCCGCCCGTCCGTCGAAAGTTTGAGTTTGGTATGACGGATGGACGGAAAGAAAAAAAGTTCCTCCCTGCGATTGGTTGAAGATCACGTGACCGCCGGACGGACGGGTGACTGACGGATGGTTGTGAGTCCAGCTTAAAGTTTTCAAATTGTAAATCCAGCTGTAAACCATACCTGTCCGCCACGTCGCGCGGGTCCTCCCATACACTGAAGATGAGGTGGACTGCGTATTCGTCTTCTTCGCACGTGCCCAACATTGACCTGCCCCAAAGGAACAAAACTGTCTGTCACATGGTCAACAGTGATCAACGCGTTAGTTGATAGCTTAATTTTAAATGACAAGCAGTATTATGTTAATAAAATACTTTTACTAATTTAAATTTAATCAAATTGCATTACAAATTGGTTAGAGGAAGTGTAAAAACAGCTTAAATCACCTGCTTACTAAACAGTGTTCTAACTTCAAATCCAATCCACACCGTCTTTGCTAGCTGTATTGGCAGAAAAGCAGCTGAATGTTGGGACGCGGAGATTGGTTGTGCGCAGCCAGCGAGAGCGGCCTATTTCATTTTTAGTCCATGGGTCCCTCACGGCGAGTCGGACACGCCGCCGTGCATTCATTACCGAGCTCCCCGGGTCTTGAGCGCCGATAAGAGGTGCTCCACTCCCCCCTGCTACCAATGCGTGTTAATCAACCCTGCCAGTTTGGTCCCCTATTAACGCCGCGAGCTTCAATTAACTCGTCCTGCGGGGCTTCCGACTCGCACAACTTGCGTGCTACTCCCCCTTTACCCTGCACAGCCCGCCCCGTTCCATATCCGTATGGTTTGCGCTGGCCAGTGGAGACCCGGAAGACCGAGCCGAGACGACCTTCGCATGCCACAGTGCACGCATTTTCCCTGTGACCGGTTTCCAAATGGAGAAGATAAAGATCAGTAGATCCCATACGTTTATTACATTAAAATGTATTAGTCTTGCACTCTGGCCTTCCACTGACTAGGTATCCAGTTAGATTCCGCACTCTGCCAAAGTTGTTGAGCCTAACTAAACGCTTGTTCAGATCCTGCCAAACTAATGTTACCTCATTTTAATGTTAACTGACAAAACTGTTACTAACAGCGAAACTGATTTTTTTTTCCAGTCAATCGAATAGATGGTTTAGTACAAACACTTTGCGTAAGACAACTGTTCTCTATTTGACCGATGTAATTCATACAAAATGTTCTTAGCTGAGACAAACTTTTATCCCAGTTCAGGCCTCGGCGGACTGAGAATTCCGCGGCAAGTAACTCTGACTTGGGAATTGGTGTAGGAGTTTTCTCGTCATGTTTCCTTTTTTTATCTGCAATTTGCCTCTTTTTGATCCGTATCTCACATTGCGTGTTTTAGGCTACCCAGGAAGTGCCTATTTCTTAAGGTAGATAGGGTAGTGGCAAGCCTGCCCCCTTTTATTTTGTTCCTAACCTCGTATATAAAACAGTCATATATTTATAAGCAGACCATTATTAAAAACAGACATCTTCTGTCGTAATATCAATTGTGTGAGGAACTCTGTGTAGATTGTAGACAATGTGTACCGGGTCTAAAAATAAAATTAAGCCACTGTAATCGGAAATAGTTACTAGTTAATATCGGAATTCCCGCGAATATGTTACTGCCACCGAGCAGTACTTTATTTGAATGGTCAATACTTGGAGCTTGCAGAGGCGTCTTCAGTTCAGACAGAATGCTGAGTCCCTCGCAACATACCCGCGGCACACCACTGCCGCGCGACTTCATTTTCAAATTTACTCACGGCAGTCAGTGCGCAGTGTACACAACCGTGCACTCAATGTAAAGGAGGTTATATCTGAATGGTACTGTACACTGCAGGTTCAGTGCCCAACTGATTCGTAAACCAGTCTAGTGTTCTACGTTATGAATGGTTGATATCACTATCACAACGTACTTAAGAATGCAGGTGTGATACAGACGCTTATGTCGCGAACTCCAGCAGCACACGCCAGCAAAATGGCGTCATCGGCCAGAAACACGTTGAAACTCCGTTCGCCAATCAGCGCCTGGTTACCTACTCGCCAGCCGACAGCCCAGCCAATAGGGAACCTTTTTCAGCATGCAGTATTTAATCAGACGCAAAAAAGGTCCGTTCCCAGAGCCTCCGCAGCCAATCAGACACATGGGCGCACTCACATCAAAGGAACCGCTACGCCATTTCGTCTCTGTGTACTTATCTACTCTGTGTCACTATCGCAGAACACGAAGCTTACTGCTCATTGGCTGTGATAACAAAACAAGTGCTGTCAGCTGAAGCACAGCACGAATCAAAAAATTTCTTGTTTGCAAAACTTGAAAAATTAAGTTAAATTGGGTGTGAAAAGGTTAACACATGGGCACGCTGGGCAGTTGCCAGGGACCATAACAAGCACAAAGACCCGTGCTGCTCTCTTTCTGCCGAGACTTGCTGCCAATAAACACATTCTTAGCTAGAATTATTTTGTATTGGGTAATGCGCGTTTAGCACGTGTTTTGCTATACGTAATGTATACATATAACATTTAATTTGAGATCTGATTATGGATAAATAAAGGTAGCGCAGTGGGAAACTACTAGCCTCGCAGGAAGGCCTGGGTTCGATTCCCGGTGTGACCATCCTGATCTCGGTTTTCCAGGGTTTTCCGAAATCACTCCCGGTAAATGCTAGGGTGGTTCATTTATACAGGCCCTGGCCGATTCCTTACTCTTTCCAGGATGTACAGTGTTTCCATAATAAGGCCTTGTCGCTGTTCGGGGGCACTCAAAACATCTAATAAAATAAAAAATAAATAACATATTCGTGCGAGAAGCTGTGTACGTGTTTCAGTGCACTGTTTTGATTTATTCTGCGTTTCAATGCTGTTAAGACTACTCGCTACAGTGGGTAGAAAACATTGGCGTGCGATTAACAGCATCCAACTCCAGAATGAAATAAAAGGGCGTTTCGATATGGAAAGTCGAATCTGCGTACGCCGTTAAAGAACGCCGTGCCATGCGCGCGACTGCATAGCCTACACAAGCGCGGGTGTTCGATACGGCGAATTTCGATTGTTATGTCGCAGCGGCCTGCACTTAATAGGGGTGGCAGATTTACGCTGGAGTTGTGATTACGCTTAGCGTATTTTGCATCTGGTAATTCTATGCGGCACAGTAATAAATGTTGAACATGCCAGATATCTGTGCCTTCCAGCGAAAAGCGGAAATTGCATTGATCGGAGGCAGCAATTCACAGTTACCAAGGTTGATATTACATAGGATGTTGGTATATAAAAGTAAAACGACATTTTCACGCATGTAATCAAAAAAGATGACACACTCACAATTGTTTTCAAAATATTTAATTTTTAAATAGTATTTGTTTCTGCGTCCGCATGTTTTACGCATAACGGATTTCGTATCTATCGTTTTGGTGGCATTATTTATGTATAAAGCACATCCAACAGTAGTAATGCAATCGGGGAAGGAGGCCGCGGTAATGTAGTAGTCAGACTACTCGCCTCCCACTAAGGCGAACCGGGTTCGATTCCCGGTGGGGTCACATTGATTTTCGCATGTGAATAACGTGGTGGACGTTGCTCTTGGCCGGCGGGTTTTCTCGGAATTATTCTGTTTCCAGCACTTAAATAATTCCACTGCTGCTCAATATTAATCTCATTTCACCCTCGTCGGTGCTCAAGACCTCGCTGTTAAGCGCTGACCAACACCTCTCTACATTCTCAACTACGTATTAATGCTACCATCACCACGCGGTCGTAAACCTGTACCGCCCCCAGTATAACATATACGCCATTATGTGTTAACGGGAAAGTATGCATGTAGACGTCCTGTAGTTCTTGTCCATCCAATTCCTGCATTTGTTTTTTAAATTTCACACCGCACGTAATGCATTTTATTCCTCAGGACCCCAGGCTTGTTTGGCTGCAATCAGTTATGTCGATGGCATGGATCGCTTGTTATTGCCCACCGTAAATGACGTTTGCTCATGTAAAGTTTCCCTAGAATGTATTAGAATTGAGCTCTCTGGAATCCGTGGCAACGGAACTTTGAATTTAGAGTAATAATTTAATAACGTGTACTCCAATCAGTCTTTAAGGAACTCAGCAGTACCCCACAATCCATTTATTTTATAATTACATGTATCGTATACGGAATGTGAGGAAGGCAATCTTATCACCTGCCAATTTAAAATGCCATGGCAATATGGGTTTCCCGCTAGCCTGGAATTCATAACCCCCCAGATTCGTGGTAAAAACAGAAAACGCATGTTTATCTGAACAAAAGAGAAGGCACTTTGGCTAGTCATGTTTCCAGGTTTATATTAATCCTCTCTCCCCGGCTCCCATTGATGCAGTGTATTTCGAAACGATTTCGAAATATTGGCTTCTTCAAAACCAACTTGGCAGCGCCTTTTTAGTCGCTTCTGCAACGCTTCTGCAAACGTAAACTAAGTACTAGTGATTTCACAGTTTACCTCTGTTCTAACTTTGTGCTGCTGATGTCCGTGGCATAGTTGGGGGTTGGAATGCCAACTTATGATGAAAAGCGATCTGGATCCGTGTTATCTGATGAAGCATACATATGTATGCCGTATTTAAGTGTAAGTTTAGAATTAATTTAGTGTTTGTAATTTCTAATTAATTTGCCTCTTAGCCAAGCATTACGAAGCAGCTGCGTTTTAGCAGATAAAAAAAAAAAAACATAATAGTCATTGTTGTTAGAAAGTTTAATGAAGTACATGAGAAGGGATATAATCTCGTTAAGTTCATTATTGTGCTGTATGTGTCAGGGCTAGATTTACCTGTATATAAGATATATTTTTGAACGTGTACCAAATTGGCTTAGACGTACGTTGAGAAAAGGGTTTGTTCACAAAACACTTGTTTGTATAGGGACAAATATATATTTAGTAGCCCCGAAAAATTGTTTTTTTAATTAAACAAAACCTTAAAAGCAACAAAATTGATGTTCTTCATCTAACAAAATGCACGCCTGAAAAACAAAACATTTGTATTGAACCAAAAAACATTAGACTTTCAACAAAATATTTTAGTTAAATCAACTGTATATATTAGCTTGGCAACTCATTTGCCTTCGCTCGAAAATACAGCTCAAGAGTTTGTATGTAATTTTTATGACAATTAGGGTAGTAGCAGTGTATGTTGGTGCATTTATTGATGTTTAAAAATGGTATGAAATCTTAATAAAACAAGTTCAACGGGAAACTAAAAAGTAAAGCTCTAAAACTTGAAATATTTACTTACATTGTCCAGTATTTGAATTGTATGTATTCAAAAACATTCTCATGGCATCAGTGTAGTCACTTTAGCCGAGGTTACTATGGCGAAGCGTTTGGGGACAAATCATCTCGGTTCGAATGACAGTCGGGCTTTCACTTTTTTTATAATAACCGAAACAGTTTCATGCACGTAGAGCCAAACAAATATTTATTAACACCAACCAAATCTTGCAGTTTCAGACAACAAAATAAATCACTTCTATTCAACAAATACCTATCTATAAAAAATGTTATCCAAGTTTAATGGGGTTTTGTATAAAGAATGACTTTTTTTCCAAACTATTTCCAATAACATGTAAGTTAGGTAACATAGTTAGCAATAAATCACGCACGGAACCACACTGTACAAATATTTTATTTTTGTTTTACTTATAATTTTCTTATTGCATTTGTTTATCCATATTATCTGATAATCTCTCAGTCGCCTAAACTCTCTCCTATTCCCAACCCGCATTCGCAACATACCTGTTGGGGTCGTAGCTCAAAACTATGGTTATAATCATTTGCTCTAATAAACGAGGCATCATAACTATATCGGGATTAAAACCTCAGTTCGCCTCATTCCTCTATAGGGCGGTCGAGCGGCCAACTAATCAAGTTTCAAAATAAAAAAACCAATTAATCTTTAACTTATAAATTAAATCAGCCTCTTATCAACTAAATTGGTGGGAAAGGGGGTTTATAGAAATCATAAAACCAAACAGCAAATTATAATCAGAAACTTATAAAATGTATTGTGTAACGCTTTAGTAACAAACCACATTAAATTAATTAACATCGCCTCTGTTATCGTTAATTTTGACCATTCCATCATAAGACTTACAATTACTAAAAATTTATTCACAATAATTCAAAGTTATGCCTAAACTTGAGTATCCTACACGGGAGCCTGCTTAAAATTAATTGTACCTACCCATCTCTCCCAATAATCTGAATTACGTATCCGTACCTTAGACTTAAGGTTTACCTAATTACTACTTTACGTTTTTCTACCGTCTCATGCTGACCTCGAATGCCCCTCTCGAATTTTTTTAAAAATTTGGCTGAAAATGCTAAAAGTTTACCCATACCCTACATTAAGGAATTTGCAAAAACTTAATGCACTAGTATGGGGTAGAACTCGCATTCACTGAACTTTAAGTACACCACTTTAACCTCTGAGTATTTAAGAAGAATTAATTGTAGATAATAGTGCTTAAGTAAGTTAGCCTGCATTACTGACGTTCTTTTCGTCAGCGGTTTTTCTCATTTGTGTTTTCATTTACTCATATCTCTTATTTTAAGTGTTTCAAAGAATGTTTCTGTACGCCCTTCATATCACATCTTACAGAAGCATGATTAAGTAAAGGTCAATGCAACGTATTACTGTATAATTTAATTTGCGACCGATGACCGGAAAAAATTAGTATATGTTATTTTGGCTAGTCTACACGTTGGGTTGAATGTGACTGAAGTGGCGTCAGTGACTACGTAGGTTTCGTTGTAAGAATATATTTTCTTTTGGCAAGCTGTTTTCGCGAATAGAAATGTTCGTTTGCTTGTGAAAATTTCCCGAATTTTCGTCATTTAATAATTTTTCATTTTTGATGGGGAATTGTCGCATAAATGTGCCATACACATAAGTTTGCTTCTCATACAAGTTATGTTTTTACAGTTTGTGTACAGAAGGTTTTATAAACTCCTTTATATGATAGCACAAAATAAAAATTTCGAACAGCCATTATAAAACTGTAATTTACATGGTTTCAAGACAGATCTAGGGCGCGGCGGGCACGAAAGGTTTATTATGTGAAAAAGCTGCATTTTTAAAGCATTAGTCTTTTATGCACCGGCTTCCTTAACATTTGTGTTAATCGTTGGCTCCACTGAACGCTGAGAAGCGAGCTTATGAAAATATTTCCTCGCAGCGCGACAATGCCCCACGTAGTTGTGGGAGAATGCCCCACGTAGTTGTGGGAGAATGCCCCACGTAGTTGTGGGAGAATGCCTGTAAATAACTGTAGGCTCGGCCGAGAAGACGCCGGAGGATGGAGGCGGGAGAGTGGAGGAAGACAACTGGCTCGCACGCCGGCTCTAGAGTAATGCAAGGGGCTTTGGGCATAACTAACTCAACCGCCTGCGCCTGCGCGGGTCTTAGTGGTGGTGCCCCCCCCTCCCACTTCCCACCAGGGGCTTAAGTGTAATAGGAAAAACTTTCTTTCCGCGTCCGCCGGAATACCAAGTGTTTCATGCCGAGTTTTATAGACGCCCTCGAGCAACCATGTTTATACCCCGGGGCCTGGGGGAGGGGGGATTTCGCCGCCAAGTAATTTAACAACTCTTACCCACACCACGTCACAGTGACTTATCATTTTTCTTGTTCCGTGACCTTGTCTGTATTTGATGGGTACTTTACTTTTTTTCCATTTGTGCAAGTGCGCGTTTGTGTCTCTTGAGTGTAGGAACTGAGGTGTGGGAACTGTATCTTAACTTATTTGACACATCTCTTCGGGGGCAAAAACGACAAAGGATTGCACGTTTAGTAATTCACCGAAAATTGTAAATTGAAGGACCGAACAAGGCGGACTCGAATTCGGGAGGACTAGGGTTCGAATTTTGGTCCAGACATCCTGCTTTCGTTTTTCCGTGGATTCCATAAATCACTCCAAGCGAATGATGAGCGGCTCCTTACTACAGGCCATGGCTGATCTCTTTCCCGCCCCTGCTTCTCTGAGAAACTTGCGCCATCTCTAATGTCCTCACTTTCAACGAGACGTTATGCCCTAGCTGCTTACCTATAAACGGATGGAATCACCACGGGAATCTAATCCTTAAACATTTGGAATATTCCGACCGTATATGTTACTGTAACGGCACAAAGAAATGCTTGAACTGTAATGGCGTCGGGTGTGATTGGCGTTGGTACGCTGTTGGAAACTTACGGACAGTGTATTTTTTTTTTACCAAGTATCAATTTGTACCGTTACACAGTTATGGTATCTTTATTTCTGCTCACAAGGTTGATTCGCTGTTATTCGGAGTGACTGCTGCACTTGCGGCTTGTGGGCGGAGTTCAGACTCTTGTGCTTTTCTTTTTTGGGTCCTTAAGGGTCAAGCCTCGGATTGCAGCATGAAGAAATCCATTGACCGATATTGGATTGGCTCCTTACAGTGGCGGTGTCCTATCAGACTATAAAATCTACACAAGGTGGGTTCTGTCTATTTGAGTATAACCAAAGTAGTGAGTTCAATCGCTTAAACGCCCCCCCCCTCAAAGACACCACACTTAATAAGCTACCGATGAGCGGCGAGTCAGTGGAATATCTGGGAACCAGTACTCGGAACAGAGGGATTCACCTTGAAAAGAGTTGCAGTTCTTTTAGTGGAGTTGTTTCTGCTGATTTGCAGTCGTGTTTAACTGATACCCAGCAAATTTTTCACTGTTTATAATAAATTCCTTTTAAACAAATGAATTGGCTTAGGTATAGCAATGCGACATTATTCCATCGTTTGTTGCTGTTGGGGTCTTAGTTAACACTGGTCGCTAAGTTGTAATCACACTCGTGTGATGAAGAGGCTGAAACGGTGATGGCTTGGATACCCACTAACAGCATGGTGATGATTTATTCAGTTCGGTTTGGGACGCTCAATATTAATAGTTTGACTACCAAGAATTTTCGCCTGTGTTGCAAGAGTTATGGATTGTTTCCGTTTTGTGTCTAAACAAATGGGATAATTGTAATTTTCATAAAATAAATATAATATAGTCAACATATTCCGGTTTGTATTAAGTTAAAACCAACTTAAATAATAAACTCCAGTGGATAATTTAACGAAATATGTATATGTCCACATGTTATTTAAAATCTGTTGTAAAACTAGATTTCCTAAAATTATGGATTACGTAGTTACTTTATTTGTAACAACATAATAGAATAATTTCGTTGGATGAGAGCTATCTTTATTTCGGCCTTAAATTCCTAACTTTTTTTTACTAACATAAGCATGTCTGTGAAAGCTCAATGACGAACATAGTTGGGTTTTTACTGTTTACGCTTGTAAACACCACTGAAGGACGTGCAGCTTAAAAGCAACCATTTTGGAACACCAAAACACCTTCGGAAATTTTCCCAACGCCAAACACTCCCACAAGAGAACTCTTTTTCTTCCAAACTTGAACAGGCACTAGAAAACCAGGAGCCACCCCCCACCCCCTCTCTCAAGGCACACACTTAAGGATCTAACCATCTGACCTCTTCTAGCCGCGGGCGGTGTCTCACCATCACTGTACTTAAATTTACAAATTTCTTCCGTGCATATAAACTTTTTTTTAGTTTTGTAAGCACTTATTTTTTCCATTCTCTGGTTATTTGTCATACCCAACTACTCAGGTGCTCCTTGAACATTCGTACAAAGAGTTTCCGTTTATTTGTCATGTCATTCTATATATGCCTTAGTAAGAGATGCTTTCGCATAAGAGTTGCACTCCCTTTTTTTTTTCTGACAAACGCTAACATAAATTCACTACGCACCTTAGATTCAAGACTCATACTGTAACATGGATGTTACTAGAACTTCTCAATTAACGAAAAAAATAAGTTTTTTTTCCTAAAATTTTTTTTTTCTTTTCTGTTGGGAGTAAACAAATGGTTTAGGGTAGTGAGGGATACGGCTTATCCAAAGATACGTCACCCAATAAGTTGATAACAATCTATTTACGTGACACAAGTATAACAATGAAAAAAAAAAAAAAAAAAATAAGAGCTGAAACACATACTATCGTCTTCTTAAAATTGCTCTCTACGAAATATTTTGTACCCCAGTACAACCTTGGAATTGGTTATCATCTTAAAAAAAATTGTGCCTAAAATTGTTATTTTTTGTAATAACCACGCTTAGTATGCATTTTTTTTAGCAAAACATTTTATTCAATAAGATTAATCCCTCAATTTTTTTTTTTACAAAAATATGTTAAATTTAAATGGCGACTTATAAGAGCTATAGGAAAAACTTAATCGAAGAAAATTTTCGAAGTAAGAGTTTTTGACAATACTTTGTTTGAAAACGTGTACTATACAAGGCGTAGAAGTAAGATAATAAATTTTAATTTGTAATGAATAACGTTTTTTTATTCATTAACGAACATCTTGTGAAATTTTGGAGAAAACTAATGACCAAACACTGCCTTCATACGCTTGAAAATTTTTAGGGAGATTTATTATAATATAACTACAAAAACAATTGCATGATACACTACTACAATACTCACGTTTCATGGGGAATTTCAGCACAGCTTCCCTACACCTATAGGAATTCTAGATTATAAAATGTTTAGTGATGTGCAAACGTTATAGTGCATTGCTTTGCGGTTATAACACTCATCTAGCGGTTATAACACTCATCTAGAACAAGAGGAATATAATTATCCTATCGATAATAAGTTAAAAGGATTTCGCTGTGTACTCACATGCCTTGCCNAAAATTAAAAGAGTACTGAATTAGTATTATCTTTTTTTCTATACAGTGTTTACACAATTTTTTTTATAATTAATAAGTTGTTTGTCATTACTTGCCAATCTTTAATTTTCTCTCCTATGCACGTTGTGGGGACGATTGGCGATTTAAAACAAAACAAGGATGTAAGCTGATAATTTAAAATAATTTCCACTTGAGTTTTGATGCTATGAAAAGATACAAGATTGTGAAATATGTTACCCTTATACCTCTAAACGGCCAAAAAAAAAAAAAAAAACTTTAATTTGAAGAAAATTTTGTAAAGCTAATATATGTAAAATAATTTTCCCTAAGATGCATACTAAGCCAATAATTTAAAGAAAGTAATTTGTGCGCAATTTTTCTAATATAGCGGCTAAACCCTTTTCAACAGTCCTTAATGATTTGTTTTTCCTTATTAAACCATTTTACCAGCCTTACTAACTGACATATTATACTCTGCAGGACAATACAAATAATGCACCACGAAGAATAAACCATGCGACAACCACGAAGCGATTTAAATAGCGATAATTCGAGCTGGTATACATATGATCACATGTTGCGTTTACATTTGGTCGCATACTCGGCAGTGGCGCTGCAAGAACCCACCAGCGGTCGTAGACACTGGCTTGTAGTCGAAGCTGCATTAACGCGAGAAACACCAGGCGATATCAAGCAAGCGTACAGGGTGAAGGAGAATGTCGGGAAGGCGCCAAAGACGTCGCTCTACGCAATTTACGGACGTCGACAGAGGACTCATAATCGGGTTGAAAACCGTAGGTGGACGCATCGTCGTGTAGTCCATCATGTGGATCGTTAGACCATACTGTCCGATGCTTTTGGGAGTAGTAGATATGTGAAGGAAGGAATCCTCATACGCAGGACCGGCTCAGGACAGACGAGGTCGATTGCCAATCGAGATGATCGACGGATCGTGTGCCAGGCGCGGAGTGATGTATTGGGGACCCGGTCCACGATACAGGTCAGTGTTGCGGCTGCTGTGTGCTCACGAACCATTTACCGACGCAGGCGAATCTGTGATCCCAGCGCCCATTAGGGACGTGTGCTGCCATTAACTGTGCAAAAGTGGCGGATCCGTCTGCAGTGGTGTCAGACCAGAGCAATGTGGAACCCCACAGACTGATGTGTGGTATTTAGGGATGGGTGCTATTTCGTTATGGGGACTGATGATCATCGCGCCCGGGTGTAAGAGGGGCGGGCCCTGGTGAACGCCACAGTCCCAATATCACTTTCACACTTCCCCCACGGCATGCATCATGATCTGGGGAGCCATAGCCTGCGACTGCCGATCCCGTCTCGTGTTATGTGGAACATCTGCCTCCAGGATAAAATCTGGCTAATGCTGCACTCCATGGCATACCGTGTTGCAGCATGTATCGCAGTGCGAGGCGTGGGCGTAGCCAGGATTTACTTCAGAAGAGGGCAAAAGCAAGGAAACGCAAAATAAAGTACTTATAAAAAAATAGTTTTATTTATACATTCGAGAACGTTAAAACTACCTATTTGCAACCAACTTAAACCTTATTTCAACACTAGTCTACGAGGATTCTGGCTAAACCTGGACAAAATTTCTTTTTCAAATTTATTTTGAGCTTCGAATACCTTATTTTTATGCACACTCATAATACAAAGACCTACACGCCTGTTTTCTGTCATTGTTGACCGTAACCAAGTTTTTACCCTTCGTAAGGTGCTGAAGGATCTTTAGATAGTGCAAATTGTGCAGGGTTGTGAAAGTGAAATAAGTATCGACTTTTTTATAGCTGGGTAAAACAATTGCATTTCTTTAACAAGTGCAGCCAGTTCTATTTCCTTCAGTTCGGTCTCTGACACTTTTATTTATTTCCATTGGTTATACCAAAGTTCAGCTTCAGCGAGGAAACAATTTAAATTGTAGTATTTATAAAAACTTTCAGCTTTTTTCAAAAAATTCGCATAGTTTATACCAAGCATTACGTGAGGGTGTAACATAAGCAATGCGTATGCGGATAAGTTTTCCTCAGGAAAACGCTGTTCAAGAGACATTATTAATGAATCTATGTACGGAATGATTAGCGATCTTCTCCAAAACTCGCCAGGAGTCTGTGCTGGAGGATTTGCACGATATTTCTGCCGACTTGTGACCCTCGGTATTTTGAAATAGCTTTTAAGACTCTCGGTGATGGTTTCCGCCTCGGTCACAAAACTTTGACTTTCAGCATCGACATTGCCACGGTGTTTCCTTAACATGTCTGTGATTCTTTTTATGTGATTTGCACATTGAAGTAAGTCCATATTTTTTGACTGTAGAATATTCACTATTGGTTGCAGAAGTGCCGAATATTTTGCTATGACACAAACACTAACAATGAATTCCGAATTCGTGGCAGCAACCAATGCATTTGAAAAGCAGCTTTTCTCGTTGCAGCGTTGCCTTCTTTTGATAGTGTTTCAAGCGCCATGACAATTTGCACATAATGTTCTTTGAATATGGCGATACTTTTATATTTTTGAGACCAACGGGTTTCGCAGAGCATTGGTATATTTGGTATGCATTTTCGTCGAAGAGTCGATTCTCGGAAGAATCTTATTATGTATTTTAATGTGGAAACCGTATTCCGTATCACTGCTATTTCGTTTAAGTCGTTTACAACCAAGTTCAATTTGTGACTAGCACAGTGGAAATACAGTGCTCTCAAATACTTTTCTCGTAGAATTTTTTGAACACCACCATCTTTTCCTGCCATAGTGGAACATCCATCGTATCCTTGTCCGATGCACTTTTCTGGATCAAGGCCTACATTTTCTACAAAGTTGTCAATTGCATAGGCTATCGATCTTGCATCCATAGTAGTTAGCTCTACAAAGCCTAAAATTTCCTCTCGAACCATCATCATTTCTTCGTCAAAAAATCTAACACCAATGGAAAATTGCTCTTTCCCTTGTATGTCATTGCTCCCGTCTGCCAGTATACTATAGGCATATGCGTTATTTACGTCGGTAGTGATGCCGTTTCTAATAACATCTCCACATAGGCCGATTATTTCATTTTGAATCTGTGTTGACATGTAGGTGGCATTTTTTCCACTCTTTTCTATGTGCTCTTTCAAAATGTGGTCACCAACTTCAATTTTGAGTTCAACAACCAAATCTTCAAAAACACCTTCATGATGTTCTTTACCCCTCAAAGGTAGGTTATGTGTACCACACAACATCACAGTCGAAATTATTGATGTCATGACTTGCTTGTTGAATTCTATCTCTTTTTGGTGGGCAGAAATCAGCTGAACATAGACAGGCATATCTTCGACGAAACATTTTGCGGCCGTGGCCGCTGATTTGTGCCGCTGAGATGACGTGTGAGTTCTTGCAAATTCGTGCATGTCTTTGTAGCGAGTAAAGGGCCTCACTATGAATGAGTCTAAAACACCGTGCACATTAGTTGGTGGAAACAACACACAGTAAATGCACAACGTGCCCTTCAGTTTTTTAGAATACGCCAGCCAAGGAGCATAATCCGCCAACCAGCTGTATTTGAATTTCCTTTTTAATTGGACAGCATCCTTAGCAAAGTCATAATTTGGCTGTGGTGGCCAACAGTTTTTTTAAAATTTCCATTCTTTGAGATAGGTCATACTAAATTAACGCCCAAGCCAGTGACCTACGTCATTAACAAAATAAGCTTGATCCTGTGCACCAAAACCAGATAGTGGCGAAGATCCACTCGATGCAGCCAAAACAGCAACATGTGCTGGTGTAGGTGCTGTTTGCTAGGGTCAGCGCTAGTATCTGCAACATTCTGCTTCGAATTTTCGTCTCCGCCGCTATCACTTTCGCCAATGCTTTTATCTGGTTGCTTCCTCTTCTGTCTCGCTAAAAGAAAATAAATAAACCTTTTTATTATTAGGTATTTAATTTAATATCGCATTGCAGAGCCATAAGGGCGTATCCTAGCAAAAAGTACTGCTGAAAAGGTATAATGTATAACTTTTTTTCCTTCATTAATCGGTTTCATTAGCAATAAATGTTTTCTTCATTTACAATTTTTTTTACATTTGCATTTTTTTACATTTTTTAATAACTCGAATTTCTTAAATAACTCAGCATCTACTCGAACAATTAATTCGTCATGCGGATCGATTTTGGCAATCAACAAGCCTTTTCCGAATAACGCAAGAACCATCTAAATCGGTTGAATCGTTCAAAAGTTGTAAAACGTTTACACACACACACACACAATAAAAAAAATTCAAAATGAATAAAATTTGTATTTTACAATTTTAATACTTCTGCTTTGAAAAATAATAGATAAACGAAAAAAAAATTATACGACCTTGTGTTTCCGGGTGCCATAAGGGCTTATAATTATCTTTCCGCCTTTATTGCATCTGTAACGCGATATGCTTTTTATTCTAGATATTCAAAAAACATTTTAGAATAGATACATTACCTTCTACACTAAAAAAGTTTCTAATATCCATTGTAAGTAGATAACAAAAAAATCACTACCGATATTTTCAATGAAAATCCGCAGACATCTAAAACAATCACAATCACGTATGCACTGACTGCCACTGACTGGTAAATTAAATAGTGATCGAGCTGTCTCGCTTTCAGAAGAGTGATCGGGTGTAAGAGCGAGATGGAGACAGGCATCCGTCACTCGTGGATACCTTACCGCTATAAGCATCTACAACGCGTGGCAACCCGAGGTCGGGGCCGCTAGAGTATATGCTCAATGGCCGCGCGCCTGCGAGCAGTCACGCACGGTTGGTGGTCGTCTCGGAACGCGCATTTTGTTTTGAGCGATTTTATTTAGATCATTATTTTCACACATCCTTATGTATGGACCAAGAGCTAATCGACATTTTATAATTAGGTATTAAACATTTTGTATAATTTTTACTTGACTACATGAACCGGGGGAGGGGGAAAGTGCCCCACCGTGGCTACGCTCGTGGTGCGAGGGGTTGCGACGCTCTATTGAAGATGGCCGAACGGCATACCACAGACCTCATATGTAATTATCCTGCTGCTATGTTTTTTGCGATCATGTTTATTACCCATCTCTACCACTACCACTATAAAATTTCAGTACCATCTGATGAAACGAACGGATGAATAGAAATTGAAATGGGGAGGGGAGTAAGAAATCTAATTCGCGGGCAAAATGGGATGAGAGAATATTTTGTCCCACTTCATCATTTTTTCACGACCAACAATTTCTTCTTCGTTTCTCCCACCCTATTCATTCGTATCTGTGTTCTCAAAACGAACTTCTTGAAAACAACCTTGAAATTTCAGTGACGCAGTTTGCATCATCAAACCACCCCTTCCCCTTCCCTACTCTTGTATGCCCTATGGGTAACCACTTGATTATAGGGTCACTGTAATCAGGTCGTAATGTAGCCTTGTTTCGTCGAGTGCGTTAACGTACGACTTATACGCAACAGAAATGCATGTCGCTGTGTACGCGAGCAGCGTTTTTTTTATTCCATCATTATGTAGTTTCACCGTTTTATTTCACGTCTGGCATTTCAGTCGCTGGGTTACACAAGGAAAAATAATAAAATGAGTTCGTTAAACCACGTTATCCTTTTGGAATATGGAAGGCGGTTTTAATATCATATATGAGATAAACCTACTGAACTGTAACGTTTCACCATGTTCGGAACGCATCTTTATTGGCTTGTTTTCATTTGAGAAAATCGCGGGCAAATATCACAAAGCCTTTTCATCCTGTTGTTTACTAGAATTCCAGACGAGGCGCTCTGCTGCAGCAGCGGTTGCCATAAGGGAGGGGTGGGGGGAATTGACAAAGGGGGCCTAAATCTCGCAAAGTACATTTAAACCGGCGACGCTAAAACGTTTGGTGGCGGCGGCGGCAGTAATAACGCCCTAGTTTTGAAGTTGGGTGATGCGGGCAAGGACGGCGTTAATCTAAGGCGGGCAGATTACCGCGGGAATTAAAGGAAACCCCTATTGAGCGCGGCTTGTAGCGTAACGGCTCCCGTCCGCCACGCAATATTCGCAGAGTTACGGGTGATCGCCCGTGGGGCAAGAAGCCAATTACCGCTGCCCGGTACCCTCCCTTCCCCTCAGCCCTCTGTCAGCTGTCAGCCCTTGATTGGTAGGTAATAGTCGACCCGCGGCACGTGCGCAGGCACAGGCCGCGCATGCGCGTGATGCACTGCGCGACCGACACGTCATTTCCGCTGCGGCCGAGCCCCCGTGGCCGCGGACACGCATTTCTCCTCTACTCGCGTTGCATAGCATTTTCCGAAAGCCCTGCATAGTATAGTCCATTCAAATTTATTTACAACTTTCTGAAGGCACCTTTAAAGTTATACTTTCAGGCTGTTCCTCCTCATGTCAACATTGGTTAACCGAGTCTAAAATATTACACCAAAAGGACAACTCGCCGCATTTATGCGCACTCAGTTAAATTATATTTCGCGTGAGAACTATTTCTTACTACGTAATACCGAAACACCTGTTTTATCTTATGTTTATTCATATTCATTATAAATTAAATATAATTTATAGATAAAATGCAAGTAAAAGTTCAATGTAAATATAATAAGATACTTTCATATTAAGAGATGTATAAAAACTCTTGTGACACGTAGTGTATTTAGGAAACAATCAAACACGCCAGAGACGGTGATTTTTCAAATGTTTGAATCAATACCGTGAATAGACTATATCATTCTTTCTCCCTATTTTCTGAAATGTTTACAAACATGAATATGTTACCGGGTCGCCAGTTTTTAGTTCATATATGCGTGTTTAAAAGTTTGCGATTTTAATGAGTTGTTGATTCTTGGAACCACTTTTTCCTACAGTGCTGCAAACGTTACTGGGAGCATGTAGGCTACTATTCCCGTCAACCCCTTCAATCACAGATAAATACATAATTTTAGGCGTTGCAACGAACATTTTTTTTTTCGTTTGGAACTGTACAATTATCATTGTGAACGCACCATGCTTGATGTTATTGGCAGTGGCTGTATGAGTCTGCAGAGTACAGTCTCAACAACGAAGGATATCTCCCATCACGAGAGGGAATCGCTTTATTGGTCGCTGTTTTCTGCTATGTGCAGTGTAGCTCACAAAATACTTCTCGTGGAACATCCTTTATTTTGGGTACTGTGATTGACACGGTTGAAACATATGCGAGTATACGCAGGGAAGGTTTTTAATGTCGCATCAAAAGTGCTCAGTTAACCGCGAGTTAGCATCATATTATACAACTATGTCCGTGTTCGACGTCACCAGGGCGACTTTCTCGAACGACAGCGTTGTTGTTCTGATTTCAGGTAAACCGTTGATGTGTGTCGATTTTAGATGTGACTATGTTCGTTTAGTGTGAACGCCTTCACCCCAATCCCCCCCTTTTTCGTCCAGTGTATACTTTGTGGCGTAAAAAGAAGAAATTGAAAAAGTAAGAAACGTACAGTGAAATTTTTTGCAAACAAGAAGTTTCTACACTGCGTAGTTTTTACATAGTTACTTCTCATGATCACACGTTCGATGTTGCCACGTTATTGTATAAATACGTAAATATCTGGGAATGAGTGTGTGTATTTGGGCTGAAATGTTTGGCAAGTTAAATTATATCAACAATTTTATTGATATTTTCAGACTATTAGAAGCCATTAATTTACTGTATAAATCTCTTAAGCTACTGTACTTCAATTTGGTAACTGGTTTAGTATTCCATAAGCTTTACCCAAAAACAGCAAAGTTATAATTTTTACTGGTGAACATTAAACAAAATAACATTTTGCTTGAAAGTTGTATAACGTGCAGTGCTCAATGCTTGTACATATCGGACACTGTTTTATCCCAGATGTAAAATTAATTTGGCCTTCCATTGGCGTAAAGAGTTATTAATTATTAACACTTTAAAAAATGTTACATTATTTTGACATTATTTTTCTTCTTTTTGGTTTATCAAACATGAAAAAAGAATGTGATTTAATTTTATAGAGCATGGAAAAATTATTTGTAAAATTTAATGGGGATTGTTATTATATTACTTTGAAATATTTTGTCAAAATATTTGATAATTTTGGTTTGTGCTCCTATATCTTTGAAGATAGAATACAATAGGGTGTGATGGAAGTCAAACCAAACGAAAATTACTTGCACATTTTCACCTACGGCGTCGTGTGCCTGCCGGCGTGGCCTGGCTAGCGCGGTATAACGTTTTTGGAAATGGACCTATCACAGTGCATGGAAGGAAATTGAAAGAATTTGTGTTTCGAGAGAGTGGGAGATCAATGGTTTTCGAGTTTCGAGTATAAAAAAAAAACAGTTTCCTGAACTTTTGAAGGAGAAATCTAGANGGGGGGGGGGGGGGGGGGGGGGGGGGGGTGGAGAGGCTCCTCGTAATATCGTGGAAGAATTATGGAAAATCTAAGTTATGTAAAATATGTTTTAATGTAATTTTCTAAAGTAAATTTTATAAATATATTTTATTCATGTGTTTTTTTAAGGTTCTATTAACATTGTAAATAATACTTTAAATGTTTTAAAGTTTTTTATGTCAGAGGAATTTTGTATCAGATCTTTTTGTATATCTATATATAAATTTTTTTTTTTGCGGAAACTTAAAACGGAAATCGCAGTTATCTTTGTTATCTTTCACACACCACGCCCTTTACCTCTTATAGGCTGTTTTTTTTTGCTGCCCGCTGACAGTAGTACCTAAATGTTAAACTTTTTTCTGCTGTTTCAAAGTAAATTTTTTGAGTTTTCAAAAATTGAAAGACGTATCTGCTTCATGTCTTCGGATTGCGATCCTTTACGAGGTATAAGGAGTTTATCTGTAGGCGGGCCACATGTGTCCTATAAAGAAATTTCAGTGAAATATGTCGCTGACAAGTTATCATTTTAAACTCCGACCTAAACTGTGATTACAATATAGTTTAAATATTACTATGGGAATGTGTAAAGTTAAAATCCCAGTTTTTCCGTTAAATATCTACATATAGTATTTTCCGGTTATTTACATCATATAAAATAGTAATTAAAACTCCTTCAAATAACCTAATGTAATATAACTTGTATAGCTCGACAGCATTCTTAACTGGCGATGACATATTTGATGCAGCTAACTATCCTTGCATGGGTGCGCAAATTACATTCTCCTTGTGTTCAGCCGGCGCCGCTCGCCGACTTGACTTGGAGCAGTGAAGCGTTACGGAGAGCCCTTTCATCTTGCTGACTTAATTGTAAATAAATCCCTTCGAATGTTTACTGCTCGATGAAATATAAAATTCCTTTTTCATTTCACAGAAAAGTGTGAGCTTCGCTTTTATTGCGCGTCGTGGGAAATTTAAATAATTTGCTTCCGCGTTACAGTTTTTTCACGGACGTAATAATAGTTCATTCGTGCGCAGTCAGTTTAATAATATTTTGCAAGATAACTATTTCTTACCAGGCATTACCAACACACCTATTTTCTGCCTGTATTTATTCAAATTAATTATACATTAAATATTATAATTTATCGATTATATATAAATAAAAATTCGACTAACCCAAGAATAACATGTTTTTATGTTAAGAGAAGTGCGTATAAGACGCTTACATGTTTAGGAAATAACAAAACACGTCGTGCATGGGGTTATTTTTCAAAGGTTTGATTTGAAAAGTGCGAAGAAACCTTGAATATACTATACAGGATGAGTATAAAAGAATATCCCAAATTTGAAGGTCTATAATATCAAAACAAAACAACCTACAACCTTGATTGACCAATCAAATGAACCGCGAAACCGTGAAGTTTGTTTACCATACATTCATAAATGTTCAATGTGACCACCACGAGAGGCCCGAACGACATCTACGCGATAATCAAACTCGTTCCACACTCTTGTCTGCATGTCCGGTGTTACGGTTTGGATGGCGTTCGTAACTCTCGGTTTGAGGTGGTGAGGAGGTAGCCAGCTCGCATTCGACACGTCAATGTGAAGGGGAAGGTCTGATGTTTCCTTTATGATGCGCCACCCCATTGGCACCTAGCTGTTCGCGGATACCTGAACGAGATATTGCCGCAACGCTGGATTGGTCGAGGAGCAGCTGGTGACCAGACTCTTCATCACTGGCCCCCAAGAAGCCCGGATCTTACCCCGTGCGACTTTTTTCTACGGGGGTACATAAAGGATCAAGTGCTTCGTACACCATTGCCGGCTAACATTGACGACCTCAGAATGAGAATTATGGACGCCATCCAAACCGTAACACCGAACATGTTGACACGAGTGTGGAACGAGTTTTATTATCGCGTAGATGTCGTTCGGGCCGCTCGTGGTGGTCACATTGAACATTTATAAATTGATGGTGAATATCATGGTTCCACGGTTCATTTGATTGGTCAATCAAGGCTGTAAGTTGTTTGGTTTTGATATTATAGACCTTCAAATTTTGGGTATTCTTTTATACTCATCCTGTACATTACGTATTCGTAAATGTGACATTATTTACTAGAACTATACGCAAATTTATAATCGGTTTCCTGTGGCCTCAACGCTTGTTTGATTCACCGTGTAACAGTGGGTAGGATACGTTGATAGAGAATTAAGGTTGTATAACTGCAACGGAAAATGATGGTGGGCGCACTACTGTGCGACAGAGTGTCGGGGCGATGTTCGCTGCTCGCGAGTGGTACGAGAGTGTGCCGCTGCTCGCCACACGAGTTAACAAATAATTAAAACCGTCCCCCGCGTCCGGGTCGTGGCGAGATGACAATCCGCAGAACTAGCGCGCGGGCCGTAATTGAAATCGGCTGTCGCAATTATAAGTTAGCGGTGCGGCATCTCTACCTGGCCGCCCGCGCGACTGTCGAATAACGTCCCTCGAGTTGGGCGAACTGGCGCGCACGGCCTCAGGGACCGACCTCCCCCGGCAATCTAATTGCGAGCCCGCGTGGGGCCGCCATGTAGCCGCCCGTCTCCTTCGCTTGCACCCTACCTTGCGTCCTCGACAAACTGCTGTGAGCTAGCACACACTGCGCTTCTAACTTACACTTTCACATTGTAGGTTATTCACGGTCAAGTGAGCACTTTTGGAAGCCCTCTCATTTTTGAATAATAGTCAATAAATATATTTTATTTTAGCCCTAGACATTAACTTCCAAGTGTGACGGAATCTACACACTTAGTTTATTACTTTAATGGCAGTATTTATTTGAAAATGTGGTTAAACTATAAAAAAAAGGCTGAAATAAAAAAATAACTAGGGCCTCAAAGTGCTCACTTTACCGTGAACAGCCTATCACATTTGTATGGGTGGCCGGAAAAACGTAGAATGTTAATTTTTGTACCAGGACGGTTTTTTAGTGGGAAATTGTTTCGTGTAACTCGCGAGGTCAATCTGCGTTCTTAGTTAGATCTCAATGAACCCATAAATAGCATACAAATCGTTAGAAGGGCACGGATCACGTGATGCGTTCTTGGTAAAAGCGTTGCATGTTGGAAACGAAACATGGCTACTCTGCCCAGGTTCTTCCATACCACTAGTGCCTTCCGGTTGGAGGAATATAATTAATTGCTTATGTCAAGATGAACAGTGCCACGTTTGTATTCGGCACCTCTGCCTGTTTATAAGGAGAAGAAAGAAGGGTTCATGGACATGGCCCAATATATAACAAGACCAGAACATCAGGAGTTTTATGAAAGTTTTAGTAATGTTAAAATATGTTCATTGCAGTTCATTTCAATGGTTTTTTTTCTCAATTTAATCCAATTCCATTAAAAATAATGAGACTCGTTTGATTTCAAGATTGCATTCTTTATGTTGGGTTATTCGGAAAGTAAGGTCCGAATCGCCGTAGCTAATCGAATGTCCCACGAACATTGTCACGCGAATTCGCACCTACTCCCGGGATGCCTTGCTCGTCAAACGATGCCATTTGCATTAGTATTGTTGCAGTGTACTGTTTACAGTGTCAGTTCAAAATGTTTAAAACAATTGATCAGCCCGCCGACTGTGAAATACGGTCAGTGATTCGGTTTTTGACCTCAAAGAACGTTTCAGCAGCGGAAGTTCATCGACAGATAAGTCAAGTATATGGCCCCAATGCGATGAGTGACAGCAAAGTGCGTAAGGAGGGTGATAGCTTTCAAAGACGGACGGGAAATATCCATGATGAACAGCGATCAGGCCGACCATCAGTGATCACAGAAGATTTGGTCAAAGCCGTGGACGAAAAGATTTGTGAAGACCGGCAGTTCACAATTTCAACTTTAGCATTGANGGCGATTCACAATTTCAACTTTAGCATTGGAATTTCCGAATGTGGGTAGAACAACTTTGCACAAAATTGTCTCTGAAAATTTGCAATTTCACAAATTGTGCGCACGTTGGGTTCCCAGGCTGCCTACTGAGGAACACCAAATGAAAATAATGGCTCCTGCTCTTGATTTTTTGGACCGATATCATAAGGAAGGTGATCAAATTTTAGAGAAGATTGTCACAGCGGACGAGACGTGAAAGAAGCAGTTACAGACTGGTCATCCTCACAGGCGGCAGACGTCTATGACTTAGGCATACAAAAGCTTGTAGAGCGTTATGACAAATGTTTAAATAAATATGGAAACTATGTAGAAAAATAGAGAAACATGTAAGGAATTAAATAATTTCTTTTTTTTTTTATCTGTGATGGTTATGTTTTATACGAAATCGGACCTTACATTCCGAATAACCCTCGTACTTTCACGTTCACATTGCTGAATTTGTCAATAAAAAGTGTTTCAAACAAGTCTTATGTGGAAATATTTCATGCATATTGCTGTGGAAAGTCGTTGTATGCCACTTTTTTATGTCACCTACGGCGGATTTTGTATGTTTGCAATAAAGCCGCTCTCCTGTCAAGTTGGTGTTTCCTTAACACACAACGTTTTTTCCAGCCACCCATACATTTATAAAAAAAATACAGTTTTTCCGCTTTTAGTTTGGCACCGATGTAGACACATTCAAGACAAGCTATAACAGTGATTCCCAAACTGTGGGCGCGTGAATCATTCGGGTGGTTGTGCGGGAGGGGGGGGGAGGCTAGAATGATTTTGAATCAGTGAGTTTTCGTGTGTATATCGAAATAGTATGATAGCTTTCTATGCCTGGTAATTAAAGAAGCTAATTATCCGTCTTAAACCATGTATTTCATTAAACTTGTTGCCCTTGTTAAGTGTGATTATGTTTACATGCCTCCCCCGCAGTGTTGTCGAAGAGTGATAAGGTAGCGCGGTGACTTGCCACATCTCATAGGCGGACGTCAGCTGAAAAGTTTAGGAAACAGTGAGCTAGAAGTTGTAGCCGCTACAGCACGAGCGCCAGTTTCTTTGTTTCTGTATTCCTACTTACGACCGTCCCGTTAGTCGACGATACGCTGGGCACGTACTAAAAAATGTTATAATAAACTTTCTAAACTGCAGCGAAAGTTATGAACCGATACATTGCATGGAACATTTACCATACATCAAGCTGCAAATATAATAAATATATAACTGAAATATTACTATACACAGTTGAGAACTTCAACACTCATTTGGTTATTTCCTTTACAAATTTAGGAAAGCTACCTTGGATGTAAGAAAAAAAAAACGTTTGCAATTGGCAATTTTCCAGTATGCGTGTGACAAATGGTGTGACAAATTTGCTGGAATTTCCTAGAGCGTAAAAATGCATATAGAACTTCACTACAGGCTGCTCATGGTAAACCGAGCACTTTTGAAAGTCCTGCGTAAGATCCACTACTTGTATGAACATTGCGTATTATTCCACCATGTGTAAAATTAACCGTGCCATGGGCACGCTTATTTAATTACGTGTCTGTCAAGTGAAACTGTGATATCAGATAAGTAAATATTTTAGAAATTGGCTCATTATTACAGTTGTTTGAAACAAATACACAGATAGCAAAATAAATGAAATGATTTCAGTATTTACAAATGTTTGTCCAACACTTTAATTAAACGTTAAGTTTTAGAATTAATTTTTCTTCAACGTTACCAACATTGCTGAGCTCATGCCGACCAGTAACACTTTAATTAAACGTTAAGTTTTAGAATTAATTTCCCTTCAACGTTACCAACATTGTTGAGCTCATGCCGACCAGTATGCCTATTAAAATATACGCAGGTGGGGTCAGTGACATTTTTCAAAGCTAGATTTACAAAGTTCACAATTAACCGCGAAAAACCTATACACGTTCGGCACTTTCTGGAACAAATGTAGGACTGCTGCCATGAATATTTGAGGAAGAACTTACTGTAACTGCTAGTTCTTTCTTAATATGCGTTGCTAAAAACTCCTTTAGTTCGCGTGCCATATTGTACAAACGTTCTTTACTGGTCAGCCGTCTGTCAGCCAATACAAATATGTTCTTTCGTGCGTAACATGATACATTGAAGAGCCAAAAAAAAAAAACTGGTACACTTGCCTAATATCTTGTAGGGCCTACCGAGCACGCAGAAGTACCGCAAGACGACGTGGCATGGATTCGACTAATGTCTGAAGGTATGCAGGAGGCAATTCACCCCATGAATCCTGCAGGGCAGTCCACAAATCCAATCTGCGCCAATTTGAGAAATGGTTGCACGTCTGTCACGTTTAATGATTCTCGTCGGTCGTAAAAGTATTGGCACAGGATACCACTACATACTGTAGGTCTCTGTGCTTCAGTTTCAGTATCGTGTATGCAATTCATTAGCATGTATGAAAGCTTCCAGACGTTTTGGCATTGATTGAACCGTCTTTTTCGTCGTTTCAGGGGCAATTTCCGACCATCCATCCTCGAGAACCCTCTTAAGCTCATCTTTGTCAAACGGGCCTTTTCCCTTCCAAGATGATCCCACAAGTGCTCAATAGGATTCAAATCTGAGGTGGAGGAAGAAGTCGTCTGGGGACATTATATAGTAGTGCGAAAGCCGTGTGTTTGGGGTCGTTATCCTGTTGGAAACTGAAGACCCCGTCCAGGCCGAGCTTGTGTACACTGTTGAACAAATTAACCCGCAACACACCAATGTATTTGTACTAATCCATAATTCCTTCAATAATGGCCAGATTTCCAACTAAGGATGCCATGCACCCCCAAACCATAACATGTCCACCACCATGCTTAACTGTTGGCAATGTGTGTTGTTGGTGTAATTCGATGTTCGGTTTTCGCCACACTTTCTTTCGTCCGTCAGAACCAAAGACGTTTAACTTTAATTCGTCTGAGAATATAAGTGTCCCAGAATTCCAGTGGTTTTCCACAATATTCCGTGGCAAGTTATACATAGGCGGTTCTGCGTCAGGGGCGTCGGGGAGGGGACGAGTGGCGGCCGTTTTGGATGAACAAATTTTCCCCTTTTTTCCCTAGGAATTTCGCTTTTTTCCCTTCATAAACAATTCTATAATTTATAATCATTGCCTATATCAGGCACACAAATGAAAAAAAAAAAAAACAAGCATTTGTAGCTCTGGACGTGTTATAATTTTGATATCTGACCGCTCCCATATAGGTCAACCACTCTCGTTATGTGATCGTTATTACCTGACAAGGTGCACCAAATAAAACCTCAGACCACGCACCAAAATGGAACAAAAGCCACCGGCTCTGTGATTGCGTTAAATCGTATCACTGAAATTTCGCCATTGTAACTGAAAGTGCGCAGTCCTTTGTGCATGCTTTGTGCGGCCTGCGGAACGAAGCAGTTGTTTGCAACCTGTCGACTGAACGGATTATTCTCGCTGCCTGTCAGATTCATGTGTTGTTGACCCCGAACCCTTTCCTACTCCAAGCTGGCCACGGACGGTTGTGCTCGGATCTGTTTACGTTCATGAAAATAAAAAACTACGAGTCGGCATGGTCACTGTAATTTGCTAACCCGTCTTGTTTTTCTGCTGAAGGTGTTTGCTGATGCGGTTTGCACGTGTAAATTGCATTCGCCTGGTTGTGGGTTTTGCCTCTTCAAATTGCACTGGGAATGACTTCGCACGTGGTTCTACGTCTCCTTTACGGATGAACACTGATGCAGTTCGTTATTACGAGCCTTCTTTCTTACCTTTATGTCATTAAGATTCCGAGTAAAGACTGTGTGTAATTATTATTACGCCTTGTTGCATGCTCAGGAGAGTGTGAACTGCCTCCGTGTAGACGCCCGTGTGTATTTTTTTTTCCGTCTGGGACCTCCGATGAGGAATGGGTGTGCATTCATGCAAATTATTTTTAATTACGTACATGTCCCGTATAACTTTCATGCACACTCAATGTAGTGAACCGCGTGTTACTTGAGGCTGCCTTGAACATTGTCGCCTCTTGTTATGACATCATTTTTTTTTGCAGAAATTCGTATTATTAACATATACATTTATGCTTTGCAGTATGTTGAGGCAAAACAAATGTGAAAGCTTTTTGAACGTGGTGTAGAAGATACGTTTAAGGGTAGAAAATACTCCCGGAAGTTGGACTTTAAAAATCGTTCTTATTTAATAAAATGGAAACAAATTAATATTACGTTACTTAATATTAATTTGTTTCTATTTTATTAAATAAAAACAAATTCTGAAGCCTAACTTTTGGCGGTGTTTTCTACTCTTAGACGTCGTTTCCGGACATAAGTCAATCGGCATTTTCGTAATGTTTTCCCGTAAAGAATCACCTCCCAAAGTCTATAACATAAGTTACGAAACATCTTGTACTAGATTTGGTAATCAGAAGACGTTGGCAATCATGTTATACGTGTAATGAAAATTGTAGCTAAACTACTAGCAAATGTGTTGTTCCTGTAAACCTTTAAGTTTACATGGTGGCCTCGGTGGGCTATATGTTTAAAATGCCAACCTACTTCATGTAGGGTCCTGAATTCAAATCGCGGATGAGTGGATGTTTTAAATAAAATTTTAAATTACTTGGCTATTTAAAATTCACAGTATTGGTCACATTAACAGCACCTGTATATTGTATTGAAAATTACTTTTTTAGCTGCTCCTTTTCTTCGGGTTGGGTTTTATTGTATCCCGCATTAAGCACAGTTGCAACGGAAACCACATGACAGAATAAGTCCTAAATATGTACAAATAAAAATGTTTGTATCTCGCGTACATCAGACGTGTTGTCTTTATAGTTTTATTTTTCAGATCTTGTAAACACAGAACCCACATGTATGGATAGGACCAGTTTTCATTACAGTTCTGCCATAATACTTTTTACGTTTATGTTCTTATTATTATCCCTATTTCAATATTTTTAATACGCCCAAGTGAACAGTTTATAAATTCAGTTTATTACTTCCAGTGAATCGCCCTTGCGTTATCCGGCTGTCTTTGCTCAAGGACGAGTTCCGTCTGTGTAGAGAACATAGGGAGTAAGCAATAAATTGCGAATAATGTGACCGCTTGTGAAGTAACTTTACGCTGTTGGTTACGCATGAAATTTAAAACACGATCCTGAAAAGCCGTTTTGTAAAACATGGTTTTAATAAATTTTTTCGACATCTTTGTCAATGGTTTAATTAATTACGCTATCAAAGCAGCCGCATGCCCGCTCACTATGATCGTGAAAATCAAAATCAAAATATCAGATGTTAATCAGAAAGGACATTTCTATTAATCTTGAAATAAATTTTTGTTTATTGTTAGTTATGGATGACTAATATAGACAGTGTCGTTCCAGCGCACTCCCATACCTCCTTCGTATTCTTCTGCGGCACAGCTTGTAATGCTTGTAGACAAGGGTCGAGAGTTGCCGTGATAATAGTGACTTCTGAATTCCCCTACCCTTATTTTATCATCTTCGTATCCCCCCGCCGACTTCTACCAGTTCTGTTCCAGCCTCTTCTCTGGTATTTGTTTCTTCTGTCTGCGTTGCACCGCAGGCTTACAATCTTGTTTCGCTTCCACTCCTTCCACCGCTGACGGTTACACAGCCTCGAAGCGGTTGCAGGTCGTGGGCTTAATTTTATTCCGTTCGTTCGTTTTGTGAGCTTTGTGTGCTGCCCAGAAAACGGCTTTGTTTTTCTAAAGAAAGCTACGTATCGACTGTGATTTTATTGTTTCTTTTTTTCAATAGCTTCAGGTACAGAAACGTTTATTGTTCCTGGAACATAATACGCAGTCGTTTTATTTTACGTGCCGAGCACTCAGAGTTTGGGATGTATTGGTTGTTGCGGAAAAGACTTCCCAGTAATAAAACACAGCGATGTGCTTAGCATTAAGTTAGTTTAAGCACGAAGTTTCAATAAACACTATAATACTATAGATTTTTAGACTTTCCCGGAAATAAATAAAATGAAGGCACGAAAATATTATTGTTTTTTCTTCTTCAAACCTTTACAAATATAGTCTCACATTAAATGAGTCGCTGAATTAATTTACTTTCTCTTTCGGAAGTCCATGAATCATTGGCCCAAAGAGGTAACAACGGATCCAAATGCATAATAAGTGGTGATGATATCATCAGTTAACACCTGCATCGTATGGGAGAATCTGAGAGTCACCACCGGAGCCTATATATCGCAGTCTGACGCTGCGCCGTAGAGATAGGCATACAAAATGAAAAAAATGTTTTAGAAAGAGTCATTAGTGTTGCAATATACATGCTATATGCGTCTAGATAATTAAAAGTGTCCCTGTAAAATTAAAATGAAATGACATCAAAACTGTAATGTATCAATACAGTCTTGTCAGGGGAGCGCTGAAGTCACAAGATGAAAATCAAAATCTCTTCTGAATCCCGTGATATTGTCCAACGCACCAAAATAGTGAACACAATGCAAATGGTTTGAGGACCATTATAATCAGAAAGTTTCGTCTTTAACATTTTTGCAACATAAAGCGCGGTACAGCACCGGTACAGAACAAATTTTCGCTAGGTAACGCCCTATTAAGTGCAGTGTAAGGCCAACAGCAGCACAGAATCTTATTCCATTTGGGATATTATGACTCAGCATTCGATATTATTTGCTAATTCATTCTGCATTGATATTTGCTGTTTACGCTCATTGCATTTGTTAAGTCACGTTACGAAAGTATTAGTTTGTAATTTAAATTCTCATTTCAATATACATACGTGGAAAAGTGACACCGGCCGATTTTAAACTTTTCATTATCGGAAATCAGTAGATGCTGTAACGTGAACATATCTATATAACCATTTTAACATAGAGTGATTGACGTTCAAATGTCACGTTCAATATCAGCTGGATTGCCACAATTTTTTGCACCCAAAATAACAATTACTTTGAAAATACGCCCAAGTGCTATTGATAAATTCCCTGAAAACCATTTTTTTTTAAACTTAAAGAAGCAAATCTCGTATCGATATAATTATAATAACAAAGGGTTCATTTTTTAACTAGAGTAAAATTATTATTGCTATTTCCTTACTAATTAGTCAGTATACATATCCCTGCGAAAAGTATACGTATCTTACATTCACGTATACGCTATTCACGGTAAAGTGAGCACTTTTGAAAGCACTCTCATTGGGAAGGATAGTCAATAAATATATTTTATTTTAGCCTTTGACGTTAACTTTCGAGCGTGGTGGAATATTCACACTGTGTTTATTAATGGCATGGCAATATTTATTTAAAATTATAGTTAAAGGATAAAAAATGGATGAAAAGAAAAAGTAACTAGGGCCTCAAAAGTGCTCAGTTTACCGCGAACAGCCCACATTTCTACTTTGCATATTCCCCATAGTTTATTTGAGTAACTTGCAAGAAAATTATTCCCCCTGGAGAATCAGTCTGGAGACCCTAAAATTCTAGATACTTAGGCTAATACATAAAAGGGTTGTACGTGAATTGTCCTCTCTTTACAGAGCTATATAAAAAGAGAGAGGGTCCATATACCGTTTATATCAAGGTTGTTCAAGTGAGTGGCAGAGGTTATGAAATATTATTACCTTACTATGTGGTTACGTGACGTGAAACAGCCCAGAAGCATCACCGAAATTAAATTTTCCTCGCAACTTTCTTAGAATCATTTCAAGAAACAATGTTCTCAGCTTGCTTTGTACTTTTAATATATATATACACACTAGCAAACCCGGCGAACTCCGTTTCGCCACCAGATGGCTTCGTTTTATGCAACATTTTGTTTGGTGATTAAAACATGAAGAAACATTTTTTTTATATTTGAAAAGGAAAAATTTTATTTCATTTCACAACAGTAATGAATTGAACTTCTCTAAGTAAATGAAAGTGAATCCAAAGTAAATACGTTTCATTGAAGTGCTCTTTGGTAAACCACATTTTTTGTTTTTTGGTCTGACGTTAACACAAACAAAGCGGATGGTTTCCCAACTCGTGAACACGCAACGTATAACTGCCCATGTGAAAAACAATGATTTTCTAAATTTATCCCGCAAACACTAAGCGATTGGCCTTGCGGCTTGTTAATTGTCATTGCGAACGCAAGGCGAACTGGAAATTGCAATCGTTTGAAGTCAAACGGAAGATCAGTCGGNCGGTTCGTGCGTTCTGGAGTTATAGCGTCAGGAAGGAAAACCCGACTTATTTTTATATAGTAGATATATATACAAACACACACATATATATATATACACACACACATATATATATATATATATACACACAGGGATGGACAAAATAATATGAACATTATGCAATATAGTACATTTTGTTGCATGCTGGCAATAGTGCTTCCATGTAAACCGTATGTATTGCACAGTTTACGTGCCAAGTCTTGTAGGTTATATTCCAGTGTATTATACGCTTTGTTCCGCGACAGTTAAAACAAGCGATCGGTGAAATGTGTGATCTCTCCGACTTTATTTTACGCGTTTCAGGACAACGAGAGCAGTAGCTTGGAAACTTCGCCGCTGAACTGCGCTCCTATGGCTTGCATCGCCTGTCTTAGTTCGTAACTCCGTGATTAGATCGCTGCACTTTCGCCCGCTGCTGCCGCCTACAAGGTGTTAAGTAAATTCCGCTTTGCCGACTTCAAGTGAGAATGTTGAAGGGCATGAACCGAAGGCTCGTCCGGGACGAAAGCGACTTGCACTGCCTGCAGTTGGCAAGTCGTAAATACAAGCGCAGTGTCACTCTCACAGTTGATATCTGTCAGTGGTGAAACCACGTTGTCAACTTGAAGAGGTAAGCGTTTAGGCGCCCTTTTTATGATATTTTTGCTTCTGTTTTAAATTTCTTTGTGGTGCCATCAGAACAGAAAGTACATGTTGCTTGAGAGAGAGAGATAGAGTTGTTGTGGGAGGGAGAGGGTGAGAGGTAGGGAGAAGATGAGAGGTAGAGAGAGAGAGAGAGAGAGAGAAGAATGTCTACAACACAGAAGTGAAGATATATGTAAATTTCAGAAATACATACGTTATAACAATTTGTAGACAGTGGTTGCTGCAAAAATTTAATTTAAAATAAGGATTTAATGTGGCCGCCTAGTACGGGACAGGTCGAGTGAAAGAACGGGGTTTTACGAATAATTTTAGACTTGTCTCGGCCACCTTTCTCGATATCAACAAAATACACTTTGTGCACCTTTGCCCGGACCACATTGCTACATATTTTTTTTGTAAATATTTTAATACGATGGAAACTGAAGGCAAGAATGAAATATTTTATATAATGTATCAACGCATCTCGGCATCCCATTTCCGCTCATTCTTGCGTCCTAAATTTACTTTCTTTTTGGGTAATTCCTGCGCCTTTGTTTGGTATTCTCTTCTTGCACTTATAAAATAATATTTTATGTTAAGTTTCTATAAAGAGTGTTATAATTTTGTACAATTCATTTACGTAGATGTGACCAGTAGATACTTTTTTTCATAAATATGTCAGGTTTCTTTAAGTAAACGTGTTGTAATTTCTCCCGATAGTTGTGTTTGTTTTGTTCGCATTTTGCACTGCATGTGAATGTGAAACAGACATGACGTGCTACAAACTCATATTCTCGGCCAAATGAAATTAGCAAAAAATCAATCTCGGCAAAACGGAGCGAGATAAAAGCATGAAAAGCAAAATCCGACATTAGGGAAACCTTCCTTTTTAATGTTTTCAAACGGCCCGGGAAATAGAGAATGGTGCCATTCGGCCTGAAAATAGTGAGTTGAAAGGAGCGGGCCATCAGAAATGACGTGACGTGTTCTCGATGGTTTGAATTGCCGACCGCTAGCACGTGCCGCCGCCGGGTATGTGCCAGTGCAGGGTCGCTCGGGAAGTTGCACGGAGACGTGGCGTCGTGCCGCGGGGTCTGACCTGCGACACCGCGTTATTACCACGGCGCACTCGCCACGAATACAGATCGCCCTCCGCCGACTCTCCAGAACCGACCGCGAGCACTCTGCTCCGCAAACATGCTCCACTCCCGCCCTCGAGAGCCGTTCCTCCTCCGCCAGTGGCGGTGGCGGCCGCCCCGCCGCGAATGTCGCTCGTGTTATCTCCGCAAATATTTGTCGCACGCAACTCCCGGCCCACGAGCGTTTTGCGTTTCCGGCCCGCTACAAATGCGCGCGCGCGCGCTTCGCTGCTTCTCAAAAAATACCGCGCTCTTGGCGCGATTCTGATTTCCCCGCCCAAGTGCGCGGAGCTACTTGTGTATCCAGAAATGTCTGTGGGTGGAAATGTTTTCCCCCGACTTCTTTACACCATTCGCGTGGGAGAAGGAGAAGGAGGTAGGGCGTAACTTATTTTTTTTTTTATGATTCTGTACATGAAGAAAAAACACGTGGCGGCACTACAGCGTGATTATAAATGCTCTATCCATTTCAGTGATAACGTGTCGAAAATGACACGAAATTTTATGGCACACACTGCTACACAGCACATTACCTCACTTTAACATGACCTCCTTCCATTTCAAAGCAGAGCTGCCAACATTGTAAGGACGATCGAAAAACTTTCGCTAACTTACGCGGTGTAATTATATCAATCGCACGTCTAATGCGATCTTTCTAACCTGCAAGATCTTTAACCAAAGTTCGATACACCAACGATTTGATGTAGCCCCACGCAAAGAAATCGAGCGGGGTTAAGTCTGATGACCGCGGTGCCCACGTTCGTTGTAATCCTCGGCCTATCCATTTCCCTGGAAAGAGTTTGTTCAAGAAACCACGAACAATGTTCGCAAAATGGGGTGGAGCCCCATCTTATTGAAACGCAACAGTTTCAATAACACCATCTTGCTGTAATTGAGGCACAAAAAACAGTTGTAACATGTCCAAATACCTGTTACACGTAATAGTTTCTTCCTGAAACATAAAGAGGTCATAAACATTTTCAATACCTAAAACAACAAGCTATATTAGCGATTTACCACAAATGGATATGAACTTTATAATCATCCTGTATTTACAGTTTGTGAAACTAGGCGTACTCTTTTTGCTATCGGGGCCGCGGTGGCTAAGTGGTTAGCCTGCTCGCCTCCCACCAGGGTGAACCGTATTCAACACCCGGCCGGGTCGCTCCCGGATTTTTGCATGTGGGAATCGTGCCGGACGATGCTACTGGTCGGCGGGTTTTCTCGGGGAACTACCGTTTCCCCCGCCCTTTCATTCCGGCGCTGCTCCATACTCACTTCGAGATCACCCTCATCGGCTCTCTTCTCAAGACCTCGCTGTTAAGAACCACCCAAATCTCTTCACTCACTCTTGCCGGTATCGGAAGATTATAAGCCAAACTCGGTAACCCGGGTCGGGAAAATGTGCAGAATTACGTCTTTGGGTTTCTATGGCAAGTAAGCTGTTACCCGATTAAAATCTTGGCATAAAGCAGTAATATACGTTATACGCATACTGGTAATTCATGTCTCTAATCGCTAACACCATCATATTATATTTGTTACGGGAGGCAACAACAAACATTTTATAACACTTATTCAAAAATTTAATAATTTTATTGTGTTTACAAAATCTTCCTAATTATGATTTCCTAAAGTTGACAGGTATGAATATGTAGTACTTACTACAATAATTGCTTCTAGAGATACGAAGCGAGGCCATGAGCATAATTTTAAAAATACATATTTAGCTGTACCTTCTGCTCAGATAATTTCAGTATAAAATCGGAAATTTTATTTATATTATTCGAAAATCGATACATTAAAATTGGTGTTTCGTGTATCACTTGTATAGTCACTTTCAATTAGGTGTCACTTGTACGACTTGTGAACTCTGACATTTAACTTTGTGTTATAAACCCGTCACCTAGAATTAAAAAAACAAATCTACTTATTCAAGCATGAAAATGTCAAAAATGGATATTTTCAGATTAATCTTTTAGATAGAAATTTTATTTTAAAATATTTTAAATGGTATAGAAGCGTACAGAAAATACGTATTTTATTATTTAACCATAAAATGTGATTCACCGCATAAACCTCAGGTTGTACGCTGCAGTACCGCGAGAGTGCCAGCAAGCCTTGGATATAAACGGGGTGAAGATATTTTACGAGCATGCCGTTGTCGCCCTTAGCGCCCTATACTTTAGGGCTTCAGACACGCAAAAGAACTTCAGGAAGGCGAGTCCCTTAAGGGAAGACGTAAGTGTAACATACGACCAAGTTTCGCACTAATAATCCGCAGCTGATGGTTCTGAATATGGATCTTGTCGGAGCGCATAATTTTTCACTTAAAATTCCAGTTTTATCTTCAGTTTATGACTTCCGTATTTTATGTTGAGATGTGAAGACTTTCGAATGGATATGGTAATGTAGGAATCCTTAGTATCCTGAACATGATACGAAACAGTGGGGAAGTAAATACGGGTTGCTTACAGCTGCTGTGCTCGCACTTTGAAACATAGCTCTTTGTATTTCTTTTTGTTCTCAGTTGTAGTTACGGTGTACACAAGGAAGGCTGCCCTGTATTACTTTCCTTTTTACTGATGCACAGACAAAACCGACTGTGCGGCCAGTTTTTAGAATAACCATCTATTTCAGTACGGAAAATAAGGGCTTGGAGAAAAAAAAATTCTTTTTATAGTTTAGCGTTAATTGTAGTTTGCTTTTTTCTACCTTCATAGATATTTATAATTAATGCATCCTCGTTTATGCCGCATTTGTATTTGCGAAGTCTTTGTTCGTTGTATTTTGCTAATGAGGGCTCTGGACTAGCTGCTGTAGCATTTGTGTGAGGCTTTGAAAATTCCTTTGCCTCACAGTACAGTTCTTGTCATATACAACAACTAACTTCAGCGAAAATTTTGATGGCTGTAAAATATTGTAGCATCGTTTTATTTTTACATCAATGGAAAGCTTGGTTACACACTTCCACAAACAAATAAAAATATGAGATGCAATAATTATACATTTTGAATGTATACTTTCACTTTGCAAGTTTGATAAAAAAAAAATGTATTTACTATAGCTGTTTCTAGTCTGACTGAACCAGAAGCGACGTGTTTTCTAGAGCTTCTTTTTACCGGACCTAAGGCCAAATTATAAAATAAGAAACACCTTCTTGAATTCTTAATTGAAATGGATCGTATTTAATTTTTATGTCGCCTTCCCTTGCTGTAGCTATGGTTTTTATATACCACAAATTTTAAGGCTTTCTGTAACCCCTTTCAAACATTTGTACTTGCCATAAATAATGCGTAATGAGAATTTGGCATTTAACGTTAACAGAACTAGTGTTTGAATCAAATTTCAATCATCTTTAGATTTTATTTTAAATATTTATTCTTATAAATTATTAATCTCTTGAACCATCGTTGATTATTTACAACTGAAAAACATTTCGTATAATAGTTGATATTAATAAAATTTTCAAATTGACCTATTTTATAAACTATAAACAGTCACGGCGACAAACAAAACAAATGTGGCGACTGCCATAAGTACGCACACACGCCCAGCAAGTAAGCAACTTCGTACTTGCCAAGTATAGAGCCACTGTGTACCATACTGGGAATTGGTACAGCACTAGTACCAGTGTTGACGTCACAGGCTGGGCGACGTACATACATGCAAATACTTGGAGAAAATTTGGACGGAGCCTACAGCTTCGTCAACACATGGAATCATGTGTCTGAAAAATGTTTCGTGTTGTTTCCAAACTGTTTCGGAAACACTAAAACTATGTTTCACATACACTATTATTGTACCGTGTTGTTTCCAGACTGTTTGAGATGTTGCCGGAAGAAGAAGTAGCTTCCGCTTCTATATTATGTTACGAACTATGCGGCACGCCTGCCTATGGGAGAAGGCGATTTTTATATTCGGAATTTGTTACATCCCACAGAATAGGTCGATTATGAAATTCCTCAAAGAGTGGCACTTTATGTGTCCACATACTCATTTTAATCAAATTATCAAGACAACGCTCGGTAGCTTACACACAGAAACTGATATTAGCACGTTTGACAGTTGAGGAACCCGAACTGACATGTCCAAAGACAGGCTTGTTTCCCCCCATCTAGTTAACGAACACATCCAGACATTCAAGAATTGTTGAACGTTTTCCATTCAGTTGGAAAATATGAAACATTGTTTCTTTCTCGAAATAAACTCGAATTATTGTTTTCTAATCGATACCGAACTTAAAAAAAAAAATAAAATAAAAAAACCACAAGACTCCCATGAAACATTTTGTTAACTGTTTCGAAACAGTGTTTCCATAAATATGTTTGCAAGTGTAGACGAGGCTTAGTTAATAGCACATAGGCCGGAAATTATTTTCGCGTTCGTTGCACAGCGATAGGGGTGACAATAACACGCCCGCCCGGCGCCCCATCGCTCATACGTGCAAGGCGCGGAACTGGCGTGAAGTGCTTCGTCGTCACGCTTTCCTCTGCAAATGAGACCTGTAAGAGTGGAACTTAATTACACGCGATGCAAGAACACAGATGCAGCTACCACTGTGCGGTTCTCCCTTTTTCGTACCTCTCAAGGAAACTGCGCAGGCAAGATCTAAAAATACCATTTTTGCGATTTTTTTTAATACATTTAATATGATAAAAACAAAACTGTACAGGCTTAGATAATTGGTTTTTATCTTTTCTGGCAAAAAGTCATATTCGCGGGATATTTATTTGCTGAGATACGTATAAACATGCAAACAACTAACGTACAGTGGAGTGAAATCTTGAGAACCGATGATGGTGAAGCAAGGTGAGTATGGAGCAGCGCCTTTATGCTTGGGNCATCGTCCGGCACGATTCCCACGTGCGAAAATCCTGAAGCGACCCCGCCGGGAATCGAACTCGGTTCGCCTTGGTGGCGGCCTAGCCGCTGCACCATCGCGGCCCCATAGATTGTACAGAAAATATAGGCCGGACTCTTAATTTTCTATATGTTTTAAGTATCCGACCACCATGCGACAGTTGATCTCGCCTAGTCCTTGTTTATGTTTGTGGCGCTGAGTGGCGTCCCTTCTGGCGACGTGGTGCGCCAAACGCGGCAGTAAAACACTTGAGGCCTCGCGGGCGCTTGTGTGCTGCCTCTCGAGGCAGGCCATTATCATTCGTCTTCCTCATTATTAAATGGTCCGACATTTGCAGCCGCCGAGGCGCCATTACATGCGGCCAATACAACCAGTTGATGAGTACCGCGTCTAGAAATCCTGATGTTTACTCAACAAAATGGCTGTCCAATTTATTATCTACCGGGAAAACCTTCGTCACTAAATCACCATTTTTCTGTGGAAAAAAAAAGTAATTTGTTTTGTTTAAAAAAATCAGCATATACGCATTTGGAAGTTAAGCTTGTGAAGGTTCGCATTTAAAAATGTCGGTAGCCTCCCAATTTTTCTAAAACGTTATTTGTGGAAATTAATTCTAAATCACTTAATTTATCTGAAAACCAGTNCGGTAGCCTCCCAATTTTTCTAAAACGTTATTTGTGGAAATTAATTCTAAATCACTTAATTTATCTGAAAACCAGTCAAAAAAACTTACTGGATTAAATAAAACATCACTGATTATAATTGGTAATATATCTAATGATTTAGTGGTAACCAATNAAAAAAACTTACTGGATTAAATAAAACATCACTGATTATAATTGGTAATATATCTAATGATTTAGTGGTAACCAATGCTAATGTCCAGTGCATGTCAGTGTTATAAGGCACTGCTTTCTTGTTAATTTCATTTATTCGCTGGTATACAATATCACGTTAGCTCAGTTTTCAGAGATTTGTATTTCACTTATTGTTGCAGTTAACTTATTCAACTTTAGATTTTACTTCCCAAAGCCAGAAGCTTCCTTGAAGTTAAAGTACGATTGGTGTTAAACTTATTATTACGTATTTTTAACTTATGTTATTTACCAGAAGGGCGCTGATACGTGCTTAACTAATAGCTTACGAACTAGTACGAGTATAACTGAACCGGTTTTGGTACGGAAGGTAACAAAATTTCCGTCCCGGCAAGGAAACAAGCTTGTGCTACGAGTTTTAATTTTCCTTGTAAATGTCCCTTGAATCAGATTTTTAAGGTGTTTTCGCAAATTTTTAAATTCGTGAACGCATTTATAATCACGCCACACAAGTTTCTGCCTTTCTAAATAATACTGTATAATTTTAAGTCCCTGCAAAAAATTTTGTGGCTTGTGTTGTTTCGTTCGCGACCACATGCAAGTCGTGCGTGGCAGTTATAAAAGTGACAGCACATTTAATGGCCATGTGAATGTCGACGTTACTGTAATTTTCGTTAGCACATTTTCGTTAGCTTTACGGCCGCTCTATAACTAAGTACTGTGGCCATAGTGGCGAATAAAAACATGATGCTCGATTAATTGTCAGCATCGTTATCTCATCGTCGCTTACGTAGGCAGACTTCTTACACACACACACACACGATGGGTATGTGGTACCCTTAAAGTTTTAATTTTTCTTTGCGAAAATAAATACTGATTTGTGGCTATGGTTTTTTTTAAANGGTATGTGGTACCCTTAAAGTTTTAATTTTTCTTTGCGAAAATAAATACTGATTTGTGGCTATGGTTTTTTTTAAATGTTTCTTTCGCTGTTCTGTGTGCAGTTATAAATTTACTTAAGCACGCTGCTACACTCTTTACTTTATTTATCTTGTCATATACATAGATGAGCCATTGCATTATGACCGCCCCGGCCGTAGGACATTTTTCGCATGGAGGGTTGCACGTGACGTGCTGNAAATGTTTCTTTCGCTGTTCTGTGTGCAGTTATAAATTTACTTAAGCATGCTGCTGCACTCTTTACTTTACTTATCTTGTCATATGCATAGATGAGCCATTGCATTATGACCGCCCCGGCCGTAGGACATTTTTCGCATGGAGGGTTGCACGTGACGTGCTGAGAGCATGGTATATATAGGACAGGTCCACAGGATCACTGTTTGTATAGTGCATGTGGTGTCAGAATGCGAACAGCGGCAGATCTATCAGAGTTTGACAGAGGTCAGATTGTGATGGCACGGCGTCTTGGTACCAGCATCTCTCGTCTTATTGGTTGCTCTCGTGCCGCTGTTGTGAGCACATATCGAAAGGTGTGCAGCGATGGGGAAACGACGACACGTCGTACATCCTTGTGTCGACCACGGCACATTGATGCCAGTGATTGGCGGAGGCTGTCGCGCATTTTTCGGAGTGACCGCTGGGCCACAGTTCGATACATCAAACAAAAGGTACAACAGTGGTGACCAAGACAATGTTTCACAGTACACAAATCGTCGAACAACTGCTGCGGAAGGGACTGCGGAGTCGAAGACCCACTCTTATCTCCATACTGACGGCATGACATCGACATCAACGCATGATGTGGGCACAAAATCATCGCCACTGGACTGGGATGGCTGGAGAATCGTCACCTGCACTTGGGAAAAATGTATCCAGAAGTGTCCGTAAACTCTCCGCAAAATTACGGACACATTGATTTTCAAAAGCGGACTTTCCGTAAATTTCACAAAACTTTTCGTGAATTTCAAGGAATCTCTCCGTTAATTTCCTAGTTATTTTTCTGTATTTGCTGTATAAAATAAAAAGGGATATTGAAAAAGTTTTTAATTTTCGTTATGTGGGTGTTCTGCTGTGTATCAAAAAATATTTTAAAAAGTTGAAATATTTTACACTTCAGCAAGATTGGAACCCGCGTCAGAAAGTTTACAAGTTCACGACTCTAATCATTCACCTACAACTCTTACATGATGGTCGTGATATAACTTCGGTATTTCTAATACAGTCACATAAGTAACTTTTCTTGTTTATTCGGCTTTCAAGACCTCGATGTTAAGATCCGTCCTAATCTCTTCACTCACTCCCTTTTTCTGTTTATGTTAAAGTTAGTGTATTTTAAGTGTTGCTAAATGTTACAGACGCCCGATGCTACTTTTTAATTTTTGAAAGAATAGGTCTTCATGGCGTGGGTAACCTAACTGCCGCAAAAATGGTAATGTTCTGGTTGCAGTGGCGAAGAAAGTTTCGTGTAGACTGGGCATTGTTTGTCCCCTAAGCTATAGGAAATATGGAGACTTTCCGTATTTTGTATTTACGGACTTAATTCTGTTTTTCGTAATTACGGATAGCGTTTCCGTATATTTACTGTACATTTCCGTAAAAATTTCGTGAAATATACGAAAATGTTTAACAGTGTGCCGACGTTTACTGGTTTATCACATCGGCGGCCGAGCGCGTGTACACCGATTTCCATCGGAGAGTATGGCACCTGGGTGCACTGTTGGGCGGAGACCGGCCGGAGGAGGAGGTGTGATGGCCTGGGCGACATTGGAGCCCATTATTCCGGTACACCAATCCCTGACAGCTGTTCGGTATCTGGACTTAATTGGGGACCAATTTCATCAGTTCATGTCGACAGTGTTCCCTGCTGGCAACGGCCACTCCCAACAGGACAATGAGCCTTGTCACACTACCAAGATTGTGAAGGACTTAGTGAGGAGCATAACAGCGAGTTTGCATTAATGTCCTGGCCCCCAAATAACCTTGATAGGAACATAATTAAACATTTGTGGTTCGACTTGGAGAAGTCAGTTCTTGCTGCATCATCACCACCGCCCCGCACTGTACGCCAACTGGAGGACGTGTTGTTTCGCCTGTGATCTCAGACACCCCGAGGTATAACACAAGGACCGTATTTTTAATGTATTTTCATAACAATATTCTTGTCTTAATTCAATGCTTACATGATGCTCTGTCAACATACCAAATTTGGTGTAAATCGGTTGCATTGTTCTTAAGATATGACATAGAACTTTTAATTTAAAAATGGCCATCATTTTGATAATAAGTACCCGGCTTGCCCAAAACTGAAAAAAGTCTAATGTCGTTACTAATTACTATATGCTTATCGAGTTTGCTAAAATTATGTTAACGGGGTTGAAAAAAAATTCAAGGCGGGAGGGGGTGGCACACACATTGACACACACAAACACGCTCGCATAAGTATAACTTCCCTTAAAAAATTAAGGTAAAATGACATAAGGAATTAAGTGATCTTGTTGAACTGGAGAAACCCGTATTTTATCGAATGATGGCCGATTTTGAATGTAGTAATCATGATCTGAGCATGATCATGTTGATCATAAGTGATCAGGTTTGTGTTAAGATCTTGAAAATTATGGTTATTTCTGAAATTAGGGTAAAATGGAATGAAGTGGTTATTGCTGACAATGTAAAAATGGTATTTCACTGAATGATGACCAACCTTCAACATCATATATTTTATTATAACTAAGCGCATTACTGAACAGCAGAAGTTTATAAGAAATGATAACACCGCCGTTGTTTGTCTGTAGTGTATTTGGGGTCAACAATGATGGATAATTGATAAATATTGTAATTAGTGTCCTTAGCAATTATTTAAATATGTGTTTTTATGAATTTGAAATATGGTTACTAACAGTACGTACAGCACAAGTGCATAATTACCACATAGTTATACTTGAGGTTAAGGGACTACAATCAAGGGTTGGTAATTAGACCTACTGCACGATACGCTGCCATAAACGTAAAACACGCAGATCGATAAATCGCGGATTGATACGTATACATTCGTGTACTTATACATTTAAATAGTTTTAGAAATACAAAGTATTTTTTTTTATAAAAATGTTGCAACATAATACTTGTTAGTCACCTCATTTCTGCAAAATTGTATTGCAGTCTGTTTGGTGGTTCAAAAGTTGCCATACATGTAAGACAGACATTAGCATGCTTTCATAAGCCTATATTTCCAAGGAAAGTAGGCAATAAATGAATTTGGAATGCTTATCAATTAACAATAATTACATGCAAGTGTTCATAATAAATTTTAAAACGCGTTGTTTGCGGCCTTTTAGCAGTGAAAAATTATTTCGCCACAAGAACTCTGGCTTATGTTGATCATGTAAGCACATTAGGGAAATGGTTTATTGGCTACTTGTTATCGTATAGCCCTTCCTATGTTATTAGTGATCGTGTGTTTGCTCAAATTGTACTCATTAATTTATTGTCTTCTGGTTCGTAAAATAAACATACAGTCAGATCTAGGCATGTTCTGCATCCGAGATTTCCTGCAGCCGATACGTAAAACGCTCCCCATTCGACTAATTCCCTCTTTCTGACGATCTGCGCTTTGACCGCAGAGCTCTGAGTGTACTGAATAGTCACTCGACCCGGGTGTAATTAAAACCGGTTCAGCCGGAGCCATTTTTGTTAATTTATTTTTACGGGCGTCGTTGAGTATTGCGTGGCTTGGTTTTTACGAAGCGCTCTTTAGTTTTATGCTTCCCTAGTTTCATCAGAATAAGATAACTGTAGGACTGGCCCTCTGGACAATTTAACACGACCAGTGCAGGTTTAGTAACGCTTCGAGAGAATTCACCCATATTAATTTTATTATATTAATTTTACAGTGATGAAGAAACACTCTCCGTAATTGTTTTGTGTTATGGAAATGTGCTAAAGTTCAAGTGCTAATTTTAATATGCGCCCCACTGTACGATATGCGTGTACATGAAAGATACGTGACTGTATTGTGTGTGTATGTTCACGCGCGTTTTTTTTGTGCGCTTTGTACTCATTCGTGCTCTCAGAACAAAAAAACTCGCCCGATGGGTTTCCAGCCGGCTGCAAATACACGGAGTCCGGTAATTAGAGTTTCCATATAGGAATAGGATTTTTTAAGGTGTTATAAGAGTTGTATGGTGTTACTTTTCCTTTCTGCTGTGATGGATACATGAAAATTTTGGCTCATTTTATTAGTGCCATGCTTTGAGGAAACTTCCCTCACGGGATCGTTATTTGTCACAGCGTTTGTCGCATGGAATATTATAATTGTGTTTTCGTGCCCGCGAATATCATTGTTATTGCGGTAAAACATTTACTGTATTTGGCAATCTCTGTGGTCGAAGCAAAATTCGCTAAGTCGCTTTTATGAGGTTTGGGACTCGAAACTTTGGTAATTCGTACATGAATGTCGTTTTTTAATTGAAGTTAAGTCAGTTTGTTATGCAAGTCACTCCACAGTTGTATTATATTTTAGCAACATAATATTTTTTGCTTTCAATGTGGTGATATGTGAGGGGCCGCGGTGGTTCAGCGGCTAACTCGCCGCCTACCATTTAGGGCTGTGCGATATCCACTTTTCAATATCGTTTCGAAACAGGTTGACCGTATCGGTATCTGTGCTATGAATCGCTCTCAGAGAGTATTGAAATTCATTGCAAACATCACTTTTATTGATATGGCAAATATTGCATTTCGCCAACATCGCATATCATTAATGACGCATATCGATAATATGGAAAACGTAGCAGACGTTACCGGGGGGAGGGGTTCTCCGAGTACTCCTGTTTATCCTGACATTGTATTCCATTGCTTTTCCGTCTCCATCTCATTTTTGTTAAATCCTCTAGCTGGCTGGAGCCTCTTGTGTGTGCCGCAGCTGAAGCAGCAGGCTCCCTTGTGCGTCGTCGTCCTCTCGTATGTAGCCCGTGTTTCTGCCTTGGGGCGGGAACAGCGGTTGATTAGTTAGGCAGTGTGGCGATAAGCCCATGCATTGTGATCAAAGGAGGTAACTGAGTGGAGACAAGAGCAGTTCAGTTCTCCTGGGCAATGGCTGCCGTGTTCGTTTGATGTGCGGCATATCGGGGATGCACTGCCCTGCAGCCACGATTGCAATCTGCAGACAGCATTCGGTCTCGCACCTTGCAGCTCCTGGTCGTGAGGCCGCGTGAAGAGAATCGCGCACGCCCGACGGCATGGCTCGAGATGACATACATCTCCTGTGAACATGCGCATTGTTCCACTTCAGACCAATAAAATACCGGTAATATTTTGGAAGGAGAGACAGTTTTAAGTTAAAAGTAACGCATAGAAAGGCTAAATACGGTGCTCATAGGTTAAGTTGTGTCGAAGGTTGGGCGCGTACTAGCGTAGGTCTGGCCTCCTTGCTACATCAGCAAGATTGCTTAGTGATCAACGCTACCGAGGACCCTAACGTTGTAATTCTTTTATCTTTCACGTGTATTTTCCGCTGAAGTTCTTTTATTTATAGCGGGTATAACAAAATTCAATACTCAAACTTCTAGGGATGTTAGAAGAGACGAAAACATACATGTTTTATTGTATAAGAATGGGCATTGATAATTGAGGTACATTTTGACGTGATTGAGAGTGGAAATGAAACAATTTCATTTAAAATTTAATCGTAATCCTTTACATAAAACTTTTCGATCTTTAAATAGCCTGAGCTTTTCCAAGATGTTTCTCTCAATATTCGACGTCAGTTGTGGTTTAAACATTACGGTGCAACTTCTCATTTCTCTTGTGACGTCCGAGAGCATTTTAACCGCAGGTTCGGCGAGCAGTGGGTTGGCCGCGGTGGACGCATTGCATGGCCTGCTCGTTCTCCTGACCTCACCCCACTTGACTATTTTGTGTGGAGACACTTTAAGAGACTGGTGTATGAGACTATTTTAATCTGAGAAAGAGCTCGTCGCTCGACTTTTTGCGGCTGCTTGCTCTCTACAGCACATTCTTGGGGTCTTCGAACACTTACGACAGGCAATTGAACGTCATTGATGAACTTTTATTGAAGCGGAAAGCCGCACTTTTGAACAGCTTTTGTAAAGGATTACAATTAAATTGAAATGTAATGGTTTAATTCTCAGCCACGTCAAAATTTTCCTCAATTATAAATTTTCGACTTGTGGTTATTAATAAAACATGTTTTATTCTGGTCTCTTTTAACGTCCCTAGAAGTTTGAGTTTTGAATTTTGTTACATCCGGTACAAACATTCATATTGCAGCATACGAGTTGTCGATAGTTTAGTTTTAATAATGTGCTAGCGGCTCATTTTGTTTACATTTCTTGTCGACGAAATGAAACTAATTTAAAAATTATTAACATTGTAAGTGACCGGCCTCTGAGGAAACCCATCTGGTCGGGTGTTTTGAACTGCCAATATATCCAAGTAAGGATACTGTGAGGTTGACAATATTCTCTTGTTCATGAGCTGTCTTATGCATCACCTTTCATCTTTAAAGTATCATAAGTTCACTTTTCCAGATCGCTACCATGCAATCCGTGAGACTTGTAGCGACTATCCTATACTTTTTGTGTCCCAGTTATTCGACAAACGTGTAGTGTGTGCTTCTTTGGTACTTTAATGCGTAACAAATCATCGTAAAACCTATTTAAGTTTTTCTCGAGCTAACTACGATGCACTTTTAAGAATGGGAAATTAAAAACATGTGACAGGCATGAAAAGTTTTTTCAGATATTAGTCATATGGACAATTCTTTAATTATTGCAGGACCAATGATTCCTCGAGTCGTATTTCGTCGCTCCCGGATTTTCGCACGCGGGAATCGTGCCGGTCGATGCCGCTGGTCGGCTGGTTTTCTCTGGGATCTCCCGTTTTCCCTGCCGTTGCATTCTGGCGCCTCTCTATACTCACCTCACTTCACCCACATTGGCCCTGAAGACCTCGATGTTAAGAGCCGCCCAGATCTCTCCACTCCACTCCACTCGTATTTCGTGAACCGAATAGTCTGAGCCTGAAAGGCAGAGTTCCGGGGAAATACGGGAATTCTGGCTTGTGGAAACGCAGACATCTGAGATCTAACAGGGAGGGCCTGGAGACGACGGATGAGTTAGTAATGGATAAACAAATATGCGGGGAAGAGCAGAAACTTGGACGAAACACAGGGAAAACAGTTGCTCGTGTCCGGTGGCCGTGGTTGGCCGGCGTTCACCCGTCTTCCACAAGTGTGACGTTCACACGTACGACTAATATGCTTACTCAGAAAACAATTCATAAACATGCATGGAGCATGGCAGATAAAACACACGTCTCTTGGCTTCTTATACGCTGTTTTATCCGTCCACTCTTGCTGAAAGTGCAGTGTACGTCAAAGTTGAGCTGAGATTTTCTTAGGATTTGGTTAAGTAGAGTGAAGAAAGAAAAGGGGAGAGAGGTCGCTAGCCGCTAATTACTTTCATAAATAGGTTGTTCACGGTAAAGTGGGCACTTTTGAGTCCCTAACTACTTCTTACTTTCAGTCATTTTTTATGCTTTAACTACCTTTTTATATAAATATTTCTAAGTAATAAACATAGTGTGTATATTCCACCGCACTTCGAAGTTAACGTCTAAGACTAAAATAAAATATATTTATTGACTATTATTCCAAATGAGAGGGCTTTCAATAATGCTCACATTGCCGTGAATAGCCTGTATATACCCAGTTCGGCTGTCAGTGTCGATGCGGCTTCAAAAAGCTTCAGAAATTCAATATTCCAATGGTATGTGCCTTCGCATGAAAATTATGAACTCTCGCTTTGTTTCCATCTAATCATATATGCATAGATGCTTGAGAAATTATAAACATTATCTCAGATCACGATAAGTTCTAGTTAGGATGTGTGAATTCTAGCATTTAATAACAACCCTCTCAAGTTTTCTGGCTTTTCTACTCAGCTAGCACACGTTTTGGTTCTATTGATTTTTTTTTTGCGTGCATAGCCTACCACATTACGTGCCTGGACTTTTTCTCTTTGGTTTGAGGTCTATAGTCTATTCGCGGTTTCTTCATACTTTTTGAATCAAACCTTTGAAAAATCACCCCATGTATTGTATGCTTGTTTGTTTCCTAAATATGCCATGTATCACAAGCATTTTATGCTTGTGTTAATATACAAATGCCTTATTTTTTGTTAAATTGAACTTTTACTTGCATGTGGTCTATAAATAATATTTCCTTTATAATTAATATGAATTAAAAAAGGAGATAATAAAAGTTATTTGGCCTAACCGGGTAAAGGAACCGAGTACTACCGTGTCAGATCAAGTGTCTTGCCGCCGCCCACCTTACTCGGCGAGTGAGTAAGTTAGTGAAGAGATTGAGAGCGGATGAGGGTGAAGTGAAGTGAGAATTGAGAAGCGCCGGAATGCACGGGCGCGGGAAACGGGAGACCCAGAGAAAACCCGCCGACCGGCGGCATGCGAATATCCGGGAGTAACCCCGCCGGTAATCGATCTGGTTCGTATAGGTGGGGGGCGAGTAGTCTGACCACTACACCACCGCAGCCGCTCCTTGTCGAAGATAATGTCTGTTTGTCAGCGGGCAGTTCAGCAGCACCGCAGCCGCTGCTGGTTCTGTCGCTGTGTTTGTGAAAGCTGTCATTTGACACAATATCACGTAATGAGCCGCGCTGCTGCTAGAACGAGCCATATGCTACCCGCGACTGCAGCGCTGCTCACGCCCAACAGTCGCTCATTGCGAACACTCCGAAGTAAATCAATGGAGTGCCACTGGCATCGTCGCCTAGCAGCGCTACCTAGTTGCCTTGAAAGTGGCTGTTCAGTGAGGCGGCAGCCAATTAACGCACAGCAGGCTCTGGCGTACGGAGGACTGCGGAGTCTAGCCGATGCGACGGCTCAATTTACTCACCACATTTCGCTGTGTCCCTGACCATCACTCCTCCGCGCGAGGTCCCGAACTGACGTGCAGGGTTTCCGTCGTCCTACTTTAACTATGGCAATCCCTAATAATTTTTTCTAAACACCTCAAGGTCGTGTATGGCTGTAATAAAGCAGTGCGACGACCTCCCAAGGCTGCGATATACGTTCTCGCTGAATATCTCAGAAATGAGATGTGTAACAGTAGGATATTATTACAAGGGGTGCAAGCCAGTGGATTGAACTGCAGATGCCACATTGTAATTTCCTGCTTTCCCGTAAGGAAACTGCGCAGGGAAGCCCTAAAAATGTATTTTTTTGTACAATTTTCACTCTTTATTTCCTGAATTCATTTAACCGGATAAAAGTAAAACGTGGCCGTTGTAGATAAACTGTTTTTAACTTCCCTGGAAAAAAGTTGTATTTCTAGAACATGTATTTACCGAGTTACGAGTATACGCCCAAACTCTGATCTCACAGGAAATATTTTTCTATGGAGTGTCCTTAAGGGGGAGAGTTGGACGCCGTATTGGATTCATACATATTTGCCATTACTTATGCTTGAGATTTTTTTTAATTTTATTTTTTTAGGGCATAGGCCATTATTTAAATATATTTTAGAGGCAATTGTCGTTTGACTTCTTGTACTACTATTGCTTCAGTAGTTATTCTCAGAGGGTAATTAAGAATGAATGCCCACTTTTTCCACATTGTAAACAAATGAAGGTACTCCATTGATATTACAGTTATTCAATAATCTGAGTGATATACTGCGCTTTGTCATATAATATATTTAAATAATGAATGCTGAACACATTTTATGACTCAATCGGTAACACCACAAAGACTTCTTACATAGGCAGGCGGCCTCCTGCAGATGGCACGTCCTACGGGAGAAGTGACTTGCGGGCAACAGACGCAACCCGAACTTCGTTGATAGGGTCGTGGTAGTAACAAAGTGTTTCGTGCTGCGCGGAGGACAACCTGCCACCCGCACGCCTTGGGGCGACTATCGCGCTGTTAGCGGGGGACCGTGGTATCGATCCTTCAGGACAGGCTCGTCCGCACCGCTTTGCTGTTTCGGAAGAAACTCCCCATCAACACTTCCGGCTTTCGGTCTGTGGCGTGCGGTAATTCAACCTCCAGCGTTTCCCGTGCACGGTTAAGTGCACACGCACTACCAAGCGACGCAAATTCGATTTCTTACTAGGACAAGCCATTTCCGCTGAACAATTAAATGTTGATAGGCATTTACATCTTATGGACATCAGAAACAATAAACACTGTAATAATAATAATAATTATTAATACTATTGTTGTTATTGTTGCTATAAGAATACCGTTTTCATATCAGAATAACATTTTTCGATTTATTCGTTCCTCATTAATTTGATTGAACTTTAAAATGTGCATGATAAAAATCCTGATACAGTAGCAGGAAATATGATTTTATTTCCATTCAAATAATTATCATGAAATCAAAATCTCGTTACTTGATAGTTTCGTGGATGACCAATGTGACATCCGCAAAGGCTTCATTCTGTCTGGTTATAACTTTTAATTTCATTTCGCTCCCATTTCTATCGCAGTTTAATTTGAATCTGATAATAATGAGTAAATATATTCAGTAAATTTTCTGATCTATATCTTAATAGCTTCAGAAATGCGGGACATTGTATAAGAAATATACCTAATATTATTTTTAAAAAATCGTAATGAATATTACTTCTATTATTTACATTTTATAAAAATATCCGTTGATATAGCCTGCCTCGGACGAACGAGTGCACCATTCCGACAGTTCTGAAAGTAGTCATGTGTACAGTAATTTCCGAAGTAAAATATTTTCTGTTGGCATACTGGGCACGTTGACAGCTGAGTGTGTTTATGTAAACACCATCGGTGCTGGGGGAGACACCATTATGCCCAAGGAAACAACTGTAAACAGTACTGCCTTTAGAACTTTCCAAATAAGTTCACTCGTGAGATAAACTACACAAATTTTCTTGAATGACTTTCGTATAGCTTGTATTTCAATAAACCTGCAGGATGCAAGGTTGTCAGCAGTAATATTAATATGCTCTACATAATACTTCCGAACTGTGTGAAAGGCAGCTGGTTTATCCGTATTCTTTCCTAGAGACAGGATACCGGTACCGGAACGCACTAATATCGGTTTTAAACTATACGTGACAGCGAACTTTTTTTTTAAACTTCCGTTAGTAACCACTTAACATTTATGAGTAGTTTTCCCATATGCTGTCCGCGCTGCAGCAGTTTCTTACATTTTATAACATCAGGAATGAATCCTTGGGTATCCGCATCCATGCTGTAAGGTGTCATTACCTCGCTCTTGTGTCACCTCAACAGCAGATTTAGCCTGTAAGCTGGTCAAGGCACAGTTCCGAAGAAGAAAGAAAGGGGAGGGCGACATTTATTATTCAGTTTAAGATTTGTTTGTTTCTCGTAGCAGTTACATTAAGGCTTTCGTGATATCCTACTTGGATGTCTGTTTCTGTGTTGCTGTTTAATGAAAATCTAAAAACAAAAAGGAAAACTGGATTTTTTACTATTCAATTTTACTATATTAAAATTTTCATAAAATTTATAAGTGAATTATTTTGTAATCCTTTCCAAGCATGCATATTCTACGGTATCCTTAAAGCCAGGCAATTAAGTTATTCTATATATAGTGAAATTCCTTTGTGTGGTTTCTTCCACCTCAGAAGTCTTGAGTTAAATGCTGTATATCTGACATTAAGCTGATTGAGGTGCCGGTGCAACTTGCTCATTTCTCAATCGGTTCAAGTCGAGGACCGTAAAAGTATTTTTACTAATAGGTACTAGTAAGGAGAGCAGACAACCCTTACACTGCAGGACTCAGAAAATACCGGCCATGTGCACTTCACGCCAGAGAACAAAATCTGTATCATGTTTGATGAGCATGAGGACGTAATGTCTTACTACCCCGCTCCGATTTCGCAGGACCTAGTTTCCAGGACCGCGTGGGGCGAAGGGACTTACAAGTCGAGACAGTTGCTGTATTCGGGATAATACAACAGGCTGTGAGCATGTCTTGACACTACTTCGTCAGTTCTGAAAGAATCTCATTTGCGACAACAGTTACAGTTGCGCGTAGGCAAAGCCAACGTTTCCTGCACTGTCTAGCCAGAAACAAACGGACAGCTTCAGTGCCGTAAGCTTATTACTTGATGTATGATACATGCTGTTTGCAGTACGCGTTAAAGTTATCCTCCGCCATTGTCATCAGCGTAGCATACATGCATGCAGTTAGTATTGCAGCAGCCGAATCTGGGTGAGGATAGAGTCGGTAGTCGTGATGGCAACGGCATCGCGTTCAAGTAACAATGTGGCTAAGCCGACGGTGGTTCGAGAGTTTTCCACAGCGTGACTCAAAACATAGGCAGTGAGTCAACCAAAATCCGTGGCTAGGAACCAACTACAGCGAGGAGATCGCGTCGTCTCCATTGCTTTTCTACGCCATCGTATTACGTAAACCCCTGTACTCTACACTTAGGCTATATATGTCAGTTAACGCTAAAATTTCGTATGAATGCATGCACATGATGTTTAATATTTTTTGCGTTTTTTAAATTAACTTGCCTTTTTTCACCCTATTCGGCACAAATTTCAAATACATCTGAAGGCAGAATCTTGTATTAAAAGAAATAATGCGTAGTTATGAAATATTTTCGTTTGGTAACACACATTTTTATTGTATTTCGCAGCAAAAAATGATTGTAGTTTTCGTTAAATGTTTTTAATTTCAGAGTACTGCGATCTAATTTCTTATTTTACGCGGTTTTTTTATAAACTCGTTAAAATTTAGCTTATGGCGACACTGTTGGTGAATCCTTTTAAAATTTTAAAAGTTTAATACAAAACTAACATTTTTAGAACACAGAAAGGGATCGTGTCGTTTATAGAATAACTTGGAAACTCTTTTCAGAAATAATTAAAACGCATTGAAAACATTTCCGTATAATACGTATAATACGTGTACATTATAAACTAATGGCTAGATAATGGAATATAAATATGCTTGGTTTCCATTACCGAGACTGTTTGATTCCTCTTATAATGGACTGATTATTTTCGTAAAAACGTAAGGCACTTAAATAATTTGAAACGCGTTTATCACGGGAGGAGGCTGGGTATAAAAACAGGGGGGGAGGGGGAACTTCATGATGTCCCTATAGATTTTTTTTAACAGCTCATTTTATCTTTTGTAATTAAAGAATAATATTTGAGAACGCTGTTAACGATTCTTGTAATTGTGTCAAGGAAACCATGCCTGTAATGCTTATTTTCTTTGTACAGACTGTACCTGACGACAGAAAAGTTACCAGGGAGGTTGATGGCAGATAAAATATTTATATTTTCCCAAACCATCGGTTGATTTTTATTGTTTCGTCTTTTACGTAAACGCATGAAAACATCACAACGTTATGTACTGCGTTTGCTTACTAATATTACATCGTTTTAAGTTTTTATTCCTCCGAAATTGTGTCAGTTGGAATAGCAAAGTTATTCCTCAGTGATACGCATAAAAATAAAATTATGTTATATTTGGCAGCTGCGACTCGTTTTCGAGAGTGATATGCCTATGTACTTGTAAAGGAAGCTCAGTTTGTACTAAAAAGTCTTGAGATGGGAGTAGTGACAACATTCCCGAAACGGTGGCAACCAGTGACAGTAAGTGGCAACCAGTAAGTCGCAGTGACAAATAGCAGTGACTGTCTCTGCATGTCACTGTTTTTCACCTTCCCGTATTTTATCAGTTGTACCTTATCTGTGGACTACTTTCGTTGTAAACCACGGCAATGAACGGCTTGTATAACATTTAAAACACAGTTCAAACTTTATAATGTAAGCTATTTTTATAGAATTTAGTGTACAATAGTATTGTCCAAATACGAATTACCAAACCACCGCCATATTTTCAGGCATCTGCTCCAGAACGATGCAATCTGTTTATGCACTACGGATAGAAACGTTCGCGATACATACAAACTACTTTATTTAGCGAATTTCACAAAATAAATACTTTAAAATATGTAAAATTGTCTGAAAATTTAATATTTAGATTTTTAGGTTATTTTTCAATGTGATATTTTGTTCTGTAAATGTAATTTGAAATATCCCGGACATTAATATTATTTGTTTTACAGACATGTAGATATGCATATGCTCTGAAGAGCACTGCTTTATAAATACCTATTACTTAAGCACCACGACAGTTTAAACAATACAAACCGTGTAATATAAATATTGCAACTACAAATGAAACAAGTTGATATAATAAGAAAGAGCAGCACTTATTTTTCACGAGGCAATAGTGCCATGTCTACCGAGCTGCGTTCGGGTAGCTAGCCAGGTCTTACCGACTCGGTATATTATATAATCTTTGCTAGTGCCAGTGACACGGCATGGCAGGAACTGGTGCACATTCATGCAGCACAGCGACCGTGACAGAGTGACGGTGACAAGCGACGCGGGTAATTACTGGCACTGGTCGGCGCGGTCGCTGTTACTGTTACCTTCTGTCACGAGACGGGACGGTGACAATACTGGAGCAGTGACAAAGTCTCCGTGGCAGGAAATATTACCCATCCCTCCATATTTCCTATTCTAAACTTTATAACATCACCCGAGAGTGGCTGGCACTTGGAAAAAAATACTGAGTGAAAATACGATCAACATATATTATAATTGTGGTATGTATTTCTAATGAAACATATGTTCACGAATTACATTCTATGAAAGCATCAATCAGTCGCGTCAGCTTAGAAAAAATGATTTCTGATGTGCAAGTCCAAATAAAAACTAAGTGTACAGTTACGTTGTAAAAGTTAAAACAAAAATTGCTTTTTGGCAGAATAGGGTTGTTAGTTGTGGAAAAGTTTGGCATTAAAAACAATTTTGGTTGGCAAGGGAGCGGGGCAGTAAAGGTGAAGGTGACATTTTTATTTTCGAGCACGACTTAGAATGCACTAGTGAAAAAAATTCCAAGTAACCAATTATTTGCACGAGTTGAAATAGTATGTACATATATGCATCTTACCGTTCAAATAGGTCTTCGAGTAGGTGGCTTGTTTACAGGCTGGAGAAATACGCCAGTGTTCCATTTGAACTCGTTGCGATTTGCTCTATTATATCAGTTCACGATGTTTTTCAGATTTTCGTTCGCACTTTACAATGGGGAAAGATCTCAATTGACTTGGCTTGGTGAAAAATTCCTCGCCGCTGAAGTCATTATTAATACGGCGTTATCTTTGCAAGCGGGGGCCACGGTGGCTGAGCGGTTAGCCTGCGAGCTAATATGCTAGTGTATTTCAAATATAACTAATGGTATTTAAGATTCAGACTGAGTGTTTAGATAATGTGTAATTGGGGAAAGACCCGCAACAAATACGAAACCTTTCACTGATGTCGTTTTTTTTTGCATGGAAATAAGTGACGCGTTGCAATCCATCTTTTGTATTAAATATTGTAACGCGGAAACATAACTGAGTTTTTAACGACGGATTTTTTTAATCAAAATATAAAAATTAAAAAAAAGTGTATTTGTGGGAATTGTTACATATCATTTATTAACAAAGTCTACGAACGCCTGCAGCTCAGTAACACTCATAATATTGCGATTGCAAATTATTTCCGTGGAACAGTTGACTGTGAGATGGTTTGCAGTTTTGGCAGATCACTGACGCTCTTTGTTACACTTGGAATATTTTATGTAATAGTTGTAACGAAAACGTTCATCATTTCTAATTTTAAAGGCGAATACTACTGTTAAGAATACCATCAGACTGTGATTTTCGGCTCAGTTCTTGTGACAAGCCTACAGTGTCGGGTAGTCGGTTCGTTCACTTACAGCCTGTATACAAGGCTCTCTTCCAGTTTAGTTCAATTACTCCGCATAACTTCAACGAGGACAAGGTCACCGCCAGTTTTCGCAGTTCCTTATTTTACGCTCGTGTTATTTTGGCGAATGTTTATTCTATTTTCTTCGAATACCCCATATGTCAAGTTGGAGCCCAGAGAACACGGTGTGATTGTGCTTTCAGCACCATCGAGGTATGCGGAGGGCGCGTCCTTTGCGAGTTTCGGAATGAAAATACCATGCTTGGATCGACTGGAACGTGTTTTGGAATGCAGCCTCCAGCAGTTCAGCGGTTCATTACCAGAGGCATAAAGTAAGGGAACTGAATACAGAGAAAGATGCACGACTTCAAAAATGAGCCAAGGGAACCGCCACACCAGACCTAAAGCTATCTAACACTTACTTTTCCGTACATACAATTAAAAAAAAAGTAATTTTACTGGTTTTATTTAAGTAAGAATATGCTAGTAGGGATTTTTAAGTTTTGCTGTATTACAGTAATGAAGTTCTCGTTTGGTATACAACATGACCAAACGTAGTCATGTAGAACACAGAGTTCAATGATTTCATCCTGGCACGGAGGAAATTAAGCTATGTTGTCTGCCTACCAGCGTAAGATATGAATATAAGCCGTGGGAAGTGCAGCATTGGAATGTACACTCTACTTCTTCCACTCTGGAGATAGCATAAATAGTGGCGCTGTGTTGCTGAGGTTCTATATTTTTACACATAAGAATTATTCTGATCGTACTGCACACGTATGTGCTTACTTCGCTATGGCACACACTTCACTTTCTGTGCTGTCGTTACCGCCCTGTAAAAATGTTCCGTAAATAAACCAAAGGTTTCAGGAAAAGTACCGTTAGTACAGCAGAAAGTGGTCCGTAATAATTATTATGTAGAGAACATGTAGCACGATCACTCAACGCGAGTTGTCATGGAAACCGCAAGTGCAGTTCAACAACAATTGTTCAAAGTGATGGCCGTAGACGTGGTTGCACGGCGACATGCAGTACTCGAGGCAGCTCACGTGTCAGTAGTGAGTGATGATTGTCGTCGTCGACTTGACTTTTCCGGGTCAGCAGCGCATTACTTTTCCTGACTTCCCTGCCATTGTGTTATGGACAGACGAGGCACCGTTTACCCGCGAGTGCATCTTCTACAGCGACAGTGCGTCTTGCGCTATATTTTATTTGTAGCATAATTATGCGTTTCCGACACAATGTCCATTATATCGAAACATTCGTCTTGACACATCCCTTGCATTCCTTCAAAATATCTGCACTAATTTAAAAAAAAAAAAAACATCCTGTATATCGCTGGGAGAGCTCGTGTGGAATTGTCCACCGATCGGGATGGAATCCGTGTAGTAGAGACATCGAGGCGGGTCCGGTACACTGAGCGAAGGCATGAAAGGCGATAGGGTTTTAAGTGGTAAATGTGCTTGGAGATTACCACAATGAAGAAGGAAATATGTGAGGTTGTGTGGACCAGAGAGAAGTACCTGCATCTGAGAGGTGTATGGTGAGAGACTGGCGGAGATGATGTGTGGGCTATTGTGTGCGGAAGTAGGAAAGTGACTTTGGAGCGAGGTTGAGAACCTCTCACATAGTTCCTGCAATATAAATGTATTTTTTCTCTCTCTATTTTTCACAAATGTTAAATTTAGTCTGGGGGAAATGTATTGTCGATAGTATTGGGGAAATTGTATTGTATATTATATATGGAAGTCATTTTGTCTCATGTATTTTTGCAATTATTTGTAATCTGTAACATAAATCTGAGTGGCTTGTTGAGAAAACATAAGAAACTGAGCGTCACAATTAAATGTTAAAAGCTTTACGTGTGGAATTGTTTATTTAAAAGCGTTTTCTTCTCCCTCCTTGCTAATCTGAGAGTTACATTTGGGTTCAAATTAAGTTTTCACCTTATTGTGAATTTGGAATTAATGCTTCTCATCTCTTCGGTACTCACATTCCTTGCGCGAAATTTGTAGAGGTTGGGTTGAGAGGTTGTGGTGAGGTACTGCCACATCTTTATTTTTGCGTATTATCGAGTGTGTGATTACTTTTTATTGTGACTGGTTTGTAGTTTCTTTAGTCACGCTGTCTTTCCAGAACTGATTTTTTCTCTCGAAACGTTCGCTTTTGTAGTACTCGCCCTGTGCGAGTATACAGGCTGTATCTAAATCAGAGCGACAAACTTCGGCTGCAAGTTAATCAGGAAAAGAGAAGGCGAAAGCACATATACGACTTATGGTAGAAGTGAATCCAAAGGGCGGTACGCATCTTTGAAGTTGGAATCACGGATACTACTCTTATTTGGAATTACTCTCCACAATGCTGCAGCATACTTGGGATTTAAAATATGAATTATTAACCGGCATTTCTCAATTAACTTTACACATTATCGAGACTCTCAGTGTTCCATCTCCATTATTTGTAATATTCTATTGTTTCAGGTCCAACTTCTTAAAATATTCGTAAAGTCCTTAGGGTTCACTTTAGACCATAGGTCGTATGTGTTTGTATGCACGTGTGTGTATATATATATATATATATATATAAACATATACACACACAGGGTGAGTCACCTAAGGCAGGAAACCTGAATAACACCGCCAATCTTAGTGGTAGAAGAAATTGTTTCATACAAAAGTTGCTTGGATCCAAGGCGCTTATAACCTGATAGTGATAATTTCCCCAGTGATAATTTCCCCGTACGTAGAAGGGCAAGGAAGATACAAAGGTTAATTTCGTTAATTTTTTATTAACACTCCTTGACAGTACGTATAAATATGTAATAAATACGATGACATTTGCCGGTCATTCAAGATAAAATTCCATAGGCATTAAGTCAAGGAACGTGCTGGCAATTTCTAGTTTTCAGACCGACCGATTCAACGACCACCGAAAGTTCTGTTAAGAACCGTTGCTATTCTCTGTGCAGAATGAGCGGGACATCTGTCGTGTTGGTACCACATGGATTGCCTTATGTCCAGTGGGATGTCTTCCAGTAATTGCAGCAGCACTTCTGTTAGGAACTGTAAATACTTGATGCTATTTAGTGTCCCATCAATAAAATAGGGATCAATTAGGCGATTATGTACAACACCGCACCACACGTTTACAGACCATGGTCTCTGTTTATCCACTTCTCTCAGCCATCATAGGTTGCCAGCGGACTAGAAGTGCATGTTGCGAAGGTTAATCTGCCCATGGTTTGTAAATGACGCTTCATCGGTAAACAAATTCTTGGAAAGGAACGTGTCGTGGGTTTGTAGTTTTCGTCGACACCATTCGGAGAACTTTACCCAATGCCGAAAGTCATTTCCATGTAGCTGTTGATGAAGTGAAATGTGGAAATGATGAAATTTGTAGCTATTTAATATTCGTAGCATACTCCGCTGACTGATCCCGCTCTCACGTTCAAGCTGCCTCGTGCTGACATGTGGAGTCTGTGCTACCGCTGCTAAGACGTTAATTGCATTTCCCTCGTCAGTTTCTTTTTCACGCTTCCAGTTTCTTGAAATGTTTTTATTATGTTCGCAAAGATATATCGTGCCGGTGTGGCACGTTCAGGATATCTCTCAGCATACAATCGCACTGCTGTTCTAATGCTGCGATGACATTCGCCGCCATAAATGAAAACCATATCAACTCTTTCAGTTGTCGTGTACATTGCGCCAGTTCAAATAACGTCACGAAGAAGTTTACTGATCGCTACAACGGCACAGCACAGACTGATGGCCCATTGTTCCGTGCGGCGGCGCAGTTTGCTTCGTCATTGACCTTCAGCGATCTTGAATGACCGGTAAATGCCATCGTATTTATTACATCTTCATACGCACTGTCGAGGGGTGTTAATACATTTTATCATTCCACTTAATTCAACGGAGTTGACCTTTGTATCTGCTTTACCCTTCCACGTACGGGAAAATTATCTCTATAAAGTTATTAGCGCTTTGGACCCAAGCAACTTTTGTCTGAAACATTTTCTTCTGCCACGGAAATTGGCGGGGTTATTCAGGTGGCCTACCTTAGGTGCCACCTGTCTGTGTATATATATATACATGTGTGTGTGTGTGTTTGTGTGTGTGTGTATATATGAGAGTGGGTGGTTTTTTTTTGTGATTAACCTACAGCGGAATTTCGTCGATCTAATTAGATACATCGTGTAAATGCTGTGAATTCTGACGCAATATAACAACATTTATTTTATGCAAATTCATTAATTGTAGGGGTACTGAACTCCAGTTTATAATTAAGCGCCCGGGGTGATGAGAAGTTAACTAAACAAATTCGACAAAAGTAATTTTCATAGCAAAATTGCGGTTATTTAAATTTGACCGGAGTTGGAGCTTGTCGTGTCCTTAACCACACTTCATGTTATTGTTTTTATTTTTACGGGTACAGCTTTGTGAAACTACATCTTTATTTGGTACCTTAAAATTCTCGCTTTAATTAAGAAATCATGACATGCAGGGAAAACCACTTTGCACGTTGGCATGATTTACAAATAAAAATGTGTTGGCAAATTTTTAGTGTTGACTTATAAATCACTGAAATTTGGCTCATTTCACTTATTTTTAGGGTGGATCTTTTATCAATTTACATAATTATTACGCTATTTAATCGTTTTAAATTTATTTTTCAGTTTTCTTATATTTCTCTTTTTTGCTTATTACCCATATTCGTAAAAATTGTGGCTTCTAATACGCCTGTTTGTTATGACACTAACCTGACTGGGGCCAGGGCGAAGAAGATTACATATTTTTTTGTTTTTTTTTAATTTTTTCTTGTCAACTTTAATAATCTGCTCCAGTAAGTGTTTATCAAAACGCAAACAGTTACTTACTGCCCCCTCCCTTTCCTCTTACCAAAACTTAATTTCGGAAGTGTTTAAATCAATTTTTAACACATTATTTATTTTTTGTAAAATTTTAATAAATATAAAATATAATTTTATAATTTTTTTGGTTTTTCAAGGTTAAAGGTTACCGTGTCAAGGTCAAAGCTGAAGGACACCAACACCCAAAATGGCGGACAATATGGATGCCGGTGGACCGGAATAACAGAGCATGAGCACTTCCGACGCTCCACGCCACACGGCGATGCTCCAAAACGAACTTTTTCCTTCTACTGTTTCATATTTCATAAGCACATTTATGTATCATTTTTCGTTAGTACCGACTTTAGTAGAATACACATTAATTTACAAATATTTTTTAACAACGCATGTGCTCTCCGGCGAATCCATTTTAGTTAAAACCTTGATCCTAACTGCCGGTAGCTGGAATCGTGCTTTGCATTTTTAGTCTCACACACAGGGTTGAAAAAATCATCGGAATCGCAGAACGCCTCGCGAAAGAGGGACTCACAAACTTCGTTCATGAATTCAAGCTCGGTTTACGCGATATTTAAGAGACAGTCCCCTTTTATACGCGAGGAGTTTCCGGGACAGCAAACGAAATGTTTAAGAATGCCACCCTTAGTGCGACATTGAGTTGAGAGATTTGGGCGGCTCTTAACAATGAGGTCTTGAGAGCCGACGAGGGCGAAATGAGGTGAAAAGGGAGAAACGTCCAAATGCAAGGGCGGGGAAAAGGAGAGATCCCCGTGAAAACCCGCCGACCAGCGGCATCGTCCGGAACGATTCCCACTTGCGAAAATCCGGGAGTGACCACGTCGGGAATTGAGCCCGGTTCGCCCTAGTAGGAGGCGAGCAGTCTTAATTGCTGAGCCACCGCGGCCCCCAAGTGCGGCATTCTCTCGCCCCTGAAATACTGCATCGTCTAATGAGAGAACCGCCGTAGCAGAGGTTGCCGACAGGTTCGTACTTGCAGTTGTAATTACGCTCCTCGGTTAGCGTTCCGGCATACAACGGGAGAGTTGATAAAACCAGCAAAATAAGTGAATTTTTCATAAACCAAATTTGGTTTTAAATGCACGTTGGAGTGAGTATGTGTTAAACGTCCCCACTCCATGACGGAAAGGTAATAGAGGGACACCTTGCAAACAAAATTAACTAAAATTTTTCATCTAAAAAAGGACTCGCACTTCCATATCTTACACGGAATTCTTAACCGGACTAAACTAAACTGAGAAATCGCCTCATTATACAGGAATAGGTATAATAACAACTAACGTATTATGTCTAACTACACACTCAAAAAGCTTTTGCATCTCTTGTAATTAGTTGCACATGAAGGAGATGTTCGCTGGGTCAGGCGCGTTATAAAAATATATTCATCAAGTCAGGTGTAGTATTCTGTACAGACTTTGAATTTCATCCCATGCTATCTCTTGGACCGTGAGCAACCTAATAACTCAAAAACCCCGGTGGAGAAAACTTTTTGTGAATTGAAATGCTAGTTGACGGACGCAGAACTCACCATGCCAGTGCTGCCAATTTCTACATGTAGCGGGATAATCCACAGTAGGCAGGAAGGAAACGTTAAGTAGGACTTTTTAAAGTGCCTTTTTGTGTATCCTTGGTTCGAAGTATCGACGTAGACCGATTGTCGTCTTCTGTGCATGTCCCTAACATTAACTCGGCCATCGACTATAGGATTGTCAAAATCTCATGGTCAGCAGTGATAAACGTGTTTGTGTATATTTTTAACTTTAACAGATCCATCCTTTTATATCAATAAAATACATTTAATAACTTCAATACGTTGTAGTTGCATTGAAACTAGGCTAGGAGAAGTGTACAAGTATCTCAGAGCGCTTACTTATATAAACAGTGCTCTTACCTCAAATCCTATTCATGTTGTTTTTTATTTTTGATAGTGCTATTAGCAATAATGCAGTCCTTTGTTGGAACACGGAGAGAGACTAGTGTGCAGCTCGTATACGCTATGTACACCATATTCCCTTTATGGTTCGGACAAGCTATATTTTAAAATTTTTAGAAACACTTTTTTAAAGCGTAAATACATGTCTTGAACTCTTCATAGTTAGCTGCGAACGCTACTTAAGAAATCAAATTGTGTTGTACATTTGAACCACCTGCAGTTTTTTTTTTTGCACAGGTTGATTTTCAAATTGCTTTCTTTGCCGCAAACACACATAAGTTGCCATGCGTATTTAGATTGTCGACTGTTTATAAAGACTTGCGACAGTTCGGGAGTGATGTTAATTTGCACCTTTTTTGTTGAAATATTTGGGATTATCACAATAACAGGTTTCTGAGGCTTGAAACTAATGACCAAGAACGTAACTTTGGAGTGTATCCAAGTACAAGGACAGGCAATATAACCAATTGACTGTAAGGAGCATCACTTTAGGGCTTGGCCTCGCACGCGCTGTCGAATTACAGGTTTCTAACTTTGAAACTTCTACTATACGTCTCTGGCAATATACAGTACGCTGTAGAAGAAACATAAATTCTTGACTTGTGTCAAGGAATTATAATGTAATTACTACAGCATTATTTTTTAATTAGTCATAGATTCTCTTGCCGTTTAACAATTACCAGATAACGGGTGGATAAAATTTGCCACTGCGTTCGAAGGCATTTGAAAATGTAAACGTATTATAACAAGTAATATGAAGTTTTTTCATTAAAAATGAAGATATGGCACATAAATGGAATTCACCATGGCGGATGAGACTGAGCCTTAAGCGGGAAAGAGAAAGATCATTGCGATATTACCACTTTTTGAGCTATGAAATGTATTCGGCATTCATTATTGAAATTTATTCTGTGACAAGATGTAGTATATCACTAGGATTGTAGAATAATTGAAATATTATTTTTAATTACCGTTTGAGAAAACTATAGAAGCGATAGTAGTACAAGAAGTCAAACGATAATCGTCTCTGTTCTCTACCCTAACAAAACCACACTATTAAAAATTTATCTCAAACATAAGTAATGGAAAGGAATATATAAATCCAATATGGCGTCCAAGTCTACCTCGTAAATAGGGAGCGCGGCAGAATACAAGGGGGGGGGGGGGGGGGCAGTCGAATGCAATCGGCATCCCGCGCTCGAAGAGACGTCCGTCCGTCGCGGTGCACCCCGAATGATTGACGATTCACCGCTCCTGCACCCGCGTCTCCCGGGCACCCCTCATCGTCGACCCGGCGCAACTGGAATCCCAAACATGTCGCTTCCGCCTATATTGAAAAACTAAAAGACAATATTGGTTCCGGCCCGGGGCCCCTGCTCTCAATGTCAATGAGAAATGTTGTGCGCACACATACACACACACACATATATATATATATATATGCGCGGCAGCTGTATTGGGCAGGACGAGTGCTGATATTGACTGCATAATTCATTTGTTCCCATCCGAGCCGCCCATCAGTCTCACGTTGTTCGCCGGCAGGAAGCAGCTATTCCGTGGGTGAAGGGGGTTGAGGGAGGGAGATGTGTACTACCAGTTTATTTGCGTACGTGTGTGCGTGCTCGCATGCGTACTTGGGCCTGGATGATCAGTGTCCCTGTGCCTGCTTTTGCTCGGTTTCCACTGCGAACAAATAGCAGATGCCCATGTGGCGGGCCTCCTGTTTGTAAACACAACATTATTTAAGAGGTTTGCAGACGCAGGATGGCCCCGCTAAACTAACGGCGCAGTGTGTGCGGATGCCGTCTCATTCGCAGTGCAAGTACCCGTGCCCGGTACCGTTGGTGCGTTTTCAAGACGGCCTTAAAGTTGGTGTGGTCTGAGACGAAACATGCATGGCGTCTTCGCATAAATTATATGTTGATAATTGTGAAAAATGCCGATATAATTGCCTCTTGGTCTAGATAAATTGCTATTGGGCTGTTTTCGAAGCACATTAGTGCACAAAGAAGAATTTATAAGTCATTCTCATTCATGCGGTTTACATTACTTAAGTATGCCTACAACTTTATCTGCCACTCTTTTGTTTATAACTAAGTACACGTTATTTTTAAGCGATATTTTCATTTTACATGGCATTGTTTGCATGCGTTCGGTAAAAATGTCAAAAATAAGTGTTTTAAAGGAGTATTTATCAGTCCATATGACCTTAACCACAGGAACTTAAAAGTTGAAGCTTGCTTGCTTTTCATGTTGTACCGTCTTGCACAGAAATGTTAAAACTTCGAGAATTTCCTGAGAGTAAGGAGAGGGTTATGAACCACTTTGTTGCTGGTGCGCACTTTTAAACCCCAACAGACAACCGGGAAACCAGGTAGAGGTGCGTATTGCACTTCAAAAGCATTTTTGGTGATAAAAAGGAATTGCCACCGCGAACAACTCCCAATAAAAACAGATTTTCACGATGTTTACACTTCCGAGTTATAGGCGTTGACGTGCATTCAAACTGCGTGCGCACGTCGAGGTTTATCATTTATGCTGTCTAACATGAACAAATCTGCAAGGTGTGACCTTAGAGCGACCGAGCGAGCCGGCAGTTAAAAATTCACTGTCCCAAATTCTCATATTGTAAACGGACAAATTTACTGCCAAGCTTCCGGTTAGATTGGCAGCGATGTAGTAATTGTAATTTCGTGTCTCGACGCAGAAAAATAATTGTAAGAATTAGTTTAAGGCCACTGAATTTATGTAATTTCATTTATACTAGTTTTATAAACATAAAAGTTACCATTAGCATGTTACTAACACATTTGCATTGTTTACAATATTTCAGTTATATCTGATCGACGCATAAATGAAGTATCGGGTCCACCGCATTGTTAATTTTACATAAGTAGGTGGATGTAAAATGAGGAGAAAATCAATCATAAGCAGGGCTGTCAAAAGTGCTTAATTTACCGGGAAAAGCTGATGTATGTATTGCTTGTTCCTGATCCATAAACACGCCTTGAAAATCACCTTTGATAAGACCTGTACCCATAACTGCACGTATTTTTTAAGTAAATGCGGACTGAATTACTACAACATTTTCAGTGGATTACGGAAAGTAATTAAATCCGTATCCGTATGTTTGTTTATTAAAATGTATTATTTACATTGGTGGACATTGGACACGTCAGAATCAGATTTGTCGGAATAGTAACCATGTTCGTATGTATAATAGCTTGAAGGTGCCATTTAATTGAACCATGGAAACATATGTGTGCAAGTGTCAATTTTTCCACTTGAAACAAAGATACACAATAGCGGAAATAAACAAAGAAGGTTTTTCGAAAGTGTTCGACTAACCCTGAACCGAACAAGAAGTGAAATGGGCCAACTAAGTGCTTCCCAAGCTGGGCATAGCAACGCAGCACTAGTAAGTTAGTGCCTAGCCGAACCTCGGCTGACGGTAACCACTCCCGTGGAGTTAACCAAATACTCCCAGCTATTAAGGTAGAAGTAGCTTGTTACTACGACGTTGCTTTGCCAATCAGTGGTCCGTTACGCTCTAATTATTGGACAGGTGTCTCCGCCACCCTCGTTGAAACGTCCAGTTTTACAGCCCTAGTTTTTATTTCAGGGTAATTCTTAATAATTTCCTTTTATAATCGATTTAAATTATTACAAATTGTGTTTTCGTAATTTTATTATACGTTATGTGGCAATTCACAAATCACAAAAAAATTACATATAATTTGAGTAGGCGTTACTAGTCTTAATTGCATGTTGGTGGTTTATGTTTGTACTGCAGAGTAATGTTAATATTTTAAGAACTAAAAGCTAAAGTGAGAAAAAAAAAGTGGAACACTACTCACTGAAAGTACACTTAGTGAACTGGAGGATCTGAGGAATGGACTGGGAATCACGGGCTGGGACAGTGCTATTTATTGTAAATCATTGTTAATTCAGCAGTTCTCAAACACAGAAATATTCAGTGGGATTTCAATAATTCCAGTGGAGCAGTTTTCACCCTAGTCTGCAATCGGATTTATCTGATTTGGAGAGATTGACTGTATTTCAGCTTTATAATGTTTAAGCACGTTATCAAAAAATTTATTCCCAAAAAGGCCAATCAGTATAAAAAAAATGAAATATATAATTCCACGCCTGATTAAAGCAACTCTGAAATAAATTTTCTTGTTAACTTCCTAAACTGTAATGGAGGTTTTTAACCTATACATTTTATTGAAATAATACCACGTGTCAGACTGCAAATGTAGGAATGTTTAATGTCGTTACTATACAAGGTTGGGGACTTCCTTACGCATTTGACTGTTCGGGAGCGAATGTAGGAACGGTACCATGGATGTATGGGACAATAGTTTACTATTCGCACTTTCTCACTATTCTGTGAATTGGTATGGTAATTTTACGAATAATTTCTTAGAGCGAAGCGTTGATCACTTGGCTGAGATGAGGTCTTGTATTATTTACAACTGCCAAATACATTTACAACAAATGTTTCAGCTCCACATGATCATCCTTTCTGGAGGTAGGACAGATATGTGATGCAAACAAAACTACTTGTAAGTGATCATTATTGTTAGCGACTTACTTAGTTTCACGGCAACTTGTCCCGAAGTTATTTTGTGAACTTGTCCACCTAATGGAAGCCTCTGCCTCCGTAGTCCTTTGCAGTATTTTCTTGCATCTAATAGCAGGTCTAAGGGTGGCGCTGAATTTAAATCAAATTAATGGTGTTGCAGGTGTACTGCACTTTTTGCAGTGGGATCAAAGAGGTGGTGCTACATTGTTACAATTGTCGTGTAAGCGTAGGGAGAAATCCGAGTCAACAGTCGCCACGAGGAGACTTCATGAAATATCAGAGAAGCTAAACTGCCTGCATATCTCTGCAAAGTATAATAACTAAACAATATTTACAAACACCGCTTCGTTTTTTTTATGATACATGCATTTTCATGATGTAATGCATTTAATGCAGCTGACTTATATTACACGAAACAATGCAAAATCGTGGAGCTTGCTGCAGCATAAGCGAAAATAAACATTTCCTTAGACTTGTGTTGTTTCACACGTGCCCATAAATGAACATTCGTACGTTGCTCTTGACCTTGAGCATGGTCGACTGAGCTGACTGGGGCTGGTTGCCCTGCCCAAGTGACGGACTTGTAGCAGGATTGAATAATTTGTGGGGTGTAACGAGATGGAGGCGGAGTGTTGGTGGATTGAGGTTGCATCTCGAACGTGAAGCGTCTGAGAAAAACAGCAAACTAGAGTACCGTCTGCCACTCCACCCACAAGAAAATCAGACGTCGAACCGAACACCTCTGGTTGGAGTTTGGTGTCTATTAACGGGACGCATATCAAGTTACTTTCCAGTTGCCGCAAGCCCTTGAATACATTTCATTTTTAACACATTCCTCGATTGCGTTTAATTTTAAACAAAGTGTTGAAAAATTACAGACATTGGACCTGCAGTCTCTTAGTCGGATTTCCCTTAGTATGTAACACTCTTTATGGAACCTATTTCCTAGTGCCAGAAAGGAACACTGGAATTATGTATTGTCAGCAACTGGTAAGAAATAGTTTATATCTTATTTTCTGGTTTTGTGGTGAATATTTATTGTTGTTGTTTTATTACAGATTTTAAGTATGCCACCGTGTTCAGACATAATCTAAATGTTTATTTAAATAGTTAAATAATAGCATTTTTCTTTTATATGATAAGCATGCAAAATTATTTGATTTATTACTATTTTTGTTTAAATAGAAGCTGTTTGTATGATGTAATACATACAGATATACGCTATTCATGTTAAAATGAGCAGTTTTGAAAGTACTCTAATTTGGAATAATAGTCAATAAATATATTTTATTGTAGCCGTAGACGTTAACTTCCGAGTGCGGTGTCATATACACACTGTTTATTACAAACATGACAATATAAGGATAAAATATGGCTGAAAAGAAAAAGTAACTAGGGCCTCAAAAGTACTCACTTTACCGTGAACAGCCTATAGTTTATTTTACAACAGGCCATTTATATTTGTAAATTTGCACAAGTTCGTGATTGCACGTTTGATTGACTATTGAGTGATATTCGTATTTTAGCTAGAGATTTGTTTCCCTTGTGATATTGACTATGTTTTAAAATTTGCAGTAATCGTTACATAAAACGGTACCAAAGGCGTAAAAAATTCATATACTTATGTGTTAATGCGTAGATTTAATTTGTTGTAATGAATAAGCGTTGAATTGGACTATTATGTAAAGGCGGTGCTGCACTCTTGGAAGCTGATGTTTCGTGTGTGAAAGGCATCGCCAAAAGAAGTCCAGAGTTTTCAACAGTAACATTTCTAGGGAATAAAGCTGATCATATAATTTTTCGTCAACGTCAGTCTTTGCCTTGACGGAGTTCTATAGAAAGTTCAGCTAGCTCTGCAAACAGCATCCAGATTTACATGCTCAGAGCCAATTACACTTGAGTGTAACATGCTGTAGAATTTTGTGCTTCTTAAACATGTTTTAAATTAAGAAACAAAGAATTTCTGTTACTTCAGTTTTAAAAGTTAGTTCCCATTTACTCATACTGTGCAAGAAGTTTCGTGATTTGTTGGCTTCAGAAAGAAAGCTGTAAAGGCGATGGATACAAAGTTCACACGTTTTCGCAGAGAAAAACTCGCATCGCGTCTTTGAAATATACTAACTTAATTCATGCAGCAGCGAAAGCAAGATAGATGAAGCGGGAGTTGTAATTTTCTCTCGGGACAACAACATTGAGTATAACTTCTTTAACGGTTTAATTTGTTTTGGTTAAATGTTATTGACTTTTTTTCTTGTGCGTTTCAATTGCGCGCCTGGTTTCCAATCTTGTTTTATTTATTTCCTTCAAATATATAAACAGTGGCTTGAGACGGTCGACAGGCCATGGCACCTGTGTCTTCGATACTGAGTCAAGAAATCGCTGGTACAGTGGACACTTCCTTAACGCCAGGCACGGTAAAAATATCTAGAATAATGTGTAAAATGTGTTCTAAATCCTAGTGTTTTGCTTACGCTCTACTTACTGACGAGGGAAGATGGTGTGAAATTAGAGACAGTGAAAGATGTAATTTTGCATGAAATAAGGGTTCTACTTTTACAAAAGTTGGTTGTTTCAAGTCATTCGTACCTCTTTATATCATGGGGGTGGCTGAGATGGTAGAATCATTAGGAAACGATACACTCATGCGTGTCTGTTCCCATCCTTCCATGTACAAAATAATCCGGCTCTTGTTAACCAGATTTAGGTGAAATTATTACGAAAATAGTTTTTATAGGTAAAATCTTTTGGCAAACACTAGCGTTCTGTTTAGGCTCTAAATCATACTGTCGGTAATCCGAAAATTTAGCGGTATGCCAATAAATTTTCACGATAAAATGCCCGTAGTTTAATTTTCTATATGAGATTAATTTTGAACTTTAGCCAAGTTTATCACATTTCAATAAAATCGTATTATTAATTTGATAATTAAAAAAATTAATTCAAATACTCTAACGTTTATTTGGTATTAAATAACGCAATAAACTCATAAAAGATTAAAAAGTCACTTTCCTTAAAATAAATTTTGTATTTTGATATTTTTGTAGTCCTGCATGGTTTGAATTCATTTGAATCTGATGTTTTTTTGCCTAGAAAATTTGTAAGAAATTCGCTATCCAAATTTTTTTGTAATATTTGTAAAACTGAGAAATGAGTTAAATTTTCATTGACAAATACTAGATATATGTTTTATCCTTTTTATTTACAGAAAAGTAGGAAAAAAAATTTCAAATCGAAACCAACACAGCGAAAGTTTCACTTTTTTTTATTTTTTTACGGTAGATTCGTGGAAATGTTTCGAGCATGCAAACAGTTGGTGCGATTTTGATATGTGATGTAGGCTATTTAGCCACTTTAATGTAATCTCTTATTCTGAAATGTAATTTCACAAAGTCTAGCGATGTTTTGTTGAGAAATGTGTATTTTGATTAAAATTCCTTTGTAAAAATAGTGCTTTAACCACGCCGTATATTATATAACTTGAATTAACTTACTTCATCTTTAGGTATGAACTTGCATTGAGTTTGGTGAACACTGATTTTGTTCACTGAGTCACGGAGCACCGCGGCATATTTTGTTGTTAATAATAGTGTTACACAGAAAATGTATAGGTCTTATATTGTCAACTTTTTATTTTTTTGGGATACGCTGCCACTATATTCCACACAATATATTTAATTAAGAATTGTTTTCTGCGCATATGCATGATAACATTTTTTTAATTTGCGACAAACTTACTTATATCTGACTTTAATTATTTTTCTGTCCGCTGTTATTTAGATGGTGTTGGGAACACCACTGGCTGGCTTGCTAAAACATTTCAGAAAAGCCGTGCCTCGTTGCAGTTCTAGTTATTTAAAACTATTTCGTCGGAGTACATTTTTATTTGAGGAATCGGCGGCGGTGTTAGACAGTTATGTATTTTTAATCTTTAGTTACTAGTTGCATAATAATAAAAAATATTGTTATAATTTAGAGAAACATGTATACTTACTTTATAAAGTTTTGATTCATGTCATGTAATATATTAAAAATTATATCACATTCCCTTAACATTTTTGGTAACAAAGAGTATTAAAATATAATCAATTATTCTTCATCTCGCACAATACACGAAGTCAATTTATTCACTTCACCGTAAAACATAAATCACAAAATACTTTTTGTTTTTTCGGGAACGGAAACGAAATATTGTACATGAGTACAACATTCGTGTTCCGGTTTATAGAAAACTAATATATATATATATATATATATATATATNATAAATATATATATAAGGATTGAGTGTGTACTCGAGACAGCAAGATGACGTACTGAAGTGACATCAGTGTTATCATATATATGTATTTAACAATATTTCTCGTATTATCGAACCGTAATTTCCTTATACAGTTACAAACACTTCGAGCAAATATACAGCGGCTATATTTGCTACGCTTGAATATATCCGAACATCACGTGTGCTTTCGCGTAAGTAAACATTTATTTAACTTTAAAAATTAAATTCGTTATTGAGTTAGATTGATTGGAAATGGTTTATTAACGACCCCGGTGTTATGCCTGAAGGCTTATCAGGGGATGGCTTACAAACTAACGTATGACCTAACTTAAACTTACAGCCATGCCTTGCGTAGGATTCGAACTCAGAACCTCCTGCACCCCAGAGCGGTGGCGCACCAACCGACTGCGCCACGGGAGGTCGGAATTTAGTTAGAAAATTAACTTAATTTACACTTTACTAATTTTCTTACCAATTTTTCTCTGTAGTGGTTAATTAAAAAAAAAGTGTAGGTTTTCTACAAAAATTCAACCGAGGCTTTTGTGGCGTCAGCGTAGTGTGTTGTGAGAGAGATTAAGCTTTTTTTTTAGTAATTAAGCTAAGCGCTTCCCTCTATCCTTCTTCCGACAGCAGATGAGCAACGGTAGTTACGGGGCCATGAGAGATATTTTACCAGAGTGATACATCTCTGTCTAGCTATTTCTTCCACAGTAAATGTTTTTATATGTTATCGCGGCGCAAGATACTATGCGAAATAAATGCACCAATGCTGCAAAATAGTTGCGTACAAAGTTGGCAAAACCCGTTATACAGGTTTGCTCTTTTTTTAACCCTAAGCCCGAATCTGTGATATCAGTTAGTGAAATAACATTTACTGAAAGACAGTTGTTGATTAGTTACTACCAACTAGCGAATCAAGAAAATTCATAATGAATTTAATATAATTAAGGGAAATTCAGTCTTCGTATTAACCAGCTGGTCTTCGCTGATTTGGCTCCATTTTCACTATTTGAAATTTAGAGTATAGTTTTTCTTTGTTGGCTTCTAACAGTTTGTAGCATTTAATTTACATATTTGAAGTTAATGTAAGTCCGACGTCCTGTTAATTTATTAAATATACTAACCGTCTCACTAAAGTGAATGTTTACCACACATATTTCTTGGATTGCAGGCTAGTTGGTACTGTTGATAATAATTTTCCTTAGCTGCATGAGTAGCCAGTAATCAATACCTTGCCATGTCCTTTGTGTTGTTTTTAGAAGCTGTAACAGGTCAGCTTTACTACCAGTATGTGCATTGTCCCAAGCTGTGCTACCCGCTTTTATTGGTGCCTTACTCTGATGAAAAACCCCTCCAGTATTGTCGCTGTTACGACCGTTTTAATATGCCGAAATATATAAAAGCACGGGAAAAAAATAAAACAAGAGATGTACGGAACTGGAAGACTTTGTCCGGGTATGAGAGAAATTGAGACAAAAATGTTGATGGCTCCAGGACTAATAAAAGAGGTGGAATCGTTGTACGTCGGATTGGCGGGAGGGGGACAAGAGAAAAGGAGGGAAAGCTAGAAGTTGTCGACGAAGGAGGGGGGTAAAAGTTTGAGAATGGGATTTTGGTCTTCCGGACAACCAATATGTTCTCGTAGCGTACGAGTGATGAGATTCAGAACGACATAAGAGCCCTGATAATTGGTTTATTAAAAGAGCGCGACATGCGTTTACTGAAGGGGGATGGGACTAAGCGTTGAACTCTTTTGAAAAATGTATTCTTAATATGGCTTGCGGTAACCTCTGACCTGATAAATGTGCTCTCATGCCAGGACAAGTCGTTGCCCGTGGTCTTGCAGTGGGTGCTGCGTGGTTTGCCCCTTCCTAGTACTCTCCCTCTCCCACTCTCTCTCTCTCTCTCTCAGGTGAGCTGTCAGAAGCATGCCGCGCCTCCTCCACTGTCGTGTTTCATCTCTTGCTCGCCGACCACTAACCGTTATCCAATTACTGCACGACACAGCAAGGCAATGCGAGTCGCGCACTTGTCTTCTTTAGCTGCAAAATTAGCTATCCGCTAAAAAAAAAAAAGAAAGGAAATGAAGCGTACGAGTTATGTGGTGTGGGAGAACAGTATACCTTGAGCGATAGTTTAATCGAAAACCTTCCAGCACGTGAACTAAAAGATATAAGAACGTTCGTGGCACAGGAAATAGGGAAATGCGATGCAAAAAATGCTTTGCATGTTTTTACCTAGTACTTTATAGGTCAGGTCCATTCCTTTTAAATATTTACATTCTCGCAGCTTGGACACTTCAGCTGACTTGGTGGCTTATCAGGATCGGAAACGTCCAGAATATTTAGTGAGGATCCAGAGAGGGAACAGTTATGAACCGAATATATATATATATAAAACTATCTCAAGTACGCAATCGATGAAGGTACATAGTTGCTTTGCTTGGTCTCAAATATATCTCAACTTGTTTTCAAACGATAAAATATTTCGTAGTTCTATTAAAAGAGACTGGCGTTATCTAGTTGTTGGTGCCAACCTCTCATATGTTGACGCAGGCTTTTATTGCAGAACACGAGACGTTAAGACGCCGGCCTATCCAGAGTTATTTTCGCTTTTGAGGCAGAGAAGCACGGGAGCGATAAGGGCGATACTGACACGCATATCAAGTGCACAATCGCCGTTACGGGCACGGTTGAGAACTGGTGTGTAGTGTTATCGTGGTGTTGCATGTAACTATGATATCTGATGCGGTAACGCAAACATTTTATTGATGGAAAGTGAGTAGTTAAGTTCAGTGCAGGCTCCTATCGCAGTTTCGTTAGTGGCTGGGTAGCATATTTTGAGACACAGCTGTATGGAAAAGCAGTTCTTAACTGTATTGGAGTGCTGCAAAATTATGTTTATAGCATGCGCGATATCTTAAAAGTACCAGTCAGGGTGTTGGCGACACGTTTAATAGTTTTGTCAGAAAATCCGTGTTTTAAACATGCTACTACGCAGTTCAAGCGCCAGGGATGCGACCGCCGTAAAACCTGACACCAGAATGTTTCCTACACCCAGGCTAACATCTGCATTACTATAGGAATATATATATATATATATATATATATATATATATATANGAGAGAAAATATATATATATATATATATATATATATATATATATATATACCTTAATTTTTTGTCGCTATGTCCATTATTTTTCTGGGGATAATTTTATGAATTTTTTTGTCACTGCAAATCGGTTGGGATTACAAATAGTGTGATTTTGTTACTGTCCTCGAAGACAGGCAGAAGTTATTGCCTGTATGGTGCGGTAATTAAAATACAATACTTACTCACAAGAACACTGATGGACGATTATTGTCCGGTTTCAAATTTTCTTCTTATATTAACTACTTGTAATGTTACAAAGCACTTAAATTTTTCAACAAGCTTAACTTACGCGCTTTCCTTTAGGGTCCCAAAATGCTTTAAGATAACTCTTAGAAATTAATTTTTGTTTTGAAATTATATACACCTCAAAAAAAGTTATGACCACCTGTAATAGGTTGCACATGAAAGATGTTCGCTATGCCAGTCGGTGCATTGCACGCCATTCATCACGTCTGGCGTGGTATTCTGTACTGACTGTGTAAATTTCGTTCCTTACTTTCTCTTGGGCCGTGAACAACATAATAACTCAGAAATCCCGTTGGCGCAAAAATATTTTTTGAGGTCACTTGAGAGAAAATTGCATGCTGCACCTGTACGTTAAATAAGTCAGAATTATGTGGCCAAATGCCACTTCGTTTTACAAGAGGCTAAATCAGGAACAGTTTATTTTCTTTTTTAGTCTCATAGGAATTATATTTCACAGTTGCTTGCAATTACCACACATCATTGGTCAAGGTTATATTCTTTTCTACAACACCAGTAGCGCCATTTTAAAGTAAGTTTATTAATTATGTGATACCCCCATCTCCAGTACCATATATATATATATTTTATTTATGATGGGAGATGCGATAAACTATATGAAAAAATCATCTTAAAATTAATATAAGTTGAAATTGTAAATACTTACGTCAAGTTAAAATCCTTAGTATGTTCCTAACTTATCAAACCACTGAAGAGCTTCCATATAACGTATACAGAAAATTGCACCTCATAAAACTGATCTACGACAGATATGAAACTTCTTCAGGTAATTAAAAGGGACATCGTTGTGTCAGTTTTGGTAGCACCTACCTTCAAACCTACCAATGTTGGCAATACATGTTAAATCTTATTACGCTTGCTAGTAGACGTAGGTATAAATAAATTTGTTTATATCCCACCTACAATAATATTATTTTTCAAACTCGTAGCAACTATATTCGAGTAATATTTTCAAAGTTTAAACATTTTGTTAGACTTTGATATTGGATATGTCACTGTTGTCCTCTCCCGCCACAACGCTTCAATTCTCTCAGTAAGTCAAGAAAAATGCAGTGTAAACAATGCCTGCGTGATTTTGGTAAGTTGTGGGTTAAACGCGCACTTAATTTACTCTTTAACTTTCATAAAATTCGAATGCATTTTATATCACGTTTGTTATTTTCCGTATCAGTTAGATGGGTCGATTCGGTGCATCTGTCACCATATTCAACATGTATTTTTGGCTTAATTTTAATTATATTTATTTAAATTCAAATGTTTGGCTGTGTAGGCGGATGTAATTATCAGTATTGCGGCTAGTAAATTCCTTGATCGAGCATGGAACCTCCAGTTTTGCGACCGGGTCACAGCGTCAGCCCCGTGGCCAGTACGCGGTTTTCGGACAGGAGCTGGAAGGGAATGAAAACAAATGTAGTAAGCGAGCTGCTTGGAGCAGCCTTTTGCAAGAGAGGCGCAGCAATAATTAATTATTTTTTCTGCTGTAGCAGTGCGATCCCACCGCTCCACCAAAACACTGTTTGCGTGGTTTGGAGAGAGGGATGGAGGGGGTGGGAGGTAGGTATAACAGAAAAAAGTTGGACCAAAAAAAATCCTGGCGGGAAGGGTAGTTTTGAACTCATCCCCTTGTCGCGTATTCTGTATCTGTTTGATCTTGCGGCAGCGGTTGAAGAGAATGTTCGTAAGGAGCGGAATTGTGGATAATGTAAGTAGGAAATAGAGGAGGTGGGCTTGTTGCAGGCATTTCACTGCCACATTTTTCCGTGGTCCATTACGCGCGGCGCCCGCACGGCCCGAGTGGTACCTCGACGCGAGATTGGATCTCATCTCTTAAGCGGTCGGTCGGCGTGACCGGAGTGTTCCCGGCAACTGCTCCCTCGGGGCTCGTTCCGTCTGGAAAACCGCACCGCTAGCCCGGGCAATCTCGCGTATGCCTGCGCCGCCCGCGAATATAACTACTTGTTCCAATCAACGGGGGGCCGCTGTGGTGTGGTGGTCAGACTACTCNGCGTTCCCGGCAACTGTTCCCTCGGGGCTCGTTCCGTCTGGAAAACCGCACCGCTAGCCTGGGCAATCTCGCGTATGCCTGCGCCGCCCGCGAATATAACTACTTGTTCCAATCAACGGGGGGCCGCTGTGGTGTGGTGGTCAGACTACTCGCCTTTCAACTAGGCGAACCCGGTTCGATTCCCGGTGGGGTTGCTACCGGATGTTCGCAAGTGGGAATCGTGCCGAACGATGCCGCTGCTCGGCGGGTTTTCTCAGGGATCTTCCGTTTCTCCGGCCCTTGCATTCCTGCGCTGCTCAATGCTCACCTCACTTCATCCTCATCGGCTGTCAAGACCACGATGTTAAGAGCCGCCCAAATCTCTCCACACTCCACTCCACTCCAATCAGCGAGTGTATCTGACCCAGCACTTCTTGCCTCGCTCGTTCAAACCCGGTTGGATCCATTTGGATCTGAGTTCGTAGAGGGTTTGAAGGCGAATTCAACGAGATACCTACCTTCGAAATCGGTCAAATAATTCGCGAGATATGGGTGAATGTCATGGAGGTCTCGTGCTGAACCACCATTAATTTAATTTCCTTGTCTCTTATCTAAAATTGCTCAGAAGGTAATTTCAACATCTGTTTTCTCCGGATCATCGTGGATAAATATTTAAGTATATGCACGAGGAAGTTNGGTTTGAAGGCGAATTCAACGAGATACCTACCTTCGAAATCGGTCAAATAATTCGCGAGATATGGGTGAATGTCATTGAGGTCTCGTGCTGAACCACCATTAATTTAATTTCCTTGTCTCTTATCTAAAATTTCTCAGAAGGTAATTTCAACATCTGTTTTCTCCGGATCATCGTGGATAAATATTTAAGTATATGCACGAGGAAGTANTCTCAGAAGGTAATTTCAACATCTGTTTTCTCCGGATCATCGTGGATAAATATTTAAGTATATGCACGAGGAAGTAGTTCTCTCTTCTTAGGTTAATATAATGGATGTGGTAGATTGAAAAATAGCAATTCACTGTAACACACAGCATGAATTTCACTGTTTACCGTTACACAATATCCACTTATATGTACTTTAAGGGAGATTGGGATCGGGGTTTTTTTGCGTGTCCGAGGCCTAGAAGCGTGGGAGCGTTAAAGGCGACCTAGGTATGCGCTTCGAATGCCTGGACGTCTTTACGCGCAAGGCACTGAACTGGCTTGCAGTTTTTCTCTCGACGACTTGCCTTATAGGGCTTTTAGTGTTGGCCTTATCATTTTATGGTGTATTAATAAATAAAAAGATGTGCTGAATGTCAACATACTAAGTGTATTCTGTACTAGTAGTTTCATGTCTAAAAATGATTTGTTACACTCGTATTACCCCTTTTTAAATTAAAAAAATATATACATAATAGACGGAGACAGAAAACGGAAACTGGCAATAATAATAAATGAGAAATGTATTAAATGCTAATCATAAGCAGACATCGTTCAGAAATATTGAACGGTTTTTAAATGACAACTATACGACTTAAGTTTCGCGCACTGATGGCCTGTGCACACGGCGCCCTTAACAGGTGAGGTGAAGATGGAGAAGCAGATGCATGTAGTGGTACGGAATGTGGAGCACCCCAAGAAAATCCACCTGTCACGGCAGCTTCTGCCACGATTCCCACTTGCGACAATACGGGTTGACCCAGCCTGGAATTGAACCCAGGTCGCTGTGGTAGGAGGCGATTGGTCAGGCCACTGTATACAATCCATGACCCATCTTCACTAAAACTTCACTAATGTGGAACAGTTTTCACTGGTTCATTTCTACAGCACAATTTCTTCATTTATATTTATTTCTTCATTTTGCCGAAAGGGATACAAGCGGGTGCTTTAAAACAGTGTAATTCATATCTTCCAAGTTTTTCAGCATATCTCTCATAAAGATAACCGGCGATACCTTTGCGTCTACGTTTGTTTACGTAATGGTTTTCGTAATACTGTTGTGTGGGACTGTAAACGTATCAAAGAAGCACATAGGCTAGTACATCATTTAGTGGATGACGTTCGACTGTAATATAGGTACATAAATCACTTTCACAGGTAAGTTAGCGTAGTGATGAAAATGCCACCCCATATCTCCTTAGTAGAGAAACGTCATAATACGTATATTAAATATACCGAAGGCGAAGAACCTTTTTGCACAAGTGTATAAACACTAAAAACTATACGCCTGTTTATTGATCCTTATGGTACACTAGTTCATTTGCAGCCACTATGTATTAAGTTGCTCCTGCTTTGTAACGCGTATTAGTTTGGTTTAGTGGTCTGTGGGAGTTTGCAGCTGTTCTCAGCATGCCTTCCANGCTCCTGCTTTGTAACGCGTATTAGTTTGGTTTAGTGGTCTGTGGGAGTTTGCAGCTGTTCTCAGCATGCCTTCCATAGTTGCATGCACACACACCCACTGGGATTACGATCTGGTGAGTGTACTTAATAATATACACATTGAGTACAGTATACTGTTATGCCATCCTCGTGGCAAGAAACTACTTATTGCATTAACAGCGCCCCTGGCGACCAATCTTCAAAACTAAGGCAATTTAGAGAATTCCCTTGGAGAATTGATACGCGGTTCATGTTCGGGAAGGGTGTACTTATTCTGTAGCGACCCGAGGCACTAACAGAAAAAAATTGGCTCCCAAGAGTAAGTGGTAGAGTCCACTATTACCAACTGGCTGTGAAATGGCACATCTTACATTATTCACTGTACAGAAACAAAAATTCTTCTGTGGCGACCAGTATGCCTTCATGATTTCCTAATTATTGTCCAAGAAACCAATTTATATTGCGGTTAACTCGTGAGTGTACGTACAATTTGTTGTTATACCGCAAGCGTATACAGCTACAAAAATATGCGCAATCGTAGAGCGCATGTTTATTTATTTAAGGAATTAAATTGAAATTGTGTTTTAAGAATTTCTGCTCAATTTGTGATAATTATTGTAGTCGGATTACATTCCAGTGCTCATTGGATTTAAGTCTCTGTCCTCCATATGTTTGACAGCGGAATAATTCTCAAATGCAACCGAGAGGCAGTGTTTGGTTCGTTTCGTCCCAGTGAATCACTGTAGTGTCCGATGGCCCAGAAAAACTTCGGAAATAGTTGAGAGGCATCGTGCGTCCTCAGTATAACGATATTTATAGCCATTCGAAGTCATAAACCTTTCAGTTTTAAGATGCTGTAACCAAAATAGAAGGTAATCATACGCCTTAAATCAGCGTTTTCATGATCACCAGAATCGTTATTGCAAACAAAATCTCTTGCATTACATAAAGTTACTAGAATTATGCTACTAATATTTAGTTGACGATCCGGGTCTATGGTAAAATATGTACGTAGGAAACCTCATGATCAATAAAATGAAGTTCTAATGAGTAGACTTTATTAATTTTCAAATGCATTATGAGTTTTCATTGTGAGTAGCTATCACTTCAATGTAATGAGAAATACCACGGTATCACAGCCTGTGTTGTGACGTGGGAAGGCGAGTCTGCCCCCTCTGAGCTTCCAAGAGAGAGAGTGGTTGCTACTAAGACGTCTTATCTGAGTGGACACACTTAGAGAACGTTTAATAACTTGGCCTTGAACGCGTCGGCCACTTAAAAATGTGTTATTTTCTATTTGTACCACAACGAGTTCGACTTTTTTTTACATTACCATTGATTATTTGTTACTCACAAAAAAATTTTGATAAATGTCAAAGCCAAAATTTTACTGTTTTCGAAATTTACACAATACAAACTAGTTTACGTACAGAAATGAGATAATTCACAATGAAAAAGGATGCAACGAGCTAATTGAAGACGTATAAAAGATCTGAAAGCAAATGTTTTTGCTATTTAACAGAATGACAAAAAAATAGGAACATTATTGCATATTTTTATTTGTGGCTACCCTTGAATTTTCGTAAAATAACGTTTGCAGAGCATGCCTTAAAATGAACTAATACAAGGCCTTGTAGTTGCCTTTGTTAAATTTTCTGCTAATAGTTTGATTTATTTTATTAGTACAAAACCGTAATATTTCGACTTTGACACGCAATTTTGCAAAATCCATTCTAACTAACGAAATTTTATGTGAGCGAAAAGTAGTCTCAAATAATGTCTACTAGATGAACAGTGTGCGGTACAAATCTAAAATTACAAAAGTCTTCGTAGAAAACGTTCTTAAGGGCCAGTGGAAGTAAAGTAAGATGGTGAAGGAGCAGCATTGGAATGCAAGGGCAATGGGAAACGGGGGTGCCCTCAGAAAAGCCGCCGGCCGACGATAGCGTCCTCCACTTTTCCCGCGTTCGGAAATTCGGGTGCGAACCCGCTGGTGATCGAACCTGCATCACCTTGACAAGAGGTGCCAAGCGACCACTGCAGCCCCTAGTTTTGTTGCGTTTGACAGCTGGAAAGTGTTGCCATTAGCAACGTGATATATATTTTTTTTCCCACTCCACAGGAAAGGTTATTGTGACGTTTCCTATTCTGGATTCGACNTTTTTTTTCCCACTCCACAGGAAAGGTTATTGTGACGTTTCCTATTCTGGATTCGACGTGAACTAGTTGGCCTATACCGAATGTCCCAAAATTCGAAAATTGCAGAGATACAGCGCGATTATCAGAAGGTGTTTGACACTCTTCGAAAAAAAAAAACCGTCCAGGGCACATTACAGAAGTGGCAGGAACCCTGGGAGCACTGTGGTGCTGTGCAAGGGAACTATTTTGAAGGCGATAGTGGATAAACGTAGATAAATTAAGCACTTTCTTGTAGGCGAAACTAATATAGAAACTTTTTGATACCACCTNCGATAGTGGATAAACGTAGATAAATTAAGCACTTTCTTGTAGGCGAAACTAATATAGAAACTTTTTGATACCACCTCGTATCTATAAAAACAGAAAGTATTATGCTATACAAAATCTGTAAAATAATATGTCTGTAAGTGTTCCATATTGGACGAAAATTGAGATGTTGTGTGAGGTTTGTTTTAGACGAGAATAATACAAACTCTGTAACTGGCGGTGATAAAATCCACAGCCTTATTAATAAAATATTTCTGTTTTGGAAACACGAGTCTGTGTAATGTTTGCAATATTTATGAAGTATTTTCGGTTACGTGTATGTTATTCACGGGCTGTATCGGGGTGCACGTGGGATACACGCGAGTACATGTCTCCGCAGTCTTAGTTGCTACGGCAACATGTAATGTCGACGGTTGGAAGTGAAGACACCCATGCCTCGATCACCCACTACAGAATGTTGTAACAAACCCCGGTTTATCTTTATCAGTTAGAACTTCATTTTTTTCCTGTGATGTTGAGGCCTAGCGCCTAGTTTGATGATGGAAAACTTCAACTAGTGAGTCATTGTATAAAATGTATCCAGGGAAAAAAATTTAATCGGGACATGAATTGGATTACGCGTCGACGGGTCGTGTATTGTGCGGTAAAATGCTATTTACACCAAAAACGCGTAACAAGTAGAGCTGTACTGTTTGTTTATGGGTTTTTTTTTTACATTTTACTTTAAAGGAGAGCCACTGGTAAACAATGATTCAAAAACCACAAATTTCGGGACATCCGCCATTTTCATTAATTGATAATTCCTTCATTATGTTGTCATTCCTTATAAACTTTCAGTAAATTAATTAATTAATTTTTATGTGTTTTTAAATTCTGCGTGGGGCAAATTGTTTTTGTTTTGTTAGATGAGCGTTATATCGTACATAAAAAAATAATTGAAAACCATTTGTTCCAGACAAGGACCTTAACATAACAGATATTTTAAGTTTTCAAATCGCTGCCACTCACGCGTTGGACTAATGTGTGTTCTGTAGTGAGAAATATATATTTATGTTATTTAACGCATACATGTTTCAATTTACCTTCTTGTTACATGGTTTTAAGTGGCGCTATAGGTGATGTTAGTTATCGATACAAATGGCGTGAGTGAGCTATCATTTTTCGAGTTGTATCGTCGAAGAATGCTTTGTATTGTCTTGGCGATGGTCGTTCTATACGCTCGAAGCTACAATCTCCATGGGTTTTTAATACTGGTAGAATTTTTTGTTCAGTAATTATGGACCGTCTTTCCATGTTTTAAAGCAGGTCCCTCATTTACTTAAAATGTTATGTTGATCTGCGACTAAGTTTCGGCACTTTGCAGCTTGGACTTCGAGAACTTGTAGTTTGACTATGTAACTGAGCTTCCCTCGTAAGCCCGACCTTTCCTAAGCCTCGACTGTGCGGTTGATGAGGGCGTATAGGGCTGGCCAGGCTTATAACACTGCCACATCGGGAAGGGGTAGTAAGAGTTGGAAAAGGGTTGGAAGGTAGTCAAGTTTTCCTAGAACCCAGTCCCGCCGCCGTCCTGTCGACTACAGATTTCACTTATCGCCGCTGAGAGTTTTACTGGCCAACTCTAACAAAAAGAGAGAGAGAAAGAGAGAGAGAAAGTTAGGAAGAGAGAGCGTGATTAGTCGTATGGAAGTTCTTTCAAGGCCAATTGTTGCCGCCTTTAGATTGCGAATAGCGTAGTCCTCCCCCAGTGTAATAATTGCACTCTGGAAAAGGCAACTGTGAAATACACTTCTTAGCAGTCTACTTATCAGCAAATAACACTATCCTGAGAATATTTTTGTGGAAATCGTTCCTTCCAAACTTTATTAATTTGTTAACTGCCTCTGTCGTAAACTTGAGGATAAGCCAAAGAACGTAGTTTGAGAAATAGCTAAAAGTTTTTATATTTATTTCTAGGTCTTTCTGCCAAACGGGAAATTTTTTCCTCCTATTTCGCCGAATGGGACAACTTTCAAGCTACTTTCTTGAACAAGTGTGGTTTCTGAATGCCGACAGAGAAAGATACCCTTAATGTTGCAAGGTTTAAATACAAATGGCATGAAGATTCTAGCAGTTGCTGTATGTGAAGCTAAATATAAAAGTAGTCTGGAGCTCAGCAATACTGTATTAAGAAATCATAAATTATAGTTAAGTATCGACTTTTACCCACTGTGGTGTTATGTAATTCCCATTGANATACTGTATTAAGAAATCATAAATTATAGTTAAGTATCGACTTTTACCCACTGTGGTGTTATGTAATTCCCATTGATTACATCCGCAAATTATAGTTATGTATCGACTTTTACCCACTGTGGTGTTATGTAATTCCCATTGACTACATCCGCGCACTTATAAGTATCGACTTACACGCAGAACCTCGTCGATATCATCTCTTAATTTTTGTTTTAATTTAAAGTAGTCTTAAACGCGGTTAAAATAAATTAAAAACTGACGAAAACTTTATGGTTGGAGGAAATTAAGGCCGACCACTAAAGAACTTAATTAGTTGCACATAAAGTTAAATTAAACAAGAGTTGCAGTGTTTAGGCATTTCGTAATATTACAAATAATCTGGTACAATGTTTACAGCTTCGGAGACATTAGAAACTTACGAAATAATTATTTCTAGAGGATGTTCCTCCTAAATAACCGTGATAAGCTTTAACAGTGTAGTGTTGTAGTGTAGTAGAGAGCGTAACGTACACACACAAGGAGACGCCAGAGTGAATCTTACCACAATATGTCTTTTACCAAAGTTGTTTGTAGTTCAGGAACAATTGCCACAGCCAGATCTCCGCAGGCTACGAACAACACACAAGAGAGGCTAGGAAGAAATAAAAACAAAAAACTACCACTAGCCACTGACCAAATGATTACTCACAGAGACTTGAGTGGAAGTTAATTTTATTTAATTGAAAAAAAATAAATATTTTGGTTGAAACATTATGAATTAAATGAATATCTGTGCAAATACTAAGTATTATGTAACAGCTTGTTATTGTTTTCAAAATTTACTATGCTTTGTGTGGCCGTAACTATGGGTGTAGCCCTTTCGTACGTATACGTATTTATTAATTGCAATTCAAATGTACCTGAGTCTCTTCAAGACCTTTAAATTATTTCAAATGTGCAAATTAAATTAATAAATAATTCCCTCACACCAACTCAGTTGGAACATAAGACCTCAGTTCAGGCATTCGTAGGCATATAGGTAGAGCAGCTTGAACCAAAAATGATGATCCAAAATGGCGTAACGTAAGCCAGATTAGTTTCTCAAAAATAATTAATTTTTTTTACAGGCGTAGTCTGTGTCGAAAATACAGCATACTTAGTTTAAAATAAATCTTGATCGCTGCAACAGCTCTTGATATCTTCTGTAGCTGATTCCGGTGGTTGTGGGCCTTAGTCTTCCTTCGCAAGGCTATCGAACCTTAGGTACGTCACAAATGTCTTTACCGTACCACACGCAATCGCGGTTACTCAAACGTGGCTTTAAATATTTTCCACATAGGTATCGCGTGCAGACTTAAATTATTCCTCTTCAGATGCCGCTCGTCTTCGCCCTATCGACAGACTGCTTTTCTGTAAACTCTAAACTGGAATGAGTGAATTTTCACTGAACCAGTAAGTTAAAACTGCTCCATCTAGAATCGGTGGAAAATGACTCATTACATCAGTGAAATAAATCAGCTTATTAAAACAGTGATAAATTAGTTAATTCAACTCATTAATAAGTGAAAATACTGTTTCAAAGAGTTGCTTCAATAATTAAAACTGAAATTTTCACTGTCAATCTGCCATTTTTGTCGCTGTTTTAGCAGTAAATAGTAATAACTATTACTAAAAGTTGGTTCAGTAGAAAGAACAGTAATTTCTCCTGATAAATTAGTAGTATAATAATTAATTTATTAGTGAATAGTAACTTTTCAACACGGTTCATTCTACTGAAAGAACAGTAACTTTTGCAGAGAAATTAGTAGTGAAAATCACCAATTCATTAGAGAATAGTAACTTTTTTTTAAACGGTTTATTCAACTAATAGAGCAGTAATTTCTTCTGATAAAGTGGTAGTCTCGGCACTGATTTATTAGTGAATAGTAACTTTCGCAAAACGTTTATTCAACATAAAGAATAGTAATTTCTGCCAATAACTTAGTAGTTCAACTCGTGTGTGAAAAGTAACTGAAAACTAGTTAATAGAGCTGAAAGATTAGTAATTTTTGGTGATAAATCAGTGGTATAATGACTGATTTATTAGCAAATAGTTACTACTTGTTAAGCACAAACACTTCTTAAAAGGGGTTTACTGTATTAGTGTATAGCAACATTTACAACATTTTGCCTAACTTAGGGTATTGCAGTTGTTAAATCTGCAGTGCAATCACCAATTTGTTAATGGAAATCAATGTTTACAAATATGTCCTAAAAGAAAGCACAGTGATTCCTATTATGTTTGTAATATCACCATTGATATTTAAAGTAACTTGTTAGTTACAAATAGTTTCTTCAGCAGTGTATATGTAAGTATGTATCAAAAGGTGAAAATTTAACTGATTACATTTCAATGGCATTTTATACGAGACTAGATACCTGAATTATCTAGACCATCACATATAGCAGTAATCATATATAGCAGTTAACTAATATAATTATTTTCATATAACAATATAATATTTTTATAAAGTTAGTTATAAAAACCACAAAATCTATACACATATCCAAAACCATGTGTCAATCCAGTTATTATTATAGTAACTTCATCTCCGCGTTAANTGTATCGACTTTTACCCACTGTGGTGTTATGTAATTCCCATTGACTACATCCGCGCACTTATAAGTATCGACTTACACGCAGAACCTCGTCGATATCATCTCTTAATTTTTGTTTTAATTTAAAGTAGTCTTAAACGCGGTTAAAATAAATTAAAAACTGACGAAAACTTTATGGTTGGAGGAAATTAAGGCCGACCACTAAAGAACTTAATTAGTTGCACATAAAGTTAAATTAAACAAGAGTTGCAGTGTTNGGAGGAAATTAAGGCCGACCACTAAAGAACTTAATTAGTTGCACATAAAGTTAAATTAAACAAGAGTTGCAGTGTTTAGGCATTTCGTAATATTACAAATAATCTGGTACAATGTTTACAGCTTTGGAGACATTAGAAACTTACGAAATAATTATTTCTAGAGGATGTTCCTCCTAAATAACCGTGATAAGCTTTAACAGTGTAGTGTTGTAGTGTAGTAGAGAGCGTAACGTACACACACAAGGAGACGCCAGAGTGAATCTTACCACAATATGTCTTTTACCAAAGTTGTTTGTAGTTCAGGAACAATTGCCACAGCCAGATCTCCGCAGGCTACGAACAACACACAAGAGAGGCTAGGAAGAAATAAAAACAAAAAACTACCACTAGCCACTGACCAAATGATTACTCACAGAGACTTGAGTGGAAGTTAATTTGATTTAATTGAAAAAAATCAATATTTTGGTTGAAACATCATTAATTAAATGAATATCTGTGCAAATACTAAGTATTATGTAACAGCTTGTTATTGGTTTCAAAATTTACTATGCTTTGTGCGGCCGTAACTATGGGTGTAGCCCTTTCGTACGTATTTCTTAATTGCAATTCAAATGTAGCTGAGACTCTTCAAGACCTTTAAATTATTACAAATGTGCAAATTAAATTAATAAATAATTCCCTCACACCAACTCAGTTGGAACATGAGACCTTAGTCCAGGACTCCGTAGGCATATAGGTAGAGCAGCTTGAACCAAAAATGATGATCCAAAATGGCGTAACGTAAGCCAGATTAGTTTCTCAAAAATAATTAATTATTTTACAGGCGTAGTCTGTGTCGAAAATTCAGCATACTTAGTTTAAAATAAATCTTGATCGCTGCAACAGCTCTTGATATCTTCTGTAGCTGATTCCGGTGGTTGTGGGCCTTAGTCTTCCCTCGCAAGGCTATCGAACCTTAGGTACGTCACAAATGTCTTTACCGTACCACACGCAATCGCAGTAACTCAAACGTGGCTTTAAATATTTTCCACATAGGTATCGCGTGCAGACTTAAATTATTCCTCTTCAGATGCCGCTCGTCTTCGCCCTATCGACAGACTGCTTTTCTGTAAACTCTAAACTGGAATGAGTGAATTTTCACTGAACCAGTAAGTTAAAACTGCTCCATCTAGAATCAGTGGAAAATGACTCATTACATCAGTGAAATAAATCAGCTTATTAAAACAGTGATAAATTAGTTAATTCAACTCATTAATAAGTGAACATACTGTTTCAAAGAGTTGCTTCAATAATTAAAACTGCAATTTTCACTGTCAATCTGCCATTTTTGTCGCTGTTTTAGCAGTAAATAGTAATAACTATTACTAAAAGTTGGTTCAGTAGAAAGAACAGTAATTTCTCCTGATAAATTAGTAGTATAATCATTAATTTATTAGTGAATAGTAACTTTTCAACACGGTTCATTCTGCAGTAACTTTTGCAGAGAAATTAGTAGTGGAAATCACCAATTCATTAGAGAATAGTAACTTTTTTAAACGGTTTATTCAACTGATAGAGCAGTAATTTCTGCTGATAAAGTGGTAGTCTCGGCACTGATTTATTAGTGAATAGTAACTTTCGCAAAAAGTTTATTCAACATAAAGAATAGTAATTTCTGCCAATAACTTAGTAGTTCAACTCATGTGTGAAAAGTAACTTAAAACTAGTTAGTAGAGCTGAAAGATTAGTAATTTTTGGTGATAAATCAGTGGTATAATGACTGATTTATTAGCAAATAGTTACTACTTGTTAAGCACGAACACTTCTTAAAAGGGGTTTACTGTATTAGTGTATAGCAACATTTACAAAAGTTTGCCTAACTTGGGGAAAATATTGCAGTTGTTAAATCTGCAGTGCAATCACCAATTTGTTAATGGAAATCAATGTTTACAAATATGTCCTAAAAGAAAGCACAGTGATTACTATTATGTCTGTAATATCACCATTGATATTTAAAGTAACTTGACAGTTACAAATAGTTTCTTCAGCAGTGCATATGTAAGTATGTATCAAAAGGTGAAAATTTAACTGATTATATTTCAATGGCATTTTATACGAGACTAGATACCTGAATTATCTAGACCATCACATATAGCAGTAATAATATATAGCAGTTAACTAATATAATTATTTTCATATAACAATATAACATTTTTATAAAGTTAGTTATAAAAACCACAAAATCTATACACATATCCAAAACCATGTGTCAACCCAGTTATTATTATAGTAACTTCATCTCCGCGTTAACTGTAATTTTTTTTTAAATCTTACTCCGATTACAAAACTATTTATAATTCTAGGGANAAATACACTACAGTTGTCACTTTAAGGCAAGGTCTGATGTTGCGATGAGAGGATAAACAAAAAGTGAGTAACGATTATTTATAAAAAATTTATTTTTTTAGTTATAATATTTAATGTACATTATTTATTTTGGGGCAGGGGTGGGTGAAGTGCAGTGTTTTTATAAAGATTGTAATTTGTATAAACTATTGTTAGCTGTTACTGTCTCCATATATATAACTACTAAAATATTTTCAAAATGATGCCGTAATTAAATTTGATATTTATATTAGCGATGGTGAAAAAATAAAACAACACATGGACGTTTGTTTACAGTTCAATATTTAAAAAAAAATTATGTTTACAAACTATGCACCTCTTATAGGCCTTCGGTAACGAGTGCATAACAATTAAATGCGCAGGAAACAAGAAACACACAGAATATTCAACACGCACATGTGGTCTGATATGGTAGTTGCATATGAACAATCATCATAACATGTACAGTGATATCATACACATCAAAATGGCAGTGACCATTTTTCCTATGCAAAACCNATGAACAATCATCATAACATGTACAGTGATATCATACACATCAAAATGGCAGTGACCATTTTTCCTATGCAAAACCATAATCTCTTCCTTAATGTGCTATTATCCTGTTATACACGCACATAAAGAAAGGACTATAACGTGAATGTTAACATTTATCGTACAACCGCACGGTAAACAGATAAGAAAAAAGAAATATCCCTGTTGCATATGTATCATAAACTGACACATTATAAGAGTGATACGGCATATTTCATCTCAGCTACGAAGGCCGGATTTTGACAGCCAGTGTATAACATGTCATAAACGGAACTAGCAACACACCATATTGTAAATCCTTTATCAGCTGATGCTCGAGGGAATGAAAGTGAATATTAAGTTGGCTATTCTAATAGCGCTAGCTAGACATACCAGGGAGAAATACGTGGGTAGGAAAGAGTTCTTAGACAAAGTGTTCAACTTGTTAATATAGTTAATTTTACGTGGTCACAAAACAGCTGTCATTAAGTGTACTAACTAAAATTTGTGATACAACAATGTGTCAGTGTTTCACATGAAATGCAACATAAACAATACCTAATTTTGCCAGTCGACCCCAGTGCTTTCTCCGCCTCATACGTACTTAATATTAATTCAGTGAGGCTGCTAAACGGCCGTACGACATTTAAAAAATATTTTTACATTAATTTGACGCAGTGTATTTCAAACCTAAATTGTTTTGAGTGAATTTGAAGCGAAAAAATTGACTTAAAAAATACGTCTTGAATAAGCAACCAATTGTGCTGCTATCTGTTGGTGAATTTTGAAGCGCTGTCCAAGGCTCATCTCATTAGCCAAGACTGATCGTGTACGTGTAAAATATGAACCAANTGGTGAATTTTGAAGCGCTGTCCAAGGCTCATCTCATTAGCCAAGACTGATCGTGTACGTGTAAAATATGAACCAAATACCCCGTGTGTTATGTTTTCCGCAAACTTTTATAAACTTTTTAAAGTCACAAATTGCTGTGTACAAAGATTCTGCTCACTAGTAATTTCTGTTCGAACTGTAATCAACCGCTGGGCTGTTTTCATGGCCCTCCTTTTATCTCTGTTCTTTCACAATGCTCCCCTACCCCCAAACTCTTCATTTATAAGACATAAAGTAACATTTGGTGTTTTGTTACTGAATTACACAAATGAAACAAAGCAAGTGGCACACATGTAGGTATTTTTAATGTAATTCTACCTGTATCGGAAGCCAGATATTTCAAACTCATATCTGTTTCGGTTAAATAAAGTCCGCGGAATTGATTTCGAGACTAATTCGTGGTTACTTATTCTGGTAAATTAATAGTTAGCGAACTGGCATCGCTTTTATTAGCAAAATACTTTTTATTATGAATAAAATTGCGCTGTTTGTATTTCCTTGAGTTCCTTTTTTTTCAGGCTTGGCATGTATACTGTAATGTTCCAACTAACATTGCAATTACCGAATTCGCCGTCTATAATAAATTAAACAGTGCTCTACAGTTCTGTGTTACAAACACGAGCTGGAAATGTTACATATTTCCTAGAGGTTACAGCAGTGCGTATGTATCTCCTCGGAAAATGATTACCGTAAAATACTGTAAGAGTGACGTCCAAACCCTTGCTGCAGAAAATGATTCAATTTCACTAAATGAAACTGTTATTTTAAAATGACAGATTGATCAGTAATTATTGTACTAATACAAAAGCGAACATTTTAAACTGTTCAATCTGTAATCGAATGTGTTGTTTTCTAACTTCTTGATCAGTCAATTAGCAGAAAACAATAGTTTGGCTAGTGAAAAATCTTACAACTTATTGAATCAGCGGAGAATCCAATGTTTCTAGTTTAGAGTGTACGGAACTCGGCCATTTAACCAGAAAAACAAAATATCTCTAAAACCGACTACCCTTTAGGTGATCGCCTGCCTGAAGGGAAAACCAAGATGGCTAAAGGCCTTACAAACTGCGTACTTAAACGACGCCTTGAAAACATCGCGCCAGTCACGAGACGGTTACATAAGATCTTACACATACGACTTGTGTTACCATAGCAACCAACAACAAATTCCTCTATGCAAAGCGGTCCACGTAAAAATAACTTTGTGAATGAAAACATAAATACTTGGAAATAAATTACACGGAAACACGTTTTCTGAGGTTAAAGCAACTTGCAATTAATATTAAGAATTAGAGCTGGAGTAAATAAAATATATCTGCCACAAAGAAATAACAAATAAAACCAATAAATATTACGTTGACATACACATTGCAAAAATAAACCGAGACAAATGTGACAGGAATAAGTAGCGGTTATTTGAAGCTTTAAAACAGGAAATGTGTAGTTAAAAAGTCGAAAACGTGACTTTTTAGTCTGTACTGATTCGTAACGGTGAGGAGGTGTGGAGTAGTGAGTGAAGAGATTTGGGTGAAGTCTTGAGAGCCGATGAGGGTGACTGAAGTGAGTGTGGTGCATCGCCGGAATGAAGGGGCGGGGGAAGCGGGATATAATTTGATTGCCACCCTAATTAAGCATTAATGTTGGTGACTGAAAAGTATAACTAATTTTTGGTCGTATTGTCATACATGGGAACGGGGAAAAACGCGATGTTGTTATATTTTGTTAAACCCTATCGTTTTCGAGGATTCCGTACCTAAATATATCGAATGAAGAAGAGAATGCCTCGAAGAGCGCCAAAACTCATTACAGTTCAGATTATGAGATAGCTTAAAACAGAGCCGTGTGTAATACATAGCTATAAGGAACTTAAAGAGCATTAGTGGCCGCCTTGTAAAGATAGATCATTCCTCCACGTGAAAAAATTTAATGCAAAATGAGGCTGGTAACCTCATAAAATTATTTGATGACAGCAACAGATTTTGTGGCTGATCAAGACCTTTTTTTAATTCCACGTAATCGAGAGAGACTTACTTTTTTCCAATACTTGCTGTAACTTCATCTTATGAATGACTTCCCGTAAGGCATTCCCACTGTTTCGATCTTCTTATTCGTGACGAACCCTAGGCCGCAGGTATTTGGCGTTAAGCGGGTATGCTTTCTACAAACAGCTATTTACAGTTGTGTACAAAACAGCAAAACATGTTACAAAAGTGTAGCATAAAGTGGTATGTGCCTGAAACCCAAAGTTCACAATACCTCTGTAATGTCAGTTCCTATAGCCTTGCATTCAAGGGTTCGAAACATGCAGTTATCCCTAATAACGTACAAAATGCTGGTAAACATTACCACAACCCAACAGAGAAAGAAAAAACGCACGAAGAAATAAAATGCACCAGATACAAAATCCATTAAAAAACCTTCAGATTATTATACTTTCAGACTTCAGAATTTAACTAAATTGTTCGACTTGCCATTAAAATCAGGTACCGTGCAAGTAGAATCTCAAAATCATAGATAACTTAAATATACGACCGTAGTTCTACTTTTTCTGCTTTATAAAGTTATGAGCGTATCTTTTCTCTTTGCTAATCTGATCCACGCCACCTGCAGGCAATAGCTAGTATAATGTACGGTACCTGCGTGAGTAGGTTCACGAGAGCTAATAATACAACAGCCTTGTTCTTCCAGTACTCGGAAGAAAGTTATTTTTCTCCCGTGCAAAAAAATACGCTGTAGTTTTAACCCACCGACCCCTTATATACACGCGCCCCTCATAGTCACGTTACCATAAAACTTGCATCGAGGNTGGTGAATTTTGAAGCGCTGTCCAAGGCTCATCTCATTAGCCAAGACTGATCGTGTACGTGTAAAATATGAACCAATACCTCGTGTTTTATGTTTTCCGCGAACTTTTATAAACATTTTAAAGTCACAAATTGCTGTGTACAAAGATTCTGCTCACTAGTAATTTCTGTTCGAACTGTAATCAACCGCTGGGCTGTTTTCATGGCCCTCCTTTTATCTCTGTTTTTTCACAATGCTCCCCATACCCCCAAACTCTTCATTTATAAGACATAAAGTAACATTTGGTGTCTTGTTACTGAATTACACAAATGAAACAAAGCAAGTGGCACACATGTAGGTATTTTTAATGTAATTCTACCTGTATCGGAAGCCAGAGATTTCAAACTCATATCTGTTTCGGTTAAATAAAGTCCGTGAAATTGATTTCGAGACTAATTCGTGGTTACTTATTCTGGTAAATTAATAGTTAGCGAACTGGCATCGCTTTTATTAGCAAAATACTTTTTATTATGAATAAAATTGCGCTGTTTGGATTTCCTTGAGTTCCTTTTTTTTTCAGGCTTGGCATGTATACTGTAATGTTCCAACTAACATTACAATTACCAAATTCGCCATCTATAATAAATTAAACAGTGCTCTACAGTTCTGTGTTACAAACACGAGCTGGAAATGTTACATATTTCCTAGAGGTTACAGCAGTGCGTATGTATCTCCTCGGAAAATGATTACCGTAAAATACTGTAAGAGTGACGTCCAAACCCTTGCTGCAGAAAATGATTCAATTTCACTAAATTAAACTGTTATTTTAAAATGACATATTGATCAGTAATTATTGTACTAATACAGAAGCGAAAATTTTAAACTGTTCAATCTGTAATCGAATGTGTTGTTTTCTAACTTCTTGATCAGTCAATTAGCAGAAAACAATAGTTGGCCAGTGAAAAACCTTACAACTTATTGAATCAGCGGAGAATCCAATGTTTCTTGTTTAGAGTGTACGGAACTCGGCCATTTAACCAGAAAAACAAAGTATCTCTACAACCGACGACCTTTTAGGTGATCCCCTGCCTGAAGGGAAAACCAAGATGGCTAAAGGCCTTACAAACTGCATACTTAAACGACGCCTTGAAAACATCGCGCCAGTCATGAGACGGTTACATAAGATCTTACACATACGACTTGTGTTACCATAGCAACCAACAACAAATTCCTCTATGCAAAGCGGCCCACGTAAAAATAACTTTGTGAATGAAAACAGAAATACTTGCAAATAAATTACATGGAAATACGTTTTCTGAAGTTAAAGCAACTTGCAATTAATATTATGAATTAGAGCTGGAGTAAATAAAATATATCTGCCACAAAGACATAACAAATAAGACCAATAAATATTACGTTGACAAACACATTGCAAAAATAAACTGTGACAAATGTGACAGGAATAAGTAGCGGTTATTTGAAGCTTTAAAACAGGAAATGTGTAGTTAAAAAGTCGAAAACGTGACTTTTTAGTCTGTAGTGATTCGTAACGGTGAGGAGGTGTGGAGGAGTGAGTGAGTGAAGAGATTTTGGTGAGGTCTTGAGAGCCGATGAGGGTTATTGAGGTGAGTATGGAGGATCGCCGGAATGAAGGGGCGGGGGAAACGGGAGATCTTCCTAGATAACCCGCTGACCAGCGGCATCGTCTTGCACGATTCCCACATGCGTGAATCCGGGTGTGACTGGGCCGGGGATTGAATCCGGTTCGCCTTGGTGGGAGGCGAGCAGGCTAACCACTCAGCCACCGCGGCCTCAGTGTGCGGAGGATATTACGTAAAGTATTTAAAAATGAACATTTGGTGTATGAATGGACAAGGGTGCCATAGAAAATTGAGTAAAGTCATAAAATTCTTACATGGATATAATTTGATTGCCACCCTAATTAAGCATTAATGTTGGTGACTTAAAAGTATAACTAATTTTTGGTCGTATTGTCATACATGGGAACGGGGAAAAACGCGATGTTGTTATATTTTGTTAAACCCTATCGTTTTCGAGGATTCCGTACCTAAATATATCGAATGAAGAAGAGAATGCCTCGAAGAGCGCCAAAACTCATTACAGTTGAGATTATGAGATAGCTTAAAACAGAGCCGTGTGTAATACACAGCTATAAGNTGAGATTATGAGATAGCTTAAAACAGAGCCGTGTGTAATACACAGCTATAAGGAACTTAAAGAGCATTAGTGCCCGCCTTGCAAAGATCGATCATTCCTCCACGTCAAAAAATTTAATGCAAAATGAGGCTGGTAACCGCATAAAATTATTTGATGACAGCAACAGATTTTGTGGCTGATCAAGACCTTTTTTAACTCCACGTAATCGAGAGACTCTTACTTTTTTCCAATACTTGCTGTAACTTCATCTTATGAATGACTTCCCGTAAGCCATTCCCACTGTTTCGATCTTCTTATTCGTGACGAACCCTAGGCCGCAGGTATTTGGCGTTAAGCGGGTATGCTTNGCATTCCCACTGTTTCGATCTTCTTATTCGTGACGAACCCTAGGCCGCAGGTATTTGGCGTTAAGCGGGTATGCTTTCTACAAACAGCTATTTACAGTTGTGTACAAAACAGCAAAACATGTTACAAAAGTGTAGCATAAAGTGGTATGTGCCTGAAACCCAAAGTTCACAATACCTCTGTAATGTCAGTTCCTATAGCCTTGCATTCAAGGGTTCGAAACATGCAGTTATCCCTAATAACGTACAAAATGCTGGTAAACATTACCACAACCNAGCCTTGCATTCAAGGGTTCGAAACATGCAGTTATCCCTAATAACGTACAAAATGCTGGTAAACATTACCACAACCTAACAGAGAAAGAAAAAACGCACGAAGAAATAAAATGCACCAGATACAAAATCCATTAAAAGACCTTTCAGACTTCAGAATTTAACTAATTTGTTCGACTTGCCATTAAAATCAGGTACCGTGCAAGTAGAATCTCAAAATCATAGATAACGTAAATATACTACGGTAGTTCTACTTTTTGCTGCTTTAAAAGTTATGAGCGTATCTTTTCTCTTTGCTAATCTGATCCACGCCACCTGCAGGCAATAGCTAGTATAATGTACGGTACCTGCGTGAGTAGGTTCGCGAGAGCTAATAATACAACAGCCTTGTTCTTCCAGTACTCGGAAGAAAGTTATTTTTCTCCCGTGCAAAAAATACACTGTAGTTTTAACCCACCGACCCCTTATATACACGCGCCCCTCATAGTCACGTTACCATAAAACTTGCATCGAGGCTTGCGTCACTTCTGAACTACTTAACTTCCTTCTCCCTCTTCAACTATGGGTTATTAAGGGACGTAAAATTCATACTTGCGCAGGCCTGAAGTCGACTCTTCTAGCCGAAGCGCTCTAAGGTCAGGGNAATTCATACTTGCGCAGGCCTGAAGTCGACTCTTCTAGCCGAAGCGCTCTAAGGTCAGGGCATTCGGCAACATTTGCCGCGTAACTTAACAATATTTTTAACTCGTACAACTCTACGCAGGCAGTAGACGGTAAGTACGGCTTGATATGTGTCGTCACTACGTCTGCTGCTATCTTAAGTACTAACTAACCTTGCTGTTTGATGACAGCAACCCACGTTTGTCCGGATCACGTGTGGTCACGTTAATTCATGTTTAGTTATTGCTGGCCTCCCCGTGCTTTTCAAACGATCGTATGTCGTAGAACGAAAGAAAATCAATATCTGTTTGTAATCAACGACTATTCGTTTTTAGAGCTGATGTCACTGCAGTTTTATTTATATACGCCGAGCTATGAGTACGGAATAACATTTTTGAGAGTATGTTTTAAGGCTCGGCATCGCCCTTTATATCGGGTTATTACATTTCCTGCTGATTTGAGTTTTTCTGGAGTAAAATGTGTCAAGTTGCTACTTTAGAAGTTTGACTGTTTGTCTTACTCTGCATTACAGACATGAAATCCGAATTATACCGCAACATTTTGTCACAAATATAGTATCATAAATGAAATATTGAAATTTAAGTACGTTCCTAGCGTTTTACAACTTCCAAATAACACGTAATAAAAATTAAGCACAGAATTATTAAACAACTTGAAAAATGAAAATCTTTTACTATCAGAAATGTTCAGTAATTACCTTGAAACTGAAACAATGGCACGAAAATAAAAAATGTCTACATACGAGGTAAAGTCGAGCTTTAAAATAGTATTTCATCCGAGTATCAGTTTGCCAGTAACAGGAACTTCTCAATGGTTTATGTAACTTAAACACACCGAGATATAACTGTAATTATGAATGGAGTAGAGAAATTTGGGCTGGTCTTAACACCGAGGTCTTGAGGCCGATGAGATTGAAACTAGGTGAGTATGGAGCGGCGCCGGAATGCAAGGGCGGGGTAAACGGGAGATCCCCGAGAAAACCCGCCGACCAGTGGAACGTCCGGCACGATTCCCACATGCGAAAATCCGGGGGTGGCCCCGCCGGGAATCGGGTTCGTCTAGGTGGGAGGCGAGTAGTTTAACCACGTCACCACCGCGGCCCCTTTAAGAATAATTTGATATCGATAAGAAACTTACGAAATTAGTATCAATATAAAATCCACTTTCTGCTTGCAGTAGGTGTAAACTGTCAGAAATTTTAATAAGAAATAGTGAAATGTCGAGAGAGTTCAGATTTGACGTGACGGGACCACCCATCATGANATAAGAAATAGTGAAATGTCGAGAGAGTTCAGATTTGACGTGACGGGACCACCCATCATGAAAGGTCTAGCTGAAGTTAATTGCCAGTCCATAGAAAGAAACAGTGGAAAGATTTGACACTAAAGTGTATTAAAAAGCCGCACCACATGCTGATGTTTCGGTCTGTCGCAAGCAGGAAAACGGAGGGTTGCAGTCCCAGACAAATTGAATCGACGCCGAACGTATTTAGGTTTATTCTGAAATGAATTTTTCTAAAAGCTTAACGTTTTTTGTAAATAATGTTTTTAGTATTATTGCGAAAAAAAATTTTTTCGGAAAATCTTTGAAATTTTTTTTTGTTTAAAGATTTTTCCGTGGAAACGTTGCGAAAAAAAGTTAAACTTATAACTTTGATTACATCAACATGTGAACGACTTGCCCCAGTAAAATGTAACTCATGCACCAGTAAAAGTATGCCTCATAAAAAAAGTTGACCTTTTAAACCAGCTAACATCAGGATCGCGTCTGAATTAAAAAAAAAAAAAAAATATACGGAGCACATGCACAAGAAATGAGGAGACTGATTTTTCGCATCTAGTTAAAGTGATCAAGTTTAACTGTGTAGGGAAAATAAGCCAATTAAATAAGCACGTATTTGATCATTTAATTCGTTGGACAGTTATAAACTTTCAATTAAAACGTTTGGCGTGTTTTTTTCTTTGACCTTTTGATACTACAGACCACTGCGTGGTTTAAGCAAGGTTTGCAAGTTTGGGAAGCCGTGCTAGTACATTGTATAATATTTTTATAATAACTGTCTAACATTAACCGACTAAGTGCGTTGCATTATCAGTACTGCTTACTGGAGGTGTATTTATTACTTATTTAAGTCTCCAAACTTAATAAACAGTGGCATAGTTAGCATGTGTTGACTTTTGCAAACGAAACGGAATGGAATTTCGGAAATTCTGGCAGCAAGAAATCTTATAGAACCCTTTTATGTAGCTTCAATTAATATTTGAATGGCGATTTGCTTCAACACATTCATTTCAAGACATTTTTTCCATCTTTTAAAAATTATTGTTTTGTGGCGTTATAAATAAATACATATAAAATAACCCTACTAATTATATTGTTACTATTAAGGAAAAAATCCGCGGAACGGCTCGTTTTGTAGTTTTTTTTCCAGTTTGACTTTAAAGTTTGGGTGTAATGCAGAAATGTTATCTAGCTTTTATTTATGAATTATATGCTCTTAATTTCCGAGACTATAAAGGAAATGACTTGTGATTAAACTTCCTGGTTTATCCAGAGTCTAAAAGGAAATTTTTTCAACAAATTTCCCAGACAGATTTTTATTGCACTCCTTTTATTTAGTTTCGTTTTTTCTTTGTGAAGAATAAATTTAAAAAAAATGTAGAATGGAAATTTTAACATTGATTGCTGCGACATCACCTCTTAGGAATGTCGCATACGTCAGTATCACATATGGAACTCTACTCCATGACGTCACTGAAACATTTAAGGCACTTGTCACCCGTGCTTTTCGGGAAATCCTGTATGTCTGTAAAAGTGTGCTTTATTGCAATGCTAATTGTATGTGTGTGTTCTGCTTTTGTTTTTGTAATTCAGTATATGTTTTCATTGTTGTGTATATTTTAAATTATGATAATGTTTATTTTATTTGCAGGTAAGACGCCCCAAGACTGATTTTTTCTTCACGCTGGTCTCTAAATTTGCAGTAAGTGTGATTTACATCAGTTTATAAATGTAGTTTTAAGGTTTTTTTAATAAGTGTATTTTTATCGGGTCTTTTTGCCAAAAGACTTCATAAATGTCGTTACAGTGTAGTAGCTCGGTGTACTAGTGTCCTTTACATAATGGCGGACGTGTTTTAATTGCGAAATCCCGAACTTTCTTTAAGCATTTATACATCAGTATGAATTGAGTGAATTAGATCACAACAATTATGTTACATGATTCGTTTTATTCACTTTTGCAAATTGTATTATAACATAGACCACAGGAGTTATATCGTCAAAAGTGTATTATTTTTGACATGTACAGTTATAAATATATTAAAAGAGAAGAATAACACAAAAAAGTGTTTTTGAACATTTTATACTATTGTACCATCTGGAAATGGAAATCTTAGCCTATATGTATGGTTTTCGCAGTAATTTTTGTGTAACATGTTTTTGAAGCGAGGTGAAACTTATAATATACTACCGCTGTGAACTAAGACGATTGTTACTAACTGATTTATATCCACACAGACCCTATAACACTTTAATATGTGGTGCTCCGAGTAGGTTGTTCCACGTAAAATGAAAGCAATGCATAAAATTAGTCGACTGTGGCAGACCTATAGTGTTTGCTATAGACTTTCGGCAAAATACGGTGCTGCAGTCAGTCGCAACAGTTTGGTATTGACCTGACATTAGATTAGATTAGATTAGATTGTTGAGCTGCTCTTGACCCTCATAGCTTCGGCCCTCCGGATTGTCTGTTTACTGTGATATCATTTTTCTATGATTATCCTTTTGCCTCCCATTATGTCGGAGATCCCCATCCACCATCTCTCAGGAGTACCATAACTGTTGTCATATCCGTTTTCAAATATCTTTATGCTGGTTAGTCACCAAACACCATTGCAGTGTTTGTGGCTTTGTGCCTGGGTGCGGTATTTGACACACTGCCAGCACGAGTCCTTTCCCTCTGTGACCTGGTGTCAGGAGAACCACTGACACGGACTCGGAGGTCACCCCGTCCTCCTCCTTCATTTCCATGACACTTAAGTGGGTTTTCCCGAGGCCCTCTCTCAGCCTGCACCGATCCGGGTCGACCTTGGCCTTCGGCTGGCCTCCAGGGGCGCGGATAGATCGGACCACTCGTTCATTACCATACCATTTGGATTTCTCACTCGAAATCCATGTCTTGGGCCTCAACGGACTGTCTGTAATGGAGTCGACCAGCCCACCACCAAGCTACTACCATCATGACTGACCATGATTCAAGCTTAAGCTTGGAGGCATGTACCCCTTTTAGTAAACATGGCATAAGGAACGCCCGGGAGTTTCCCATGTTTGCTGACCCACCAACCAGTGGGTCACCCAGAGGTACCACGAGGTGTGGGTTCCTTATAGCAGAGGCTATAAATTGCGCATGACTAGCTCTTTTTGTAACTATGTGTCAACTGGTCTCCACTGCTACGACTGGTAATAGTCCCCACACTTCATTGTCCAGTTGATCTCCACTGCAAGACATATCACTGGTTCGCAATTCAGCGAGAGGGAGGTTCTATCCTTTAGTCTCGGGCACTCCCACCGGGTATACCGCATAACGTCGAGAAAACCTTACACCCTTTCAAAGACCGGTCCTCGCTGTGCTAATCCAGATCTCTGTATTTTAGAAAGAAGTGTCATTCCCCTGTCATTTTGACCAGTAGTCTGCATCCTTATGCCCATTACAGACCGGTCCCTCGACACCAACCTAAAATCTTCCAGGCGTAGAAGACTGCGGCCCCCACGCCCTTCCAGTACCTTCATCCAGAGAGGGAACTGCTCTATCCTAAGGACATCACAGCTCCTACTGGGTGCTTCTGCTGCAAGGGACGTCACCACACCTTTCACCCGATGTATCTCCGAAGNTACAGTCATAGTTAATCCTGCCTGTATTGACCTGACAACTATACAATAATAATATCTTGGACCTTCTTAGCAATCAGCCCTCTGGGTCTTCTCATTCTCTAATATCGGTTTACTTGATTATTAAAACCATCATAATTAGGGGGGGGGGCTTACGGCTCTTTTATCCTTTGCTTTTCTCTGTTACCTTGTAACTTCAATGTGCCATGATTATGTTTCTGGCTGCGATTTTCAACACACTGCCCAGCACGAATCCTTGTGTCAGGAGAACCACTGACACGGTCTCTGAGGTCACCCCGTGCTACTCCTTCCTTTTCATGACAATTGTAGGTTTTCCCAAGGTCCGGCCCACCTGCATCCATGCGAGTCAACCTCGGCCTAGATCGACCCCCACAGGCGCCGACGCATCTCGCCTATCGCCGTTACCACATCAATAGGTTTCTCACTTGAAACCCTTGAGTTTGGGCCCCAACAGTGTGACTGTAAAAGGAGTCGACCGGCCCGTCTACAATCAGAACCATTACTATCTGCCGTAATTGAAGCCATCCTGAAGGCAGATACCCCTTTCAGCCTATAAGTCTTGGCATAGGGAACGCCCTGGTTACCCACGTTTGCTGACCCCACAAGGAGGGTCACCCAGAGGTACCGCGAGGAGGTGTGGGTCTCCATGGGCCAGTAGAGGCGGTAGTCTTGCGTATATCTAGCCCTTTCCGTAACTATGAAGCAACTGGTCTCTGATACTAGAACTTCGCAGTAGCCCCGACACTTCATTGTCCAGTTGCACTCTAACGCAGGGCTGATTACTGTTCCGCCTCGACGAGGAGGAGGTCCTATCCCGTAGTCTCGGGCACTCCCACCGGGTAGACCACATAACGTCGGAAAACCTTACGCCCATTACAGGCCGGTTCCTCG
>NQII01000119.1:840305-913967 GCA_002778355.1 Clitarchus hookeri | reverse complement strand
ACTCCCGCCGGTATTGACCTGACAGCAGATTATCAAGCCGCAACGCTCGACCCCAAGTCACCAATAGATAAGACTTGGCTTCTTTAGTTCCCATATAGGAACCAGCATCACCATAAGGTTTAAATTGACGGGTTTTTTGCGTGTTAGTTTTGCATTGTTTGGAATTTCGTACTTAATAAAATCTATACTCTATGTTCTAGTAAATTTCTGTGGCAGTTTTTTTTGTTTTGAAATATGTATGAATCGTAAAATTTTGGATATAATGTTAACATATAATTTATTATTTCTGTAGTTATGTTGCAAACACACACACACACACGCACATACAAGGTGTTTTTAAACTACATGTCGAAATTTGCATTTATGCGCTAAATAAACAAAAAATCCTAGTAGCAAACTATTTAGAAAATTCATCTAGTATTTTTTAATTGAAATTGAATTGAGCAAAACAGCGGCGGGAGTCTCAACTTCACGTACCACTGTGCCCAACAAGTTGCATATCACGAATGCGAACGGAACTGGCGCGTCAAGCGGCGACCGCCTGTACATAAACCACCATGAATATACGCGCAGACACTACGTCGGTCAATACTGCTGTTTGCGTGTTGTCGGGAATAAAATAAAATGCATTCACTTCTGGTAGCGTTTACTACTCAATTGCTTATCCCCCATTGTTCATGTAGTTTGACACACGTGTAACAACAGAACCCAGTAGCCCACGTACTTCGTGTCTATGGTGTCCATCTAGTAAACTGTAATGTGGCAATGAGAAGTTGCACCAGATGCAGTGAAAGGTATATGTCAAGAAAACATGAAACCCTTTCACTGTGTTTGATACCTTGTCTTGAGGGATCTGCCTTCCTTGAGTTTGTGAGAGTGGGGAGCATAAGAACGAGGATGGAATCCACTTTGCGCTTTATGGCCGCGCGGTGCAGACGTCCAGGTAATTCGTCTTGCCTCAGATTAAACGCGGTGGTTATACTTTCTTTAATATAATTCCCTCTATCACTTTTATTCTTCTGAAGTAAAAATACGTACCAAAAAAAGTTCTTAAAAATTATTTTTTGATGTTTCCGCAGATTGGACAAATAAAACCTGGAATGAGTAATTTAAGAGTACTCTAAAAAGTCGTTGGTGCTCAACTAGGCTGATGGTGTCAATGCTAAACAGTTTTTAAGTAATTTGTTTATGGCTTAAGCGGAAACGACTTCCACATTCTTGTATGCCTGTCTATGGTAATATGGTCTATTAATCAGGACACTGCAATTTCTCTTTACGTTTTTATTTTAAAAAAATATGGCTTTTTGATAAAAAAAAAACTCATGAATAATTCTAAATAACGTAAGTAATAGATTAAACTAAAATGATAATATCTACATCATGTAGTAACTGTGCGTCCAGTTACTTCCCTGGTTGCATTTCTACGTTTTACACGTACATGAGTTACTTGAAAATTCTCTGACAATGTATTTAACGGATATTATCACACGTCATTGAACTCATTTTTTTAAATAATCACATTATTGACATAAAAAAATTATTCCTTTCGCGAAAAACTTGACATTTTACATATTAAAAAGTTATTCCCGCAATAAACCATCGCCTCCCTGAGCACTTTTGAACTAACCGTAAGTGTCAAATTCACGTGTTGTATCCGTTGACTTCATTATGTTCGCAGATCTTAAGATTTTGTATCTCAAAAACCTTTGTAAGAACTTATAACTTTCTTCTCGCGTAGATGACTATTTCCGCAGCCTAAAAGCTGATTTACGCAAGCGTTAAGGTCAAGTCAGCAATTTCACAAAACTCAAATGGAAATCCATACGTATGTCTCGTTGCGTTTATGTTGTGCTTGTGCTTATTTACATTTCCTGTGTCGCCTAGAAATGCATTAGTTCTTGGATTATCGGTGTAAATCAAGAATTGGTGAGCGAATCATAGGGGATCAGTATTAATTTAGGATCAACATATGTAATGGTTCGTAGAAATGCTTTCTGTGTTAATGCGCTGTTATATTTATGTCAAGTTACTGCTAATAGTGTTCACAGTGTTTTTTTCCCCTATCTTTTTTTGCTATCATACATCAGTTAAATGGCAGTACACTTAATTTAGACAAGTGGAATGACTTTGAAAATGACATTTTATGTAGGAAATTAAATTTTTCTGTCTTTAAAATTTTTATAATTACTGTTTGGCTCAAGTAATTCAAGTAAAACTTGTTCGTGGATGCCGTGTTTTTCTATCAGGTTTTGGCAAAATTTTCTGTCTGGGATTTTTTGGAAATCATTATGGCATTATTTGTTAAAATACATTGCTGGAGATGGAATTCGCGTCACCGATACGGTGTCATTCATTTACGCAACGTAGAGTAGGTAATGTTCCTGGCGGACGCTCTACAGATAGAGATGATTGTCGTATCTATATCCGCCGACGTGCAGTAGTGGAACGTGGCACTACATCCAGAGAAATCCTTGTCTGTGGGGTCTGCACTGCATTTGCCGGTGTCAACAAGAACCATTCGTCGATGTCTGATTGCCTTTAACGCCTCGACTTCATGCGGCACGCCGTCAATGGTGCCAGGAACGTGTACATCGGACAGAGGATTGGCGACACATTGTATTCTCCGATGAGTGACATTTCAATCTTAATGCATGTAATAGTCGCGGCAGGGTTTCGCGCCGCAGTGGGTAACGCAACGATCATGCACTGATTCATGAACGCCATACGTCCTGGACACCAGGTGTTACGGTATGGGGTGCCATCAGTTATGACTCCCGGTCACGTCTCGTGGTTGTTAAAGGCACGGAGACAGCACAGGGATATGTCAGTGGGGTCTGCGGCCCCATTTGTTGCCATTTTTGCGCAGCGTACTCAACGCTATCATTCAGCAAGGTAAAACTCGTGCCTATACAGTTCGCATCACCCAACAGGCTCTGCAAGACGTGGACTGCGTTCCTTAGCCTGCCAGGTCCCCAGATATGTCCTCTATTAACACATATGACGATGGGGTGACGTTTACGCCAACGTCAACCACCTGCCCAAACACTGGCTTATCTACGTGCGCTCTTGCAGGAAGCATGGTGGTATGCCCCTGATGTCGCTATCCCCCACCTGTATGATGGGATGCCTCGTCGCATCGTTGTCTTTATAGCCGTGAGAGGAGGCTGTACCCCATATAGAACGCGTGTTTTGTGGATGCTAAACAACGCGCCTTCTATGCTTTAAAGACTATTCAAAGTAATTATTACTGAGGAATATGTACGAACATGGCGAATATAAAATACATATTCATTCAATTAATAGCTGAGTAAATGAACAGTACAAAATTAAAAATAATATGTCTATTTGGATAGCTGTTTTTTGTGATGTATTCTTTAGTAAAACATTAGGATTTAATTCGTTATTTAAGAATCTCGGGCGGCTGGAGAAATTTGATGTCGCATGTTTTTTATCTCAGTTTTTGTTGTAGTCAAACGGAGGTTATAGTCAATTCACAGTTATTTCACACTTTTCTGAAGCCCTGTTAAAGTTCTACTTCCAGGATATTCTTCCGCCTTGTGTAAACAAAGCTTAACTTAGTAAAAAAAAACTCCCAACAAAGGGAAAACGCACTGCATTAGAGCGCACTCAAATCATATTTTACATAAGAACTATTTCTTACTAGGCATTACCAACACCCTTTTTTCTTACAGTTTTTTTAATACTAATTATAAATTAAATATTATATTATACAGATAAAATGTAAGTAAAAGTTAAATTCAACCAGAAATAACGTACTTTTATGTTAACAGAAATATAAAACACTTGTGATACATGTCATATTTTAGAAACAAATAATTATGTCTCACATGGGGTGATTCTTCAAAGGTTAGATTAAAAAAGTGTAAAGAAACCGCGAATGGACTATAACAGTTGGGCGTGTAGTGTAACGAACTTAGATTACATGGAAAATTAATCTTGCCAATGTGTCCTTATTTATGGATTTCGTGGAATGGTAGTGAGTAGTTGAGGAAGTGAATCGTTTGCTTTTTATTTTTTCAGTTTCTATTGACATAAAGTTCATACTGCCCGTGTAAGTTTGGGTCAGAAATACCCGAAGGTCGAGGGATCCTGATAATCTGTTTATATCTTCCCTTGGCCTCTGAAACTTTTCTCTCTTTGTTTCTCCCACTTCAAAGTGCTGAGATATTTCTTGGCAAAAATTATTCGCTCCAAAATGTTTCTGCTTCGGCAGCGAGTTGTTCTGTTTGTATTGTTAGCGGCCCGCTTGCCACGTAATCTCAACCCGTTGTTTCATTTTGCTAATGCAGGTCACGAAGTTTTAGTATCGTTCTTAAATATACTCGTGCCCGTGCTGTATGCTGTAAAAAAAAATAGAGTGAAGCACTCCAAAACTTGGCGAGCACGCAGCGAAGTTTTTGCCATGAATTCGAAGGGCACTCGAAGAGTAGCAACTTTTAGACTGTTCCCAGCCAGGAAGGCGTTGCGCTGTTGTACGCATCTGCGTTCTGATTGTTTTGAATTGCTGAATATGAACTTTAAAGCTTTCGCCCTTGGACCTTCTTTTGTACTCGCCAAAGCTTTCCCTTCGGAATCCTACCCAAGACTACCTTATGGTAGAGTTCGGCGTTTATTATCTTACTTCCAAACATTTTAACTTATAGTAACACGGAACGAAAATACTGTTCACGGGAAACTGAGCACTTTTGAAACCCTGCTTTAGATCTATTTGCAGGCAGATTGTATATTCTTCCACCAGATGTAAAATTAACGTTGCTGTGGGCCTGATCACCTTATTGCTGCGCCTGTCAAGGGAAACTGTAAAATTATTAGAACATTAAATATTTCAAAAATGTACCAATTCTCACACTTACGCATATGCATTGAAAACAGGAGGGAAAATAAATAATTTCAGTATTCGCAACTGTTTACCTAACACTTTCAATTTGATGCTAAAACGTGGAACTACTTTCCTTCCGTTGCTGCCAACTTTACCGGGAGCATGCCAGTCAGTGTGCTCATTAAAATGTACGGAGTTAAGAGCAGTGAGCTTTTTCAAATGTTGTTTTCAAAAGTGCTCATTTTACCGTGAAAAGCCTTTACAGTACGGTAATGTTTCCATGCTAGTCTTGGAAACAAAAGTCGAAACTCATACAAGTGTGAGCTCCAGTACTTGGGGCGCTGGTGAAACAGTGAATATTAAAATATAAACTTATGTTAAGTGTTTATTTTGCAAAACCAATTATTTCGATAGAGTCGGAAGGGCTAGGACAATGTCTGCTGCTTGTCATTTCCTCTCCTGAAGAGTGCCTTTTTTTGTACATTTGTTTCAGAGTTTAACCTTCGTGCAAAATGAAGCAACTAGATAATAAAACTTAAAAGTAAATTTAGTTTTAAATAACACATGTAGAACTCGACACTAATTATTTTACTCTTTAAAATTTACGCACCGGCTACTAATTTCGAATCACGTCGACTGTAGTGTCCGAGAAAATTTTTATCAGAGGACAGAGTGTTCGATGGAACATTTTGACGTTCTGAAGTAAAGAACAGAAGTTTCGGATGCAATAACGAGCTTAACTCTTTCAAGCACAGTATGTTGAATAGTAAAATTGCCTAGGTAGCACAGTTAATACTTTTTGTTACTAAATGGGGATAAAAATTCAAAACATCATTGTTTTACAGTCACTTTAATGACATTTTATTTTATATTTTTTTCTTCAGAATAATAAAGAATTATAATAGGTGGTACAAACTACGTACCACCATGCGTAAATTGTATTTTATCTAACACATTATGTTCAACAAATATGCAACATTTTATAAACATAAATATACTATATACAGTTGTTACACACAAATGAGTGTCTTTCCAAATTTTTGGCTACAATAAAATATTTATACACAGAAATGAACTTTTTTTAAATAATTCCACTAAAAGTGGTAGGCATCAAAATTAGAAATCTTATATGAGACTTTTGTCATTTACATAAAACATTAATTATGTGTAAAAGTTCCGGCAGCACCTCTTGTTTTCGCGTAAACACAAAGGCACTTTACACACATTGCACATCCAGTCTGTGAATAGTTGGTTTTGCTTCGTGCTGCACTTTGCACGACGCCTTCGAGTGGTGCGTTCTGGCTGGTGTCTGTAACTCTCGAGACGTAGTGCTGTTGGCACAAACTACTTCCTTTTCTTCAGTTGAACTGCTTGAACTGAACGCCTCTTAGCTTATTTGTTTCTGGATGGTGCAAGAGAACTCACCAACGCAGTAGAAATGTCACGCCTAAAGTCTTTCAAAGAAATCTCAGGTAGGTGTTTGTCTCGGTAGAGAATATAAGCATTTATCACACACATGTCAATGAAGTGCCATAAAATCCTATGCCACCATTTCTTGCTCTTTCTGTTTACTTCATACGTTTTCTTGAGCTGATCAGTCTTGTCCACCCAGTTCATGCATTTGTTGTAGTCTAATAGGGCTTTTAGATAAGGAACATTGTTTGCTGTGCCATTTTTCTCCTTTCTTACCACTTCACATGTATCTTCAAGGTTGTGGAAGTTGGAGACCATATTCACACATCGCTTGTCTTTCCACTTGAACTGTACGATTCCTTGATGACTGGTGGCCCAGTCATAATCTTCTCGCTGCAACTCTTTGTCAGCCTTCAGCTTTGCCAAGCCTTTGCGTGTGGTATTTACAGTTCCACATGCATGGATGCCTTTTTTTTTTTTTTCAGCAAGTCAGTTGAAGCTTGTAAAATAATTGTCAAAAAATTCTATGTTTTCTCTGTGGTGCCAATTATCAAGACGTTCTTTCACAACTCTCTCTCTCGTAAGAATTTTCAACTGTGTTTCCTTCTTTGCCTGTAAATATTTGAAACTTGTATACATATCCTTTGTTATCGGCGAAAACCCAAACCTTGTAACCTCTCTTTTTATCGGTTTGTTGGGCATATAGTGTGTCAGCGTCGATCTACCATTGAAGTGTATCATCGATCATCAATAGCCACAACCTGGTAGGGATGATAACTTTCTACAAAATTTTCAGCAAGAAAATCAAGGAANATCATCGATCATCAATAGCCACAACCTGGTAGGGATGATAACTTTCTACAAAATTTTCAGCAAGAAAATCAAGGAAACAACTTATCAAAATTCTGCTCTCCTCTCTTTGTGGCTCTGCTGTTATCATTTACATGAATGTTACAAAGTAGCTAACCAAAACTGTTGACACTCATTAGCTGACTAATATAGTGGTCATGTAGGTCTGGAGACGAAGCCCAGCAGTAGCTATACGAAGGAAGGCGCTTGATCCCCATCAGCAGATTTATTCCTATAAACGTCCTGATTTCTGTAGAAGAAGTTGGAGTGTATCTTCTCCCTGTCTTCATAAATTTCTGCTATGCATACAAATTTATCTGAACTGTGATGTGATCTATCACATCATCTGTAGTGAAAAGGTTAAAAAATTTCAAAGGAGATGCAGTTTCATCATTTATAAGGCCATCTGTCATGCCTACATGATGTTCAAAGGACTCAGGTTCTAGGGGCTGAGTCTCTCTTCCCCACTGTGGCACATTCAGATTTGTTTTTCCAGAGTCAACAGTAGTCGACAAATGGCTGTGGTCCCCTGCTGTTACATGCATTTGACGAGTGGCTTATTCTTGGTCATTTTCTTAATTATTTCCTTCACTATAAGAACTAGAATAATCCACAATGTCATCTGTAGTGTAAACATCTGAATCTTCTGAACTATAGTTGTAATCTGGATCTAAATCACTATTACCAGATGATGAACTCCTGTAAGTAATGTCGGCAGGCATGCTTGATTTGCGTATTCTTTCCATTTTCTCACATGGACTGAAAAAAAAATAGCTGTACAACACAAACTACACCTACTGAGACAACATTAAAAATACAACTAAATATATTTTCATGAATGGTGGTACATTTTATGTATTATACGTTATTGGAATATTCTGTGGCTGCATGGTGGTACAAACTTTATAACACGCAGCTTATTATTTTATTTCAACTTATAGAAATGTCAACTTTCTAGATAATGTTTATTGCAATTACTTATAAAGGTAGTGATATCTGTTCACACAAATTTGTAATAGAAATTGTTAGTATTCCCCTTTCGAAGAAAAAAAACAATTGAAATAATAAAAAATAATTGCCTCGAGAAATACTGTAGATATTGGAACAGTGTAAAAATATTTATTGTATTTTTATTTATTCAAATATGCAATGAAATGGGTTATAACAATATTTGCAATTACATCATGTACAGGTTATGATGCTATGAAACATGTCGATGCTGTACGGTGGTACAAATTTTGATGTCTGCATTATTATAAAAAATAAGCATATCTTGTCATTCAATTGTGTTATTTCCACAGTTACATATTATATGTAACATATTGATGCATNATAAAAAATAAGCATATCTTGTCATTCAATTGTGTTATTTCCACAGTTACATATTATATGTAACATATTGATGCATCATTTACTTACCTCGCTCCACAAAAATCTGCACAATATCACACCTTTCTTTCACATATGAATATTTATAACTCAACATTATGTATGACACAGATACCACAACTCTATAGAAGCTGGGAATCTTCAATACACATCAATCACAAACACTAGCGTTTGTTGTGGCACACTCAGAAAATCCTAAGGGTGGGTTTACGATTGACTTAACAGAAAACTTAAGCAGTGTGCTTAGAATATGAACCAATGTTTTCAAGTGTATTGGTTTATAGCTGCAGTGCGCGGATCGTCTACGGGTCGTGTGCGTTTTTGGCCTGACTTGTTATATTTTATATCTTAAGTACAAGTCAAGACGAAATAGCCAATCAGAACACAGCGACAGTTGTTGGCGGGAAACTGTATTTACAACTTGGATTTAGGTTATGCAGTATTATGAAGTATTATGCAGTTAATTATTTTAGACGGGAGACAGTCTCCCGTCTAAAGAACTGTTCATGGTTATGTTTTATTTCATGGTAGAGTATATTTTATTCTCTTTATTTAACCTTTTTCAGATTTATCGACGTAAATTCCCAATGTTGGCATCGGTATCCCCTTCTATAATATGTAACGAGTTTTACAAAATTATTTCACAAACAGTAACCACAAACAATTACATATTTGTAAATAATCTACAATCATCCATTTTTCCAGGTTATGTCTGCTGATTTAGTCTCCTACTATTCTGATTGGCTAAACTTAACAGTTGCTAGATCAATGATAAACTGCAAAACTTATTTTCCGTGTACCTAACGAGTTATAAGTACAAGTCTTAATTCTTCAGTATTTAATCGTAAACCCACCTTAATAATGATACCAAAGATATGGTATACAAATAAAGCCATTATTTTGGAATGTTTTAAAGCTGTAAATTTGTGGTACAAATAATGCACCACCGTGCTTCAAAACACATATTATGCGTGGTAAATGTGCTGTGTCACCATGCCTGAAAGAGTTTAAACGAACACACAAAAGTTTTTATTTTTACGAAATTAATAGTGGCCACCGAATGGCACTTACTGATTCGCTGGCGGAAAGTTAGAAATTCTCATCGCAATGATGACATTGTAAAACATGGGAGGCAGTGTGATCTACGGCGGAAACACGAACTTTCNTTAGAAATTCTCATCGCAATGATGACATTGTAAAACATGGGAGGCAGTGTGATCTACGGCGGAAACACGAACTTTCCAACCCGCTACCAGTGAAGGTTTTATGAGTGAATAACTAAAATATGTGGGGCATTGGTGGTGTGGTCAGACTTATCGCCTCCCACTTGGCGAACCGGGTTTCATTCCCGACGGGGTCGCTCCCGGATTTTAACATGTGGGTTTATCCTGCCGGACAATGCCTCTGGTCGGCGGATTTTCTCGGGGATCTCCCGTTTCACCCGCACTTGCATTCCAGCGCTACTCCATACTCACCTCACTTCACCTACATAGGCTCTCAAGACCTCGACTCCACTCTACTAAAATAGTTAATTGGAAACTAGCTCGAAAGGGCAGACAACATGAGCNTTGGCGAACCGGGTTTCATTCCCGACGGGGTCGCTCCCGGATTTTAACATGTGGGTTTATCCTGCCGGACAATGCCGCTGGTCGGCGGATTTTCTCGGGGATCTCCCGTTTCACCCGCACTTGCATTCCAGCGCTACTCCATACTCACCTCACTTCACCTACATCGGCTCTCAAGACCTCGACTCCACTCTACTAAAATAGTTAATTGGAAACTAGCTCGAAAGGGCAGACAACATGAGCNAGGCTCTCAAGACCTCGACTCCACTCTACTAAAATAGTTAATTGGAAACTAGCTCGAAAGGGCAGACAACATGAGCTGAACATACAGAAGCGAAGGCAGTAAGGAAGGAGGAACGAAGTCACAATACGTGGCGGCCCATGGCGGCTAGGCCGTCTGTGTTTCGGCTTGTGGAGCAACGTAAGGCTTTATAATTTTGGAGATCGGAACCCAGGAACGGGCTGGAACCAGGTTGTTGACATAGGGCATGCTCCAGTTCCATCGACTAATCGTATTTAAGTGCGGTCCGATTGAATAATATGTCGGATTGAATAAGTCTGTATCCAATGCGACTGCTATTTTTAATTTTAAAACCATAATGAAAATGAACAGTGTTTAAGCTAGGCTGCTTTTTTAAGTAGGGTATTTAAATTTGAACTGTGAGATTGATGGGATACAAGTTTACCACATTTCAATGCTACCATGGTGGCCTAGAATATAGAATAGTTTCTGGAAAAGAAACTGTTATGCCTCTAAGAATTTGAGACCGATATTGTTTTTTAAAACTGTCACTTATTAAAAACATATTGGCTTCGAGCGTGTCCATAAAGTCTCCCTTTTCTTCGAACTCAATGATTTTGGCTCATTTGTTACGAACATACGATTCGCTGTCGGAGTCATCAACTCACTTGTACAAGTTGCGTGTAATAGTTCATTCATTTTGCGAGTTTTGTTCGGGGGCATAATACTACCCGGGTGACAGCGCGAGCTAGCTGGTAAGTATCTTGCCCCTGCACAGGAAAATTTAGCCAGTCTTGCTACTCATACTATTCACACAGATATTGACAACGGCCACCATTTCGTATTTTTTTTTTAAAGTACGCATTATACTCGTTGATTTGGCGTGTGTTAATATCTGCACAAAGAGAGAGCGTATTTAATACAGCTCTTTTTTTTTNGCATTATACTCGTTGATTTGGCGTGTGTTAATATCTGCACAAAGAGAGAGCGTATTTAATACAGCTCTTTTTTTTTATTTCAAAATGTTGCACTTTTTTGTGTTTTAATTTTGTAAAATATGTAATGTCTTCAGAAAAGAAAANTTTTTTTTTATTTCAAAATGTTGCACTTTTTTGTGTTTTAATTTTGTAAAATATGTAATGTCTTCAGAAAAGAAAACTTACCACAAATAATCAGGACCTACAATAATAGCATATGTATAAATCTGAGTGATAAACTAAGAGCAGTAATTAAAATTGATTCCTACTGTTTTTTTTCTTTTTAGAAGGGCGGACGGTTACTTAAAATTAGCAAACAAGCTGCCAAACCGCTTAGTTCCATATAACTCAACAGATAATCGACATGGATCTATTGATGTTCTTGATTATTTAGATAGGTCACTATTCATAGAATTGTGAACATACGACATGTATCGTGTAATATTTTGTATAGTTAGTAACTGGGCTTGGAGTTTCCTTTCTACAAAAAAGTATCAGTGTATTTTGGTTCCTTCATCCAGTTGTAATGTATTCAGCAGCGGTGACACGTAGCATGTGCTCTCGCGCTTCTAATGTAAAAAGTTATCCAATACCTCACATTAAATATACCATTTTGTAAATCGCCTCCTCCCTGTATTTGGAAATAAAATGAGGGCAAAAAGCAATGCTTCTGAGAAGAGAGGCGACGCAACATTTTGAGATTACCGCATTCGGCTATTTTCAGCGTGAGATTAGAAAATGAATTGATCACAAGACGATCTCTTTCCCGGCCCGGAAGAAATGTAAAAAACCACTGGTGATTTGCAAATTAGCCTTTAAGAATAAGTGTTAAGTTTCTAAGAGGAGCTTCTAGTGCATTTTGTAGTATGCAGTTCCCATGTTACGTCTTAATAAAATACTACGTAGGCACAGAGATAATTGTTATTGATTTACTTTCGTAAAAGTAATTACTATGCCACGAAGTTTCACAGATTTTGTTTTCCCTGAATTCGGTTGAAATGTTTTATTAGTTTCCTGTTNGTAATTACTATGCCACGAAGTTTCACAGATTTTGTTTTCCCTGAATTCGGTTGAAATGTTTTATTAGTTTCCTGTTTCATCGTGTAACTAGCGCATACAACACTAATAGACTACTTCATTGAACTTAGCTTAAGTCTTGGTCAGTTAATTCGAATTTTCCTCTTCGTGAAGTTCGCTACTCTAAAATGCATATCTTCGTGGAATTGTCTATTTTTTGTGTGATAAATGAGCTGGGCCCCAATCTTACAACCTTCTGNCTAAAATGCATATCTTCGTGGAATTGTCTATTTTTTGTGTGATAAATGAGCTGGGCCCCAATCTTACAACCTTCTGGCTCTTGAGTCCTTTTTAAGATCCATTTTCAGTTTACGACACATTCTACATTCAGAATTCGCTTATATTTTTCCCACGGAAAGAAAAGCGTGTACTTTACGAGAATGTAAATGTTTTATAGTAATATTGACTTAGTAAGTAGTTTCGCGCATTGTTATGAAATTAAAATAAAGTAATCAGAAATGCATCTTTGAACACTTGTTTTTCGATGAATTGCATGCAGCAATAAAGACAGAAATAATAATAAAGAACACCACGTACGTGACATCGAGAAAAGCTGTGGATTTTACAAGTGGTGTTTGGGGTTGAGAAATTGTTCCACGAGTAAACTTTACATCTAGCGTACTTTGCGGGGTATAAGAACTCGTTATTCCGCTTGANGTTGAGAAATTGTTCCACGAGTAAACTTTACATCTAGCGTACTTTGCGGGGTATAAGAACTCGTTATTCCGCTTGAGAAACAGTTCATTCTCTAACCACAATAAAACTTTGCAGGGTACAATTATTTGCGTGAAAAAATATCAAGTGGCCACAATCATATTTTATTTTATTTTATTATTGGGAATTTTTATGTGGTAATGCTAACGCGTGGTTCGGAGGGAACAGCGGAGCCACAAANATATTTTATTTTATTATTGGGAATTTTTATGTGGTAATGCTAACGCGTGGTTCGGAGGGAACAGCGGAGCCACAAAACTGTGATTTGAAAATGTCACAAATTTCCATGCTTACCTGAAATTCTTTTGCAGTTTTCTGCATAGAGACATTTTGAATCATCAGGTAAAAGGTTATGATATATGTATTCATACAGCTATTACCGAGCGAGGTAAAACAGTGATAAACCACTGGCATCGCATTCTGAAGGACCTGGTTTCGATTCCTGGTCCGGACATTCTGATTTCGGTTTTCCGTGGTTTCCCGAAATCACCCCAGGTGAGGGCTGAAATAGGTTCTTACTATGAGGGCATGGCCTATTCCTACCTCGCTCCTGCTTCTCTGTTCAACTCGCTCTGTCTTCAGTAACCTCGCTGTCGATGAGATGTTACCTAACTTATAGCTATTATATGCATATAGACTGTTACTATTTGGAAGAAATTTTGGAAACTTCACTCAAAGACTTTCTTGAACACTTATGCATAAGCTCTTTCTTTTGGTATTAATTTTAACTGATACACGTTACACTGTGGAATATCACATTCCCCTGCAGTAGAAACTACATTGTACTTTAGAAGTAACACCATGCTTATTAAATTTTGATGTTTTGTGTCAATTTCTCGAGGTTTGGGCAGCGCTAGGTACCACGGTGGTTTAGTGGTTAGACTACTTGCCTCTCACCAAAGCGAACCTGGTTTGATTCCCGGCGGTATCGCTCCCGGATTTTCGCATATGGGAATCTTGCCGGACGATGCTGCTGGTCGGCGGGTCTTCTCTGGGATCTCCCATTTCTCCTGCCCGTGCATTCCGGCGCTGCTCCATACTCACCTCATTTCACCTCTCACGACCTCGATGTTAGGAGTCGCCGAAATCTCTTCACTCACTCGGGCACCGTTAACTAGCGATGACAGTTTACACCATTGGCAACCTTACAATGAACACCCTGACAACGACGTTCTGGTAGCTCAGATCATGGTCAACAGATGTTTCCTGGCGGCTTTTGAAGGGCTGTGCGCTCCAGTGAGGGTGTTTAGCGATCACCCAAGCGTGGCTCGGCTTTAAGGAATTTTGCTGGTGTCGTAGGTGTGCGCTAATGACGTCAATCCGGCGCCGGCTAGCGGTCTTCCCTGTCTTCTGGGGGGGGGAGGGGGAGCTAAGCGACTCTAGAGAGATCGTGTTCGGGAGCAATATGCGGGGGCAACGGAGCGAGGCGGAAAGAGTGATCGAAGTACGGCCGTCGGAGGCGGGGAGGGTGACCGTAAACGCGACGCCATCTCCCCGAGAGCCCTTTGTGGCGTGTCCTAATAAGGGTCGCAGCAAACAGCTGGCCGTATCGGCCGTAATGCGGCAGCAATTGGCCCTACGCCCTGATTGGCTGCCGAGGAGGGACAGCGCGCGCCAGAAAGAAGCTGTCTGAATAATGCATGAGGCAGCGTGCGCCACCGTTCGTTTCGCTCACCGCCCCAAGTGCCGCTCTTTTACAGACAGCTGCAAAATAAATAGAGAAAAAAATTCTCTGTAGTACTGAAAACGCAGACACTTTGATCGCGAGTGTCCTTTGATGAAAAATCTTTACCAAAAATCACTTAACCAAATTACCCTTTGAAATATAATCGTTAATAGTATACCATTCGAATTTATCTGAAAACTGTGCGTCACTCGTATTTCGGTCAGAATTCACTGACTAAATGTGAACGTATACGTACATGCTGAAGCAGCAATCTCACGTACGTTTTCCCATAAAAACATACATATGCTATACGTTGACGTGGAACAATGACTACGTTACGTTGGTTAGAACATCTCTGTATACAGATTTTTTTTCCGCTCCAGTTCGTTGCGTTTTTTGGCACAAAAGAGTGTATGGGTTGTGTTGCCCCGGACACATAAAACAGCAGTGATTTATTGTGCACGCACCAAAGCCGTGGGGTATAACGACACGCAAGTTGCAAAATCCATTATCTATACACAGACAAAACATCTCGACAAGATGAATGTACTATAAGCTAATACCATGTTACTCTCCGTGGCATTATTTGACATATTTTAATCAAGTTTCTGTACTTTTGCTTTGATTTAACCGCTTGATAACTTCTGAAAACCCACATTCATTCAAAATAAAATTACTTTCGTAGAAATGACCGAGAATGTGTAATACATGAATAATCTCTTTTATCGTGCGTGAAGACATTGTAATCCATTGGGCGAAACTGAACTCGGTGTTCAGTGATACGTATCTCGAGTACTTCGGTATACAAAAAAAGAAAATGGTTTGAAAATGTCCTACAAAATGCAGTCTCCTTAGCCATTACGTTGAAATGTACCGACGAGACGTTAAGCCATTGCCTATTTACATGTTGCTATGTTTATGAAGTTGACAGGGCCGGTCCTTGATGCAAGCAAATTAAGTAGTCGTGTAGGGTGCCAAGCAAGAGTGGGCGCCGAAGGTTCCATCAAACAATTTCAGTACATAAGGCAAACACGTAAAGAAATAGATGGAAACAGTTTACGGGGGCAGAATTTTTGAAATTAGACAAATCATCATTTCAGTCAATATTAAATAATTCTACTAAAAGACACTCATTAAACTTACTATAATTAATTGTAGTTTAAAAAAATTTCAAGACCCGTTGTGTTGTTATGCAATAGTAAAGGGGTGCAGAAGCATGGAATACGACTTCTGTCTCCTTTATCCATTTACACCGTGAGTAGCAGAAGATACCCCTTTCAAAGATGAATAGACTCGTCCATTTCGCACAAAACACCACCATGACCGGCACGCATTGCAGTTTTCGTCAAACTCGCAGAGTGCTGTGCCGTCGTGTGCTATGCAATCAAGTTTCACGATTGTTTCATATTGTTTTGATTATAATAAACTGGGTTTAAGACATAGTACGTGCACGACGTCGTTACTGTATTCAGTTACTGGACAATACTAACATTCCACAAAGAAGGAACCACAGCTGCATATCAGTTTTATAAAATATTTTTATTTCCAGGGAGGGGCGTCAAAATATTGTTCGCTTACACTTGAACATTTTTAAGTACCGGTCCTGGAAGTTGATCCTGGTAGTGGACTAGCTTAGGTCTCACTCATCGCCCTGCATCACCTGCCAAGGCTCCTCGCAGGCATACATATGCCAAATACAAGGAGAGTTGAAACATTTATGTTTAAATATTAATTGTAAATGGCACGTTTGGAGTCGGAGTTATAATTTCTCATAAATTACATTGATGATCCAGCCAGGACTAGTATGTGTTACCTAGTCTCTCTGAGTGTCAACTGTTATAAACGCTGTTCGATTGCTGTGGTTGCTAGGGCAACACGTCGTGTGGCGAGGGAACTGAATCGGAAAGCGTTCAAGACCAGCCAATGGCCTTGGTACGACCAATTTTGAGCGAATGGTCCAGTCACCCTGGAATTTATTAGCCTGCAATAACGCGAGAATGTAGGACTTCCATTTTACTTACTTTAAAATGCGATGGACACTTCGATTTACTGACATCTAACTCACGCGCAGCCTTTCTTACAGATTTTGACTTCCCGGGAGCACGTGAATGTGTACAACATAGCCCCCAGACTTTCTTCGTACGTTGTTGTTCTCGTCCTTTCTTCACATCACGCANGCACGTGAATGTGTACAACATAGCCCCCAGACTTTCTTCGTACGTTGTTGTTCTCGTCCTTTCTTCACATCACGCAGTTTCGCCCATCCCAAACTTGTCACGTAATGGTGTCATTGTTACACATGACGATGGTGCAGTATCCAATTCTGCCCTTTATAGTCTCTGCACCCCAATCATGTTCTCGCATTTCCAATAACACTTTAAAATCCACTTACATTGCTCGAAAGAATCCTTGTCACCTCCGCCATTTCCCCTACAACTGTAGTGCTGTTACTAGTGGCTGTAAATGGAACTGGCAACAGCAGAATGGCTACAAGTGCTCGCACACCCCCAACGTTGTCCTTGTAGCGTCAAACACACGCAGGCCCATCAGATTGTCTCTAATAGTTTTCTAACGTGCAAAGAGTGTAAACATAAATTTGGGACATACGGTATTTTTCACCGTTTGCTCGGTGTCCTAAGTAGAGGTGTACAACGAGCGAGTTTAGTCGCCTAATTTAAACCGTTCCTTTATGTGCGGGTTTTCTTGGGGATCTCCCGTTTCCCCTGTCCCTTGATTCCGGCGCTGCTCCATGCTCACCTCAATCACCCTCATCGGTTCTCAAGACCTCGCTGTTAAGAGCAGTCCAAATCTCTTCACTCTATTTATGTGGGTANCTCAATCACCCTCATCGGTTCTCAAGACCTCGCTGTTAAGAGCAGTCCAAATCTCTTCACTCTATTTATGTGGGTACGAATGATCGGTATTTCTAGTTTTTAGGCGAGTTCGAGTACTTCAAATGGTACCATAAAACTCGCACATTAAAAACNCTCAATCACCCTCATCGGTTCTCAAGACCTCGCTGTTAAGAGCCGTCCAAATCTCTTCACTCTATTTATGTGGGTAGGAATGATCGGTATTTCTAGTTTTTAGGCGAGTTCGAGTACTTCAAATGGTACCATAAAACTCGCACATTAAAAACNCGAATGATCGGTATTTCTAGTTTTTAGGCGAGTTCGAGTACTTCAAATGGTACCATAAAACTCGCACATTAAAAACATTTTAGTAACTCAAACTGCATTTTGTCATTCGCAAACTCGAAAGCTCAGACCTCCCGGACTGCTACGAGCAAGGAACAATTGGACTGTCCAGTTCGACCACTCTCTCACGGCACTCGTATCTACGGCAGTGTTGCCACTCTGCGTCCAAAGAAAAACAATACAGAGTAAAGTTACGTGAGTGTCGTGTAATCATTGTAATAGTAAGTGGATAGCGTCCCACGCATTAAACGTGACCGTACTTAATGGCTTCCGAAAAGCTGTAAGTGTTTATGTACGCGTACATATGTATAGAACCGTTGTTTTGTGAACGCTGCCTACGTTCGCGATGAGTGAGCGTGTTGTGGCAACGTCGCGCCAGCAAGCGCTGAATGGTCTTCTGGTCGAACATACCGAGCCTCAGTCTGCCCAGTCCGTGGACATCGAGTCTCGGATGTTCTGGCCAACGTTTAGAACGAGTTTGGCTCAAAAGAATGAGGGAGTCCCGTTTAGCACCAAAGAAACGAGCAAGATCGTGACCTTGGACATTTTGTAATTTCAATTTAAGCAATGAGTGCACACGATTAAAGTCCATNAGAAACGAGCAAGATCGTGACCTTGGACATTTTGTAATTTCAATTTAAGCAATGAGTGCACACGATTAAAGTCCATCAGGCGAAAACAGGGAAATACTAGGCAGACTTTACCATACTTGTTTCCATAGCCATGACCTCGTAATTGAACAATTTGAGAACGTCCACAAGATATTGACATTGCCTCAGTCTCCTCTGTCTCGCAAAATCGAAGAATCTTAAGATGTTTCAGTAAACGAGAACCAGTGTAATCTGATTATATGTATTGATTCAGAACATAAATGTAACATGCATGTGTAATTAAACAACCCGCCCCATATTGCAATGATGGGAGTCTTTAAACATAAAAACCTTCATGAATAGAAACTATCATGGAATGTAAATGGCCAACTTTTTATGTGTTATTGCCAGTTTTCATCGTGCGGTGCAAAACAGGGGAATTAAAATCAAAGTGATCGAGGGTTCCATTTGTTTAAGGTTATCTTTACATATGCTGCTGTGGAATGATGTTTTGATTTACTGGCTCTTTTGATATAACGAAGTGTGCTTACCTGTGTCCGTGTAGTAAAAGAAAGTTGATTTTTAGTTTTCGTGAAAGCACTAATAGTTCTTATTTTCTTTTTAAAACTCCNGTCCGTGTAGTAAAAGAAAGTTGATTTTTAGTTTTCGTGAAAGCACTAATAGTTCTTATTTTCTTTTTAAAACTCCAAGGCGTATCTCAAGCAAACGGGTAAGAACATATGATGGTTGATATTAAGAAGGTACCCTTGTTTTATCCATGAACAGTGGATATGAAGAAACTATTCAGTCGAAAACGTTGTGTGTTCTCCGAAAAATGCACAAATTCTGAATATTTTGAAAATTGTATATTTCTAGGTATGTTCTCAATTCGGAGTAACTACATTAGAATTAACAACAGTCATCCGTGTCGTCGAAAAGCTTTGAACTCTGCTGAAGTGCCATTCCATTCCCAAGGGTAGATACCAGAAAAGGGTTAAAACAGGGAGAAAAAAATCTTTCTGAGAGCAAGCAGACCTTACTTAAAATTCTCGTGACTGGAACATAAAACGAATACTAATGGCGAATATAGCTCGTCAAAGCATTTCTTTTTAGAATCTACCTTTGGCCATTTCCCGATATAATGTGTACTCTCCATAAATTCATAAAAACATTTTAGCCGACATTTGATCTTGCCTGCAGTTAATATTATTCGTGGAACCATGCTCGCGAATGGGCATGACATTTAATAACCTTCCGCTCCCTCCTTCCCAATCCCCTGTCATCTGGAAAAAAAAANATGCTCGCGAATGGGCATGACATTTAATAACCTTCCGCTCCCTCCTTCCCAATCCCCTGTCATCTGGAAAAAAAAAAGCAGGTACTTTGGAATTTACAGAATAATTTACTAGAATGTTCCCATAGGTCTTTAATTTTGTTCGTNAAAAGCAGGTACTTTGGAATTTACAGAATAATTTACTAGAATGTTCCCATAGGTCTTTAATTTTGTTCGTGGGAATGAATTTTTCGAACGAACTAAGATAACTCATAAAAGTTGTTTGAACCTGGTCAGTTTCATGTAAGTATTAATGTGTTACAGAATACATAAGGAGTGGCTCTGCAGTTAAAATTCAGACAATTATATCTGCGTAANAAAAGCAGGTACTTTGGAATTTACAGAATAATTTACTAGAATGTTCCCATAGGTCTTTAATTTTGTTCGTGGGAATTAATTTTTCGAACGAACTAAGATAACTCATAAAAGTTGTTTGAACCTGGTCAGTTTCGTGTAAGTATTAATGTGTTACAGAATACATAAGGAGTGGCTCTGCAGTTAAAATTCAGACAATTATATCTGCGTAAATACGTTTTCAGTGATGACAGTTTACTTACAATTGTCCTAAATACCGCATGATGTTTGTAATAAATTGGGAAATAAGGGTATTTGAATCTAAATTTTCTTGTCTAAAGTTATTTTTCTACTAATCTGACCCCGTAGTTATGAAATACGCCAGTATAAAAGACAATTCGTGTTTTTTTTATAGGGAAACTGGTACAATTTCTAAATATTAAAAATGTAAATTGNGTTACAATTTCTAAATATTAAAAATGTAAATTGCAGTTACTTAAATGGGTACCAGATAAATGGTATTACGAACGACAAAGTTAATTAATGAAGTAGTCCCGTTTTTGATTATATGTTTACTGAATCCAGACACCGGTTTTATGTTTATATGTATTTACACAAGTGTGTGTATGTTGGGATAAAATTTTATTTCTTTTAAAAACATCAGTATTATTTTATCATTCGCTGTACAGTTAANTGTGTGTGTATGTTGGGATAAAATTTTATTTCTTTTAAAAACATCAGTATTATTTTATCATTCGCTGTACAGTTAACAAACGCCCTTAAATAATTTCGTTTTGTGAAAGGAAAGTGTTCTGATATACGCTTACATTAATTTCAACTTTTAATAATACACAAGTCAAGTTGTAAGCAATGACGGTAAGCAATTGGCATGACGATTGGAAAAAGTGGCCACTTCATGTTTTTTATACATCTGGTTTTGTTCATTGGTAAACTTTGTAGAATTTGACGTAGAATTGACAAATCCTGTATATATATACCATTGTTCTGCAAAAAAATATATATATTTATTTCTGTACTGAAGATGGCGTGCAGATATTTCAGTACCATAGTCAAACGTTTGCAGGGTAACAAACCACGCATATACATTAAAATAACTTTCACATTTGGTAAACAAAGTTCCGTAACTCAGACGCAAAGTGCGTGCTTCTGACGTCAAAGTCGCCGGGTTGAATCTCCTCGCCTCCACGAGCTTTTCAGTTTCATTAAATACTATATGTGTGCATTAGTGACAATACGACACGAACTCATCTACCAGGCTACGAGTGAAACGAGATGACTGACTGCTAAGTCTCCTAGTGGGTGACACCAAAAAAAAAAAAAANAAAAAAAAAAAAAAAAAAAGGCTGCTTGGTGGTGTAGCCAACATGCAAATTGTAAATTTGTTACGCTTTCGTCTGCCTTCGACGCCTTTGTTTAGTGATCAGTTTAACATGACAGTGCCAACTCTTGGTACGCCTACAGACTCGGTGATTCACACCACCACATGCAATGTGTTAAGAAAAGTACTTCATATTTCCTGCACAGTATGTATTACTGGTCAAGACTAGAAAACATTTTACAGTGAACATACAGTCGGTCCCAAACAGCCATACATCATTCGATCCTACTTATTTGAGAATCACATACTCTTGCGGACATGTGTACCTGGCTGCTGTTGGACATCATAATATGCCCTGTATACACGTTCCTTCAATTTTCCTGCGTACATAAATACACGCGCCGCATATAGCAAAATAATATAAAATACTTGTACTGAACTCGCAGCTGCAACTTAGCGAGTTGAAATGACGACGAAGATGCATTTGATTTTTGATCCCGTGTGCAGTGCGAGGCTTGACTTTGCCGACGAATGTGATACAGTAACGAACAAGGAGGTAGGTTTCGCTGTGGAATAATTTAAGGTTTCCTCTATACTTTGCCATCATGCACATGCGTGCATCTTTGCCTTCCCGTATTTCTTCTCGTGGATTGTAACGGATGATCTCATAATGGGACCCTGCAACTTGGCCACTTACGGTGGCACGGATCAAATTTTATAGTCTATTCTCAGCATCTTCACACTTTTAGAATTATACACTAGAAATATCACTCCAAGTATGATGTGTTTGGTTGTTTTATAATTATGTCATGCAATACAAGTGTTTTTTTTACTTCTGCTAACATAAACGTGCCTTTTTTTTTTTTGTGAAACAGGACTTTAGCCCATATTTTATTTGTAAATTATAATATTTAATTTATAATTAGCATTAATTAAAACATATAGAAAATATGTGTTTTGCTAATGCCCAGTACGAAATAGTTCTTATGCAAAATATTATATAACTGAGTCCGCACGAATGCGGTGCTTCGTCCCTTGGGAGTAAATTTCTAAATTTGGTTAAGCTTTGTTTGCATGAGGCGGAGGAATATCCTGGAAGTAGAACTTTAGCATGGCTTCAGAATAGCTGGATTTAACAATGAATGGACTATACTATAGTGGCTGTATCGCATGTCACTTATGGCCAAGCACACTGTGACTTAAAGGTGCTTGTCACAAAAAAATTCATAATTTTATATTTGTAAGAAATGATGTTAAACTGATAGACATTACTATAAGTACTATTTACTAGCATAAAAAAATTTTACACTGCAATTTTTTTTGAATAATGGAAAGTTAGAATCACTTTTTTTTTAGTGTTTTTGGGATGTATAAATGATAAAAACTAACTCACTTACCGAAATGATAAATTTATATTACAATAAATTATTTCAAGAAATATGAAATTCATGTTATGTAACGATTGTAAAATTTAAAAAAATGGCTAAAATAAGAATATCTTCGTATATTTTTAATTTGTCGGAGTATATGATTTTTTTTAATGAATTTGGTTAAGCATGTCATTAAATAAATTACTTTTCTTGCACCCTTGTCGAATTTTCGATAAGTGTTTTATTTTATTTTATTTGCACGTCCCCAAAAACACTAAAATTGTGATTTGACATGCCGTGATGTAAAAACTATGCCATCTAAAAAATTTTAATGCGAGGACAGATCACTTTTAAGTAATGCCAACAGGCTGAACATAATTTTGTACAAATGTAAAGTAATTAATTTTTTGGTGACCGGCACCCTTAAGCCTCTGACTCACTGTCAAATTCTAGTCTTCGAATATGTTTGAAAATAAAATTTGAAAACTAAAAACTTCCAAAAAATCGTATCAAATAATCTTGAATATGCAAGGAAATGTGTTGTGCTGTCAAAAAATTTTTTGCCTGGAGGGTAAAACCTGAATTTTTATTTTAAAATTATTTGTATAGTGAGACACTGCTTTTGTGTTTCCAAACAGTATATTACAGGAATAACTGCAATGAAAGTTGTTATTTATTTTCACTTCTTTACTAAATTCAAATTTTTTTGTCAGAAATATTTTCTGTAGAATGAAATTTAATGCATCTGCGTTTTTAATGTGCAATATTCACTTAAAATAGCATTAATGCTAAGGAAACTTCTACATAAATTAATTATTTTCATAACCTTATTTCATTTGCAGCAGATGTTAGTTATTTTTAAGTTTCGTGACATCAGAAACTGCCATTTTTGTCGTGCACGATTCTGATTGGCTAAGCCCGTCAAACATAAAAACTATTTTATAACCGGTCCAATCTTCAAATTTTTGATGTAAACTGAAGCCATCCATCTTTTTCAGACAAATATGGCGGTGTTTATGACGTTTCGGTGACGTCACAACTGTCCAACTTTACTTGACCAAACTTATTGGAATCATTTTATTGGAAAAATTTGATAGTGTGACTGGCACCCCTAGAGGTGTTGCCTGTGTTGAAAGCAGTGAGAATTTGGTATAAGGAAACACATTTGAATGAGATTCGGTTTTTTGGCGTTCCTGTTCTGTACCACCAGGAAATTTTTTGAGCAGAAAAATGCTAGCTTCTTTGCCACCAAAGCCTTTTGCAACATTAATGTATAACCTGTTTTTTGGAAAGATTAAAAAACTTAATAATAAATTTTTTTTAAATTACTGAAAAACAAATTGTTTTTTATTTGCTTCGATACAGAACTTGAGAGTTTCATTTCTCACACTAAGGTTTTTATTTAAAGTTTATGTCTTCAAAATTGAGCTCAAAAAAACCGTATTTCATTAAAATGTATTTCCCTGTACCATATTCTCACTGCNGGCGCGTTTGTAATCGATGAGGCCGCCGGCACTCTAACGCGGCCGCCGAGAGAATAAGAGACATCCATCAAAAGCGAGAGGGCGAGTGCCTTTTTATTCAGAACTTGGCCGGATCTCTCTTCTCCTCGACCTTTTATATTCCCCTTTACCCTCAATCCGCCTTCCCACGGAGCTGGACTGGAGTATGGAGCGTTCGTTCGACCGACCTATAACGTTGCTTCGTGTGATGGAAGGGTAACGTCCGCTGTGTTAGCAACATACTATCCGCTATTGATTGGTATTTGGCGCCGCCTGTGAGTGATGCCCGGGAACATTATTGCACGGACGTCCGGAAATAGCTTTTATCCACATTTAATTTCTGGTNCCGCCTGTGAGTGATGCCCGGGAACATTATTGCACGGACGTCCGGAAATAGCTTTTATCCACATTTAATTTCTGGTCGTTAAGTTACGAGAATTTAAGTGTTGGCACCCGTGATACTCCCATTATTTGAAGTGTGCTGGCACATTTCATGCATACTGATGAGTTAAAAATAAACACAGAGTTTCGCTCAGGACTGAGCACTTTTGAGGAATATAATGCATGAAGAGTAGCGATGAACGTGACACGTCAACTTCCATAACTTATTCTGTAAGGCATTCGCATTTGCAAGGGTAAGTATTATACTTCGNTTAGTAGTATACTTCGCATTTTTATTATTATTATTTAAATATCATTTTGTAATTGTAACTTCATAAAACTTTTTTTGATTTCCTCATGAATGAGCCAAGATGTTTACGAATCAGGCCCAGTTTATGCTTGGGAATTAATTTCCTTCATTCGAAAACCTTGCCCACACTTAATGAGTTATTTGTGTAAGATACTGCAGCTTAATTAGGACATTGTACAAAGCGCATTTCAAGGCTCTTTTGACAACAAAAAGCTAAATTTATATTGTTGGANCCGCCTGTGAGTGATGCCCGGGAACATTATTGCACGGACGTCCGGAAATAGCTTTTATCCACATTTAATTTCTGGTGGTTAAGTTACGAGAATTTAAGTGTTGGCACCCGTGATACTTNAGCTTTTATCCACATTTAATTTCTGGTGGTTAAGTTACGAGAATTTAAGTGTTGGCACCCGTGATACTCCCATTATTTGAAGTGTGCTGGCACATTTCATGCATACTGATGAGTTAAAAATAAACACAGAGTTTCGCTCAGGACTGAGCACTTTTGAGGAATATAATGCATGAAGAGTAGCGATGAACGTGACACGTCAACTTCCATAACTTATTCTGTAAGGCATTCGCATTTGCAAGGGTAAGTATTATACTTCGCATTTTTATTATTATTATTTAAATATTATTTTGTAATCGTAACTTCATAAAACTTTTTTTGATTTCCTCATGAATGAGCCAAGATGTTTACGAATCAGGCCCAGTTTATGCTTGGGAATTAATTTCCTTCATTCGAAAACCTTGCCCACACTTAATGAGTTATTTGTGTAAGATACTGCAGCTTAATTAGGACATTGTACAAAGCGCATTTCAAGGCTCTTTTGACAACAAAAAGCTAAATTTATATTGTTGGACTAACAAGGTGGGTTGAATGTGAACCATTATGAAAACTGGTTAAGTCAAAAGTAGGTATTCTAAATTTAAAAAAAAAAAAAGTTCTTTAGATTTCTTCTGCTAGTACAGCGCGTTAAGTGAAAACAAAATACAAATATATCTGCACATAAATTTAGGCAATGCAGGTGCAGGGCTGTAGGAGTGACGTAGACTCGTGAATACAATTTTCTCTCGTGTTTATGTATTAGATACATAATGTTGGCAAAACAAATTTTTATGATTTCGTTAACGTTAAGGAAGAAATTGTGGTTCTGGGCTCTCAGGACTCGTCTTTCATTTCTGTGTCGCTGTTATTCTGATGGTTTAGAGGTGCACGGATTTCTTCTGAATGAGTATTGCATACATAAGTGAAACAGCCCACCGTGTTTAGTTAGTATGCAGTGGAAATATAATTTATGGCAGATACAAAATATTTTGTTGGTATTCACCTTGCCGAATATTTTAATGGTGAACAAAAAATGAGTTAACTGTCACCTGTAACCTTTTGTGGCCACTAAAAAAATCACTTTATGGTAGCTACAAAATAATTTGACAAAGTGATCCCCCTACAAAATATTTTTCTCCGTGTGTACGACATCTTATCGCAGTGGGAAATNGTAACCTTTTGTGGCCACTAAAAAAATCACTTTATGGTAGCTACAAAATAATTTGACAAAGTGATCCCCCTACAAAAATTTTTCTCCGTGTGTACGACATCTTATCACAGTGGGAAACTGCGTTGAGGATACGTGGCCTGTTATCAGTCTATCNAATTTTTCTCCGTGTGTACGACATCTTATCGCAGTGGGAAATTGCGTTGAGGATACGTGGCCTGTTATCAGTCTATCTGCCGCGAATATCGCTATCGTCCTCCTACACCCTTATTACTTTATTGTCGTTTCCGTTCTTATCTCTTCCCCTCGTGGCACACACCCCACAACGCGATAGGATAGTCACCAAGTGCCGTAGCTACATATTCGCAAGAATTCTGTTTAGCAGAAGTTGTGGTACAGTTATTGATGTTAGAAAAAAGGAGGGGGGGGGGAGCCTCGTCATTATTTAGGTATATTCTTCCATTACATAATTTTCAGAATCGGTATTTAGAATCCAAGCTTGTCAAGGGAAAGGGAACATTGTAACATTTATTTCGAATTTCAACTTGTGAAAATTTCAAAACTTCTGTTGAAAAGTTTGTTATGTTATGCCAAGCTTTGATTTTTAATGTCTGGTCATTTGGTTTGATTATAAAGATGTGTACTAAAAAATCAAAATGGATAGGATTTTTCAACCTTAAAATGTAATGCCTTGATAAAAGCACATTTCAAATACCGGGGTGTAAGCCTACACAGTTGCAATCGCCTATGATATACTCACTTATGAAACTGGCATCGGCTGATTTAAAAATGCAACTGTTCATGTGCACGGGAGTTATATTCTTTTCTTCGGCAACCAGGTGTTTTAATTACATGTAATCTAAACCCGCCCGTTAGTGTGCGCGTGTTTTGGACTGGTATATCGTTCGTTGTTACAATCCGAATACATAGTTTGAATAAGTTATAAGAATATATAGTTTCCCGTGAAAAAAGACCCCATTCCGTAACGTCATTATTAAAGTTAGTGTACTACTAAGTGATACCACGACGGAATATATTAAAAGTGACGCTTAGTAAAAATCAGGTCGTGCGAAGACAAATCGTTCACCGAATGAGTAGTGAAGTCGTGTAGTGCGGTGCCTTTTAGGCGAGTCTCCAGACTGCACGCCTGGAGAAATTCAGGGAGAATGGAGAACAGTAAGTAATCGAGTTTGCGGAAACAATCAATAGCGAAGATGGCTGCCTCTGCCGTGGAGAAGGGAGGCGTGCGGCAGCTGCGCTGCAGTGTCGATACGATGATTGCTATTCCCTGCCAGCACTTAAAAAGAAATAACGTGGCGTGAAGCAGCCGTCGTTTTTTATACATTATCTCTAAGTTAATTCGAGTTCCTTGCCAAGAAGGAGCAAGCTGCGCGATGTAGACCAGGCGCCCGACGCCCACAGGGACCATTTAACGGTTGTTATAGAGCCACCGGTTCGGCTACCCCCATTTTTCCTTCCCGCTTTTTTCTCTCCTCTGCATCGGTTCCTTTTGTTGGCAGGTCGCCCAGTGTGCGTATCTGACACGAAGCGGACGCAGATAGGACCCCACTGCTTTATCCGTGCGTCCTCTTCATTCCCACAGCTGCCGGTATATCATATTGGCGCCGACTTCCTATTTCCGTGGAACTTTCCCGACTAGTTCCGTCGCCAGACGCACACTGTGGCCTCGGGTGTCTGCCTGCGTGGGTCGACAGACGAATTACTGGATGACATAATTATATGTCATTCTTGATTACGTAATTGTTATGCTCTTTGAGAAAAAAAATAGTAACCCCCCAGTTGCTGATTATAAACTTCACAGATGTTTTGATCATTGCTTCAACTCCCTCGAGCCACTATGGGACGCTAATTGCGAACTGTTTACGTACCAAAGTTCCGTGTTACGAATCTTGTAACAATGTAGTATGTCAATGTGAGAGTATGCTAGGGGCTGGGGGCGTATCTCAAATAATGACTCATGATTCGGTAGAGCACAACAGTATCTGATGAGGTTTTATTACATGAAGATTATACAGTTGCTATTTAAATGACTATTGATCGGGGGAGCTTTAAATTGAATACCAAGATTTTTATTTAATTATATTGTGATTCACGCAATTTTAATTAAACCTAACTGGAAAGTCATAATTTTGTTGTAGCTGGAGGCTGATTCTGCGAGACGGTTAACGCCAGCAGGACACACCAATCTTCCTGGTCTGCTTCGCTGGTAGGGTCTCCCAAAGGACTAAAGACGAAAGACGAAAGACGTCAGACGCTCGTNGCTTCGCTGGTAGGGTCTCCCAAAGGACTAAAGACGAAAGACGAAAGACGTCAGACGCTCGTTCCGGGTGTTACGCTGGCCTATATCAAGCGCGTGGTTCTGTGGCCCCGCTCAGTGACTGGTGGAGGGGATTTCTGCAACTGTCTTCTTTCGCAAGGATCGACTACCAAATGGTGGCGTTGCAATCCCGCTCGTTTCCAGGTTTAATATTTGAAGGTGTGATCAGGCAAGCCGTTCAGCNATGGTGGCGTTGCAATCCCGCTCGTTTCCAGGTTTAATATTTGAAGGTGTGATCAGGCAAGCCGTTCAGCTAAGGCAACTTTTTTTACGTTTATTTCTTTCTTCAACAGCAACATTAACCACAGTGGATGGGTTGGTAAATATCGGAATGAATAAATTTATCATCAACAAAGCAAGAAGTTATACGGAATAAGAAGAAGCAAAATGTGATTATAGCCTGGGCATTGAAGCTCTCTCGCAAAGACACTAGCTAGAATCGTAAGCAAAAATGTTCATACACATGTCACACATGATTGCATCTAACAGGTCTGTGACTCTCAGGTGTCACCTGATATGCACGTTATACGAAGTTGCGAAGTTAATTTTCTGTTATTTATTCAGTAAACGCACGATAGACTCCTCAAGTAAACTTTACTTTATGGAAAACCATTAAATAATTTTTCAGGGCCTACGNTCAGTAAACGCACGATAGACTCCTCAAGTAAACTTTACTTTATGGAAAACCATTAAATAATTTTTCAGGGCCTACGTGCGTAGACCCTGAAATCCAATATTCCCCTGATCTATGTGCCAAAATATACAAACATATTTATACACATTAACACATTTGCCAAAAAAACCGTAACAGTTTTCATTTTTGTCAAAGACCNAAATATACAAACATATTTATACACATTAACACATTTGCCAAAAAAACCGTAACAGTTTTCATTTTTGTCAAAGACCTTCAGGTGTGAGCGCCGACTGTGCGTATCTTCCTTTGCACAGGGGACTCGTGCGCAGACTGGGCCAGAAGGGAACTGATGGTTTCTGGGTTCACCGATCGGTTCGTCCTACGCCCTCTGATATCACTAAGACTACTCAACCTATATAACTCAGCAATACCAAGGCATAGTCCAGGTGGTCGTGTCACATAAAGATGGAATAATGTAAAATGTGTTGAAGCATGGGAACTAATAACTTTTATATGCTCATAATTTATTACAAACAATGTTCTGACTATATTTACTATTTTCCACATTATCATATTAATTACGTGGCAAGTAGCAGCATTCTTGGTCTTATTACTACAGTTCACTACTCGATCGGATACAACCTTATTATATCGGAGCTTCCTATCCGCCAGTTTGATCGACGAAACTCTCTATCGCTTCGTTGATTTGGACCATCCCCCAGTACACCACATGTCTAGTGTAGCCGTTGATCTTGATCTGGGGTGTGATCCTTGTTGACAGCTGCAGATGGTTGTTGAGCGCACCCGCGACCAGCCTCATACTTATAAAATTCCCAGCCAACCACAGTCAGATGCTCTCATATATTTTGCGATCACCTACCCTTAGCGTTGTACGGTTTTCTTCCCTTCAATTTACTTAAAGAAACTTATGTAAAGTTTCCATATACACTTTATATATTTGAATCAATTATTTCATAAACCCGACTTCTCCGTTTTTTGTGGTTTTGAGTTAAGCGTACTTATGCTGTATTTAAAGGTAGAACTATCATTTTAGACAGAATCTGTACATCTCCAACTTCTCGAAGTCGTCCTCAGCTGTTACAGTCCACTTCCCACGGCCTCTCTTCCTCTNCAGAATCTGTACATCTCCAACTTCTCGAAGTCGTCCTCAGCTGTTACAGTCCACTTCCCACGGCCTCTCTTCCTCTTATAGTATGTTTTATGAAGTCATGCCATTTATCTGCTGTAATCTTGCGTACTTCTCTCTACGCTAACTCCCGCACATGTGGTAACTTAAAAGTGGCTTTACTACGAGCTACAAAACCTTCAATGTGGCTCCACGCTAAGTTGTGTAACCAGTTTTTGCGGCAAGTTTCCATCTATTACATACTACACAACATCCAAAAGTTTTGGCCTCAATCATGCTAAGACATAGTCTTAGACTATGTTCTTTGATGTTAACCAAAAAAATAATGTCTTCTTCGCGATTTTGTCGGCACGTGTTCAATTTTAACACTGTGAAACGGAGAAGTATCAATTACAATGGCACTGTGAGGTGACAGTTTTGGAAATAATTTTATAAACCACAACTGAAACGTGTCACCATTGATTTCTTCATGTTAGTCACCTGTTTTCTCGATTCAAAAATTAGAATACTATCTTAAAAAAAAACTACAGTAACTTCCGGTATGCAGTATTACTAGACGTTTGCCTTCACCTGTGCGATATTTTACGCCTGCACTGAGGCCTGACAGGAAAACTCGTTTATTGGTCTTCATAGTAGAATCTGCCCAACCAGTTCGCGTGACCTTCATGCGCTTCGTCCAGATGATCAAGTGGAAGNCTTGGTCTTCATAGTAGAATCTGCCCAACCAGTTCGCGTGACCTTCATGCGCTTCGTCCAGATGATCAAGTGGAAGTCCTTCAACGCTGGCACTGCCGTACTAGCGGAGATAGTTCCAGTGCCAACACGCTATTCCATCCCTGTCCAAAATAACAATTTTAGAATTTCCCAATCTTTACAGGCAACTCTGTAAACACTTGTGTGTTTAAAATCGGGCAAATCGTCGTCAGCATTAAATACAACACGTGCTTTGCTTAAAATCGGAGCTTCCTTACGCAAGGAAAACGGATCAATTGTAACACGTACAGCAGTGTTCATAAAATCGTCACAACCGAGCACAAATCTTTTTTTCGTGTCCTCTTTTACCATGGCGTTACAAAGTTTCGCGTTCTGTGTTGTTCCGTACCAGCACTGAAAATACTAGCAGCAGACACGCCAGTAATTTAAGCTGAAATCGCACTACTTACTTCAGTAACAAAATAAGGCGCTGCTGAGCAGGAAGTTAAAAAAAACATTTAAAGCTGTTATCTACTCACCACTTTTCAGCGGTTTTTTCAGATTATGCTTTAGTATAACACGGTTCAAGTTCGCAACACGCCATATCGAACACATGCTGTGCCCTGCGTCAGCCGAGACACCATAGAAACCATGAAACATAGTGTCATCAATCCCTGGCGCATGCGTACATTACTACTTACTGCTGTCAATAACTTTTGGAATGAAGCTTGGGAAAATACCAGTACAGAAGCGTACATAATTACTGTAGTTGCAAACAGTATGTATAACGCAGCATAAGAACAGTTATTTTAATTAAGTAGTATATTTTGCATAAAACATTCTTTAAACTGCACACTACTTTTGGTTGTGTTCAAATACAGTGCGTAAGGAAGCATCACAGAAGACTAAAAAACCACGTCGGCTTGTTTGTATCAGGACTTAAAGAGTGAAAGAATTGTACTTTCAGTGGACCTACCGATCGTCCCATGCTCATACGTTATGTTCCATGTCTTTTTTGGGTTTCACACCGGCGGCGTGTCCATCACCACGGCCAGAAAGAATTACACAATTTAATTCTGGTTTTGAACCCAAACGGCCTGAGCGCTAAGAAAACCAACGCCTGGTGGTCGAACCTAGGTGTCGTCTGTCGGCCCCAAGCCAACAAGGCAGATATGTGCCTTCTTACCCAGTAGTGAGGATACCAGGTGGCGCGAGTCAGTTACATATATAAACGACACTCGTACATATATCCACAGCTTGTACGAGATTCGAAGCCAGTTCGTCGTGGCACGAAAGGCGCCAGTTGGCCACTGCGTTCGCCGCAGCATAAAATGTATTTTCCTAACGGGTTCATTCCAAAGATTTTGACAGCCTTATTAGTGCTCCGGTTCCGTTACATATTATCTTCGAAGTTTAATCCATGCATGTTGTCTAAGGCCCTACTGAAGTCCTACTTCCAGGATATTCCTTCACGAGATGCAAACAAAGCTTAACCGTGTCAGAAAATAACACCAAAGGGACGGCGCACCGCATTAGTGCGCACTCAGTGTAATGATATTTTGCATAAGAACTATTTCTTACTAGGCATTACCGACAAATCTAGTTTATCCATATTGCATTCATATTAAATACAAGTCAATTACTATAATTTATATATTAAATACATTAAAAGTTCAATTTAATAAATATGAGGCATTTTTATGCTGATACAAGTATAACACGCTGGTGATACATTACACATTTAGGAAACGAACCAAGCTCGTCATGCATGGGGGAATATTTCAAAGGTTTGATTTAAAAAGAGTGAAGAAACTGCATACAGATTATAGTTTCTATTCTGCAAGTGCCGGTGAACGATGCATCTCGCGCATGTGTATGTGTTCGTACACTGTTGAGACCGTGCTGTTATCTAATGGTAGATGCAGAACTACGCCAGATTATCTTTTTGACAATGCAGTCGGTATTGGCCGAGTATTTTTGGAGAAGGAAAAGTAAGGGCCACTTTTTCATTCAGTATAAAATATATGCGGTGACAGTATCAGCGCCAATAGAATGTTTTGTACTGTGCAAATTAATTCGAGATAATGAGTAACATTTATGGCGTACTGTAATCGCTTTTTATATAAAAGTCTGCATGGCGAGTGAAATTTGCATTGGTGGTATGCACTCATTTATGTTTATTGCGATTCTGTGACGCTGCCATCGAGGCCGAGGTCGTTTGGCCCAATTCGGATCACGGTTGCAGGTTCAGAGTCCCGAGTATGTCATTGGTGAGAGAGGCTTTCGTAGGTTCGTTTGATTTCTAAACCAAGCCCCGGTTAGTCTGACATATGAAATGTTAACGTAAATAAAACATTAAAAAGCGATTCTGTGAACTGACAAGGTCGTCACTGCAATTGCTACCACATAACTGTAGTCGTCCTTCATGACGGCAGGTAATATGAGCTCGGTGGTCCTTCTGGCGTGTGTGGACGTGCTCCGCGTGTGAAGTTGGACCTTATCGCTCCTCCCTCGCACTCCCGGGTGTGTGGTGCCCACATGGTGTTGGTTGGGCGAGGGGGAGGTGGTGGTAAATGGTGTCGGTTACATGACGGCAGCGTGCCACCGGCCCACGGGAGCGAATTCGAGTTTCCCGCTTGCCTGAAATGGCGGCTCGGTGTCCGGCGGGAAATTCTGTCCTCGGTTGCTGCGCCGTGGGGGATGGATCGGCGACCGGAGTGCTGTGGTCATGCCTGCCAAGTGAACACGCGAGATGGGCAAAGTGCGCGTGGAGAAGCGGTGGAATGCTGAGGGTTGGGAAAGCTGGAGTACTCAGAGTGAAACATCGCCAGACATGACAACCTCTTGTAGGAATTCTTTCCTAATGTTTGCGTCTAATAATCGCAAACCGGGCTCAGCATTTAGGCGCCCGTACAAACAAAACAGTGTACGTCGCCCAATTAAAGATCACAAAGTATGAAGTATATATTGTCCTTGTCTGTGGCATAGCAGGCTTAATAATGCGCTGAGCGTGAAGTGTAATCAAATTCGTGTTATCTGTGTTTGCAGACNGCGGCCTAGCAGGCTTAAGAGTGCGCCGAGCGTTATGTGTAATCAAATTCGTGTTATCTGTGTTTGCAGACGAGTGTATCTCTCGCGCCAACCGAGCTACTGTCGCAGTGATAAACCACTGTACTCGCAGTCGGGAGGACACGGATTCGATTCCCAGTCCGGACATCATCCTGATTCCGCTTTTTCGTGGTTCCCCCATATCACTCCTGGCGAATGATGAGACGGTTCCTTTCTACACGTCATGTCTGATTCTTTCTCTACTCCTGCCTCTCTTGCGCTGTCTCTAATCACCTCGCTGTCGACGAGACGTAAAGCTATGCCTACCTACCTACCTTCTCGCGTCGATTAGCTCCAGTCGGGACCGGGAATAAAATTGAGATCTGAATATCTGCGTTTACTTTGAATGGTCCACGTGCGTCAGTAAATGCTCTCTCATGCCATCTACATGTTGGGGTAGAGCAATCGTAACGATTGCTGTCAAAGCCGCTCTCTTGAGAAACCCACCTACCAATTGGCACGAAATAGCATAAAAAGTTATAGAAATCCGTCCTTTAGTAAAAAAACCTACTGAAGATTCTGCTTTGTAGTATAGGCGTGAATAGCAATTTAGAACTTGAGTGACAGTTTCTTGAGTATTTTTCAAAGTGTATTTTATTTTTGCGAATATTTCTGTGTTTATTTATAAGTATGAAATTACATACATATTTTTGTTACGTAATAAAATAAACAATAAAAGTCTCGTAGAAGCACCTTGCCCACTAAAATAATTAATGCCAGTTCAAGCTCTATGCTCTTAAAGGCGATGAGCCATCTGACGCGTGTGACTATGTTGCCCATAGCATTTCTGCGCTTCCAGGCTTCGAACATGCGTACTGGGCAGTACGCGTGGAACATAAAGGAAAATTACTAAAACTTTAAATTGTAATTTACTTGCAAATAATGCATTTGATCAGAATCGAGATGATGAGGGGCCGCGGTGGATGAGCTGATAGACTTCTCACCTCCCACCAAGGTGAACCGGGTTCAATCCCTGGTCGGGTCACTCCGGATTTTCGCAAGTAGGAATCGTGCCGGACGATGCCGCTGGTCGGCAGGTTTTCTTGGGGATCTCCCATTTCTCCCGCCCTTGCATTCCGGCGCTGCTCCATTCTCACCTAATTTTACCCTCATCGGCTCTCAAGACCTCGTTGTAAAGAGCCGCCAAAATCTGTCAACTTAACCCAACTCGAGATGACGATATCACAAATACGAAGAGACGTGTTAACCTTATGACGAAACAGGAAACTAAAATATTCATATAAGTGAACATAATATTTCTACCTGAGAATTTCGCCAAAGGAAAATTTCGGAACTTCGGTGGTTAGGAACAATCCGAAAACCTCATAAGTCAGAGGTTATTGCATAACTGCATAGCTAGCGGTGATTTCGGACGTTAACAGGTTCTGCGATATGCGATCTCCGCTCCCGAGGTTACTAGTTACTGTCGACACACGAATTTCCTGGTCTGTATTCCGGGTAAGCCATAATGTGTGTTTATAATGTGTGTGAGCGTGTGCGTGTACTGTTAAATGAGCACTTTTAAAATAAAATTCAAAAAATGTCGCTGTCACTACCTGCATATATTTTATCGGATACAATGGCCGGCATGCCCCCAGTAAGGTTGGTAACAACAAAGGTAAAGTAGTTCCATGTTTTAACGTTGACTTTAAAGAGGTTATGTAAAAATTTGTCAATATTAAAATTTTTTCCTTTGCTTTTTTGTTTTTCTTTTTAATAGAAATAAGAACAATAATTTCCTAATTTGTAGAATATTTACTTTTCTAATAATTACAGTGTTACTTGACCGAGGCCTGCATAAAGTGATCAGGCTCGTAGCAAGGTTCGTTTTACAACAGTAGAAGACTACACGATGTGCATGCAAGTAGATTTGACGCAGGGCTTCCAAAAGTTCTCACTTTACCGTGAACAGCTTATACGCATACTCTGTTAGTTTGGCATGCAAATCACCGTGTGATGAGCCTGCCTGCGTGAAGCGGGGGCGTTATAGTCCATTCATGATTACTTCCAACTTTTCTGAAGCCCTGCTAAAGTTCTACTTCCAGGATATTACTCCGCTTCATGCAAACAAAGCTTATCTGAGTCCAGAAAAGTACACCAAAGGCAAGCGCGTCGCATTCGTGCGTACTCAGTGTATTAATATTTTACAAATAACTATTTCTTACTAAACATTACCAAAACATCTCTTTTCTCCCCGTTATTCGTATTAATTACAAATGTGATATTATAATTTATTGATAAAATACATGTAAAAGTTCCATTTAACCAAAAATAAGGTACTTTTATGTTAACTCAAATATAAAAAGCTTGTGATACATGATATATTAAGGAAGGTTTCATTTTAAAAGAGTGAAGAAACAGCGAATAGACAGACAATAGTAAGCGAAGAGCAAGATGCGAGGAGAGCGGTAGTTTGCCGACCCGAAACGGCGCGAAAGGCAGGCGGCGCTGGCGTCGGGCGTCCCCCCTTCCCTCTCGGGCGCACGGCCAGGCGGCGCGCCGGGGCGCCTCAGTAGCTCCGCGTCGGTCGCTGTGCGTGGCTCGCCCGCTCGCGGCGGCGTCGTCGTCCTACCTGCTCTCGCTTTGTTTACAAGCGTCTCCGCGCGGCGTGCGTCGAGGCGGCACCTCGCACACCTGGCTGTCGCTCGTCCGACTCTATCTCGCTTCACGTCTCTTAAAGGATTACCCAAGGAGTCGTTTACTCATTTTCAACGTACGCATCATGTTAAGTATTCATTAGAGGCTCGGCACAAATTATTCGCTTTCTTGTCATCATTTCAGTTTCTGAGAAATCATTGACATGTTTGACTATACACTATTTTTACATTTTACTANTTGAGGCTCGGCACAAATTATTCGCTTTCTTGTCATAATTTCAGTTTCTGAGAAATCATTGACATGTTTGACTATACACTATTTTTACATTTTACTAGCCGTTGAAAATTTTTGCTTCTAACTTTTATCGTGTGTCATTTGGAGGTTGTAAAAAGGCAGAAACGTATTGATAAAATATAAATATATTGCTCGCTTTTTTTTTTTTAACTAACAAATAACACACAGTGAAAATTGAGCACAAAAATATTAAACAGCTCGTAACATGTACCTNCTTTTTTTTTTAACTAACAAATAACACACAGTGAAAATTGAGCACAAAAATATTAAACAGCTCGTAACATGTACCTTTATTTCCTATACTCAAACATTGTCAGTAATTACCCTGAAAACGAAATAATGACTCGGAAACGAAGAATTTCTGCAATAGAGGTGGATCCGAGTCTTAAGTAATCCACATACAGCACGGCAGCTGATGTTGGCCCTGCTGTGTGGGATGTCGCTAGCATCTGCAATACTGGTGCTGCAGTGGACTGGGTTTTACTGGCAGTTCCTCAAGGGCTGGTGGCCGCGTAGCCGTACTTCTGTAGTCAAACTTGCCAATAAGGTCGTAATACTCTGCACGACTGCTTACGAGACGATAATGCTCAACGAACGTAATTTCACGTACTTTTTCAGCTACTTGAGGGGCACCACGGCCCAGTTTTGCCGCTCTTGTCTTTGGTGGACAAGTTCTGTTTAAATTATACGGCACCGGTNTTGAGGGGCACCACGGCCCAGTTTTGCCGCTCTTGTCTTTGGTGGACAAGTTCTGTTTAAATTATACGGCACCGGTTCGTATTGGTTTCGAAATGTTTTACAATAATTCACTTGTGCCAATCATTTCACTATATACCGCCAAATAACTTACAGCAAGGTTGTTCTTAACGGCACTGGTTTTAATTAGAACGAGGAACTTTCGACAGGCACTACTTTATTCTTCTTCTGGTATAGGTGTAGTCCATTCACGGTTACTTCCAACTTTTCTGAAGCCCTGCAAAAGTTATACTTCCAGAATATTCCTCCGCCTCATACAAACAAAGTTTAACCGAGTCTAGAAAATTACACCAAAGGGACAACGCACCGCATTCGCGCGCACTCAGCGTAATAATATTTTGCATAAGAACTATTCCATACTAGGCATTACCAATACACATATTTCCTCTCTTTTTTATTCATATTAGTTGAACATGAATTTTATACTTTATAAATATAAATAAGCAAGAAACCAATCTAACAAAATATAAGATACTTTTATGTTTAAACGCTTATGATACGTGACATATTTAGTAAACAACCAGGCACGTCATACACGTGGTAATTTTTCGAAGGTTTGTTTCAAAAAGTGTGAATAAAAACCGTGGATGGACTATACACACATATCAGTCACGTGTCTCATCGTCTTCACGCACGAGGCTCTGAACTATTATTCGTCGTCAGCGTGTGTCTATGGGACTTCCAGCGGTGACACTACTTCATATTTGCGTAGTAATGTCACTTAAGGATGAGAAGTAGAAATCATTGTGATGTTACGAACTTTTGAGTCGTAAAACGTATTCATTATTGAAGTTTCTTCTATGACAATGCATAGTATAACTCTAATATCGATAGAGTACCTTTGTTTACCATGGGTAATAAATGGGAAATAATTTTTGATTACATTCTGATATTAAATACAGACGTGGAAGTAGTACAAGAAGTCAAACGACAGTTGTCTTAAAATACAACTTAATTAAGTTACTTGCGCTAAGAAAGTAATTTTTTCAAAAAATTTATCTCGAACATAAGTAGTAGCAAAAACCATCAGTAAATCCAAGATGGCGTCGAATTATACCCCTTAAATAAAGATATGCTGGAAATACCTATACTACTGTAAATAATTTATCTAGGATACTTACATAATGACCGTGGAAACATCCACATTGGCGCTATTCCTTTTCACTTTATAGAACAATTGATTAATTTACGCTTATATACAAACGTGTAACTTAACTGTTCTTCTTAAGCAGACATACTTAAAAATACCGAAAAAACTTTATGAAATCTATTTATTTGTGGTGCAACTGTGCACGTCGTTTGGCAGTTCAGACAGNTTGAGGGGCACCACGGCCCAGTTTTGCCGCTCTTGTCTTTGGTGGACAAGTTCTGTTTAAATTATACGGCACCGGTCCGTATTGGTTTCGAAATGTTTTACAATAATTCACTTGTGCCAATCATTTCACTATATACCGCCAAATAACTTACAGCAAGGTTGTTCTTAACGGCACTGGTTTGAATTAGAACGAGGAACTTTCGACAGGCACTACTTTATTCTTCTTCTGGTATAGGTGTAGTCCATTCACGGTTACTTCTAACTTTTCTGAAGCCCATCCAAAGTTCTACTTCCAGGATATTCCTCCGCCTCATATAGACAACGCTTAGAAAATTACGTCAGAGGACCAGCGCACCGCATTCGTGCGTTCTCGGTGTAATAATATTTTGCATAAGAACTATTCCATACTAGGCATTACCAATACACATATTTCCTCTCTTTTTTATTCATATTAGTTGTACATGAATTTTATACTTTATAAATAAAAATAAGCAAGAAACCAATCTAACAAAATATAAGATACTTTTATGTTCAAACGCTTATGATACGTGACATATTTAGTAAACAACCAGGCACGTCATACACGTGGTAATTTTTCGAAGGTTTGTTTCAAAAAGTGTGAATAAAAACCGTGTATGGACTATACACACATATCAGTCACGAGTCTCATCGTCTTCACGCACGAGGCTCTGAACTATTATTCGTCGTCAGCGTGTGTCTATGGGACTTCCAGCGGTGACACTACTTCATATTTGCGTAGTAATGTCACTTAAGGATGAGAAGTAGAAATCATTGTGATGTTACGAACTTTTGAGTCGTAAAACGTATTCATTATTGAAGTTTCTTCTATGACAATGCATAGTATAACTCTAATATCGATAGAGTACCTTTGTTTACCATGGGTAATAAATGGGAAATAATTTTTGATTACATTCTGATATTAAATACAGACGTGGAAGTAGTACAAGAAGTCAAACGACAGTTGTCTTAAAATACAACTTAATTAAGTTACTTGCGCTAAGAAAGTAATTTTTTCAAAAAATTTATCTCGAACATAAGTAGTAGCAAAAACCATCAGTAAATCCAAGATGGCGTCGAATTATACCCCTTAAATAAAGATATGCTGGAAATACCTATACTACTGTAAATAATTTATCTAGGATACTTACATAATGACCGTCGAAACATCCACATTGGCGCTATTCCTTTTCACTTTATAGAACAATTGATTAATTTACGCTTATATACAAACGTGTAACTTAACTGTTCTTCTTAAGCAGACATTACTANCGTGTAACTTAACTGTTCTTCTTAAGCAGACATACTTAAAAATACCGAAAAAACTTTATGAAATCTATTTATTTGTGGTGCAACTGTGCACGTCGTTTGGCAGTTCAGACAGGCGGCCACCTTAATGGACAGATGACAGTCCTTGCATTGTAGTGTTAAAGAGTACACGGACATGCATTGTTTTACTTGTTCAAGGCACAGAAACAAGGGACCGACACGGGCGACACTGAACCTGGAGTCACAATAGCCCGACGAACACAACACGACAGATCGACACGACGTCGATCGACGGAATTTCACATATTTTATTCAGTGTTCACAATACACGACTAAACTGCCCAACAAGTGTGCTAGTTGGCTGTTGGAAAATCCTAAAACGGGTAGTTATCCATATAATATCCAATATTTACTTTTTAAAACTCACGGTTAAGTGAATGATTATTTTGATTTTGACAATATTTGATTTTATACGAGAGAATAAAAGTATCTGAAAACAAACGGGGACGTTATTTTAATGGCAAGTTTGTTTATTATTTACTACAGTAGGGAAATATGCACGAAATTTTGTTTTCTAACTTTGTAGCCTATGTACATTTTTTGCGCGCTCCGACGAGCCTGACACAAATTAAAGTAGAAATAGAACCTACTTTTGTCGGGCCGTCGGAGTTGTGATTTTGTCTGGCCGACATCACAGTGAACTTGCTTTTTATTGGCTGCTACTGAGATTTCGTCATGTCGGCGCGATGTGGAAGGTGCGCTGTACTATGTAAATTTGAACTTGTAACAATGGGACTTTATTACACACGATAAAAGCCTGTATGGTTGTACTTTTCTCCTGCCTCTTACGGGAACTGAGCAAGCAAGCTCTAAAAATGCGATTTTTAAAACAATTCTCACTATATTTTTAATACGCTTAATATGATAAAAGCAAAAAAAAAAAACTGGCTTAGGTGATTGATTTTTTTACCTTTTCCGGCAAAAAGTCGTATTCCATGAGATACGCGTAACAACGAAAACAAACGGAATTAAAAAAAAAAACGCAAGGACTTATAACTCGTAATCCAAGCAACGTGTTCGAGTGAAGAACGTGATCAGCTCAGGATACGACCGACCGCAGCGGACCTTTGTAAGGGCGGGGCGGGGGGCTCGCATTGTCATCCGGGTAATTGGCAATGTTGGAGAGTGCCCCCCGCGGAGCAAATGGAATCAGTGCTGTGAGCNCAACTTAACTATCGATATTTCCCTTCAAGTGTCTTTTATAAATAATGTTTTTCTTACCTTTCTTGGTAATTAAGGATAGTTGATACATTTTGGTACGTGCAAATTAATATCGACAAGTTCTATTAAACACTGGTCCATACATCAGAATTCAGAAGAATAAAAATGTTTAAACTNATACATCAGAATTCAGAAGAATAAAAATGTTTAAACTTAAAAAATTATTGAAGTGTTCTGCTCCTTTAAAGTAAGCCTTAATGTACTTTGCAAGCATTCAAAAATTATGTTCGTAACATGATTATAACTGTTCACAGAATGCGAGGTTAGTTACAGCCCAGTTCACAAGAGGAAAGTTCCAATATTCAGTAAGTATTGAAGGGAATGCTTTATTTAGTTTAATATGTGCCCGGCACTCGATAGCCAAAACTCATAAAAGTAGCAAAGTTTATAAGCACTAGTTACTTAAATTAAAATACTTAAATAATTTTCACAAATTTTTTTTTCTTAACGCACTTGGTGTTATACACATCTGCGAACAATTTTTAAACACCGAAAGTTTCTGAAAGTACGAACACAGTAGTGATTTTATTTTCAAATCCTGTAGAGAAACCGCGTAGGCCTACGTTTTCAATTATGTCTGTTTTTAAAATAGGCAAAGCATGTCCGTTTCCAATGATCTCGCTGTCGACGAGACATCAAACCCTACCTACCTACACTTACCTACCAGTAAAAGTGAATTATATTCTAGGCTCAAGATGTCCTTAGTTTAAACCAGTAATTTAAGAAATTCCATATACGCGAGTAGCTCTTCTCTTCTTCGTTTCTTAAGGAAACTCACTTTTAATCTAACGACAGAAATGGCAAAATAACGTGGCAAGAAAGAGAAAATGTTGTAGACCCTAAAGTTAAAAAGAAAGAAATACATGGTTATGAAGGATTTCTTTAATATGGAGGTGTGTTTGCTCTTTAATAATTAATTCCATAGGCTCTCTGGGTTCAGAAATTACACTGAGGTTGGTTAGTTTTGCTGTAGGTCTTGCTTTTGGTCCTCCAAGGCGTTTTGTATCTGAAACAGTGTATGGAAACACTATGCATGAAATAATAACAGTACTGATCCAACCAAATGGCAGATTTTATCTTCTGCAACTGGATAACCTGAAGACATGTTTATTGCACACTATAAATATTGTCTATTGATGTATAGTTTGCTTTCTGGATATCTCAATTTAGCATGTTATTTTTCGTATATTGTTTCGTGGATGCACAGTTTAGTGGCATTCACGATTCACACTTAAAAGTGCTGGGAAAACCTGGTGTAGTCATTAATTTTTGTTTATGTTTGGTGTTGCTTTTTATTTAGTATTTACTTCTAATTTATATTATTTTCAAAGCAAAAAAAAAAAGCTAAAAAAATTAACATGTTTATTAAAGTGTCAGTTTGTAGGCACGACTCCAAAAAAATCCGCTGAAATATAGGTTATCGTGATTTTCTGTGTATCTGGCATTGCGCAAGCTTCGTAATAAAAATATGTATCAGTGCTAATTACTCACGTAAAGAAGATTTGGTATCATTCATGGTTCACATTTTGGCGTTGGGTAGCTAAGTAAGTACCGCCCGATAATATTTCTACTTCAGAAATATCCAGTCTGCGTATCTACTGCGGTGAATTTTCTCCAATATAATTTAAATGTAAGTACAACATATTTTTCATATTAGGGTCTATAATAGATGCATATAAAAACTTATACGGTATCAACCCTCAAATAACTATAAATATGAAATTATATTTTCCCCAGCATTGATATTGAATGTGTGAACGGATTTTGTTTGGCAGGAAACTTACAACTGATGTATACATTTTCTATTTTCACTGATGTTGTGGAATGATAGAAATATTTTCATAACACAACATACAGGAATTATATAATTTGTTTTAAACAGATTGGTATGAAACTCTCGTCGTTTCTGTAGCAATTACATGCCATTTTGAATACGTTAATAGAGATATTACGTCTAAAAGTAGAGCAAAAAACATTTTCCATTCGTTTTACTGATATATATTGCAGACTCCGAGTGGTTAAGAAAAATATTGCAGTATTTCACTAAGTAATTTAAGTTGCATAACCGCTGGAAGTGATGTTACCCTAATTGTATTCTTTCCCTGCCGGGTTTTTCCGCTAAAATGATTTGATGTGATGGGCGCCGCGTTGTCGGGAGGGCGTTGTGCACGTCTGGCGTGTGTCTAAGATGGAACATTCCGCGTGCTCGTTCGTCGGTGTTGCCTTGTTTTATCAGCGCCTCCGAGCCTCGCGCTCCACCTGGCACATCAGCTCATACATCCCTCCTGCCATTCTCCACGTGAGTCCAGCTGCTCACCCAAAAACGTTTAATAGGCGTTAAAAAAAAAATTATTACTTCCAAGCTAATGAAACTGATCCTGTTCTATCGTGGCGCCAATAACATCGATGAGAACAGTTTAGTAGTTGACTTTTATTCCGTTAATTTTTTTTTTTACATAAACCTTCTTGCAACTTTGTTTCCATTAAATCAAACACTTGCATTGCCCCTTGTGTACACAAACCGTACCATAATGCCTCTCAGCCTTAAAATAAAACAACGTATCGTACAAAGACAGAGCAACGACTGATTTTATTTAAAAAAAAATCTTAACTGCTANATGAAACTGATCCTGTTCTATCGTGGCGCCAATAACATCGATGAGAACAGTTTAGTAGTTGACTTTTATTCCGTTACTTTTTTTTTTTACATAAACCTTCTTGCAACTTTGTTTCCATTAAATCAAACACTTGCATTGCCCCTTGTGTACACAAACCGCACCATAATGCCTCTCAGCCTTAAAATAAAACAACGTATCGTACAAAGACAGAGCAACGACTGATTTTATTTAATTTTTTTTAGAATTGACGATTCGACAGACGTAGATGGCAGCACTAGACATATATTGTAGATATCATAACAACAAGCCTCTATATACCCATTTCGCTGGAAATCACTGCCGGATCGTGCTTTTTCTTATAATGCTAAACTCTGTTCCAGTAGGCTGGTGTCCACACTTTAAAGCTCACCTTTTAAAATCGTGACAACAAACAAAGTTAAGTATTTTATCTACATTCCGTCAAACAACTATGCACCTTGGGGGATAATTGCTCTGGCACACCTGCTTAGTGTCCTTATGCATCCCTGATATAACTTCATAAAGTATTATTTCTGTCATTGAAAAACGCGGTGGTGCGGCATCGTAAGAAATTTTTTGTTGAATAAGAAAATTTGTTTGGCACGACCGAATTAATCTTTTGTGTATGGGTAATTGAATATTTTGTTGCTGAAACCGAATTGATTTATTGTTCATATTTGGTTGCCACAAACTTGTAAGATCTGGCTAAAGGATGGTTTGTCTCTACGTACATAAACAAAATTCCGTTACCATGAAAAAAAGTGATAGCACGACCGAGTTTCGAACACGGAATTTTGAAGAAATTATCTTCCTCCTTGCCCTAAAAACCTCGGCTGATGTAAGTAGTGATGAAAGTGTAAATTTTTTAAACTAAATAATGTTCTAAAATAAGACATGCACGTAAATAAATGTTTTCAGGTTTTACAGCTTTACGTTTTCGTTTCCACTGAACCAAGCTGATTTTGTTGCCGCAAAAAATTCTTTAATAATAGAAATGAGATTGTTTCAGGTAGCCAAATGCTTTATTCACTTCAAACTAAATATTGATTTGACTCCATTATNGTGTAAATTTTTTAAACTAAATAATGTTCTAAAATAAGACATGCACGTAAATAAATGTTTTCAGGTTTTACAGCTTCACGTTTTCGTTTCCACTGAACCAAGCTGATTTTGTTGCCGCAAAAAATTCTTTAATAATAGAAATGAGATTGTTTCAGGTAGCCAAATGCTTTATTCACTTCAAACTAAATATTGATTTGACTCCATTATTATATTTATAATGCTTACGGTAACTTCATTATGATATTTATAATGCTTACGGTAACTCCATTATGATATTTATAATGCTTACGGTAACCAAACCGGTTCGTTGAACGTACGTACGTACGTACGTACACGNAACTCCATTATGATATTTATAATGCTTACGGTAACCAAACCGGTTCGTTGAACGTACGTACGTACGTACGTACACGTAAATGATTTTGGAACAACCAAATCATTGTTCGGCTCTACAAATTATATTTAAATGATTTATTTTGTTCAAAAGAACGAATGCAGATGTTTGGAGCAACAGTAGATTAGTCGAGTGAACAAAATGTTGTTCATTGTAAACAAGTACTTTTCAAGCAAATTTATTTGGTAACTGCAACTATATTTTTCTCTCAGCGTGTGACCAGCAACATGAAGAGCTGCCTTTTTTTTNGCAAATTTATTTGGTAACTGCAACTATATTTTTCTCTCAGCGTGTGACCAGCAACATGAAGAGCTGCCTTTTTTTTGTGTGTGGTAGTTAGAAACGTTACTCAAAAGCCAGGCCAACTACTTCAGCAAAGCAACACGTTACTANCTTTTTTTTGTGTGTGGTAGTTAGAAACGTTACTCAAAAGCCAGGCCAACTACTTCAGCAAAGCAACACGTTACTATGCCGTTTGTCATATTTACATCGACCCAAAACCGTAACTCGGTGACATTTTCCCTTTTTTTATTCCGTCCCTCATTACCTGAGAAATGCACTGACCGTTTTGATCTACTACACGCAGAAACAATGCCGACAAACTTACAGTTGTCATTGGACGTTTGTAGCAGCACCACCTTATGCATCAACTTTCCTGCCATCAAGCGTAGAAGCAACAACAGCTATGACACCAAGCACATGAAGCCTAACTGCCCAGTGGATGATCAAGCAAAGGAAAAAATACATAACTGAATGCGCGCTTCCATCATGCCATCACCACTTTAGCGTCGGGTCAACATGCACTTGACATCTAATGGTAACATTTTTCTCCCACACTTCACGCTTAGATCATCTCAGAATAGGTGACCATCATAAACTACGGTTTCGGACCAAGTAGGGTACCATTCATAAAACTCCTCCAATCGCCGCTCAAGCTCGACGACATAGACTCCCCCCACCTCCCATCCCAAGTTTCGTTAATCCTACCTGGAGCGGATTGTAAAAGGGTACTTCATTTTCAGCCAAACCGCGTAGGTCTTAGGGTATAGCTCGCATCGAAAATGTTGGCGTGCGTTCTGTTGAAGGCATAACTTCTCGTACCTACACTTTTGAAAGATCTGCTTATTTTCTTTATCCTGCTCTTGGTGCATCCCTTATTCAACAGGTAAAAATGGACATTGCGACCTAGAATATTTAAGAATACAGAGGAGAAACGTCCGCTTATACCGCGCACTCTAGCATTACACGCCAGCAGAATGTCAGACCGCCGTTCGCCAATCAGCTCCTGGTGACCTGCTCGTCAGCCGGCAGCCCATCCAATAGGTAACATTCTCAACACGCAGTAGCCAATAGGACGCGAGGCCCGTTCCAATATCCTCGTGTAGCCAACCAAGAGAATAGGGCACGGCCACATCAGAGGAATCTTCACGCAATTTTGTGCATATGTACTTATCGACTCTATTATTGTGATGCGCCTAATGAATAGTGTTCGTGTATCAGTCGAGTGGTGCAAATACATTTTTGNCTTATCGACTCTATTATTGTGATGCGCCTAATGAATAGTGTTCGTGTATCAGTCGAGTGGTGCAAATACATTTTTGCTAGAATAAACGTTTTTTAATTGCGTTAATTTTTACGCATACACGTTTAAAGCAGATGAAAGCGATTTCAATAAACATAATTTTTAAATATTCAATTACTTTCCCCACTTTGTNCTTATCGACTCTATTATTGTGATGCGCCTAATGAATAGTGTTCGTGTATCAGTCGAGTGGTGCAAATACATTTTTGTTAGAATAAACGTTTTTTAATTGCGTTAATTTTTACGTNGAATAAACGTTTTTTAATTGCGTTAATTTTTACGTATACACGTTTAAAGCAGATGAAAGCGATTTCAATAAACATAATTTTTAAATATTCAATTACTTTCCCCACTTTGTGGCCAACATCACAGTCACTACTCCGTCCAGTCTGAATGCCAGTAGTATCAACAGTGAACCAAAAACACGCCCGGCATTGACTGGCTCACGAACGAGTGCATATTTTTACAGTTCTGAAAGTAGTCATGTGTAAAGTTATTTGCATGGCAAAATATTTTCTGCTAACATACTGGGCAGGTTGACAATCACAACCGAGTGTGTGCATGTAAACATCTTGTGTGGCGGGGTGAGTCACCACCGTGTCCATGGAAACAGCTGTAAAAAGGACTGCCTTCAGAACTGTCAAAGTGCCGAGGCATACTAGAAGTTATATTTTAGAACCGGTAAAGAGAAAAGGTGCTAAGTCCAGCTGAATTTTAAAGTTGGTGAATCGGGATGGCCCTGAAACAGCGCCGCAGATCATTATCACCTTTTTCAACTTCAAACTAATTCACCATTAGCAAAACACATGGCTGTACCGTGGTATACAGTGGCACTTGATCACAAAAAAACTACCTAATAATAATTTCTGCTTTCTCTTACCCGTTTACCCGATATGACGGTTTTAGTGGCAATATAATTTTTTAGTGATGGTAATTTTTTTCCTTAGAAATATTTCTTGACCAGATACATTTTGAAAACAAAATTGGCTTCGTTTCACTATCATGATTGAATTGCATGTTTTATGACACTTCTTGGCTATCTGCGTGTCAATCACGAGCTTGATATTGACACTGTCAGACGGGAAATCGTTTCGTACACAGAGAAGACATCACTAACAAAAGAAATGCTAGAGACGTGTAAATAGTGTGTTTAAAACTGCCATATATTCAGATTACTTCCCGGGTTCTTATAATTGTGCACCAGTATCGCGAATAAGTCATACAACCGTTATTTGGGGGTAATCTCACTTCCATCCTTCTCGTTAAAATGTATGTGTAGTCACATCAAAACAAGTTTACTGTCTTTATTTGATATTTGTTTTGTTTCCATTATTCTGTTATTTTTTACGTGTAAATGAGTAAATCCAGAATTTTCAGGATAATTTTCATGATAATTTCACTATGAATTTATTTGCTCTGTGCTGCTTTTCTACTTTCCCGCCCTTTTAAGATACTGTTACTGTTGGTCGTGATGTGAGAATAAATAACTCAGTCATCTCACTTTACAAACACAAATGTACTGCGTATCTTGACGCAAGTGTGTCGTTAGAAATACGCCGACGCCCTTCCTAATCCCCTCCAATATGTCGCAGTTTGCACCAGCGTGCCTAGTGAAACAGAATGTGTAAGTAGAAGCTAAAATGGCGTGGTGGGTGGCGGCACCTTTGGCATTTGGCAAAGACGGGGGGAATGTAAACGGGCTTCGTGTCTGAATATGCGGAGGTGCGAGCCCTTTCCTGTTGATACAGGTAGCGGGTGGTAAACCTGTCTGTAGGCGTTGTTTTTGACGATGGCATTGCGCGGTTTGCCACATAAGCGTGTGTGGACAGTGATAGCCGTGGCTACTGCGCATGCGCGTGTGAAGAACCACTTTTCCACCAACTCTCCAAGGGGCCACAGTGATGTAGTGGTCACAATACTCGCCTCCCACGAGGCGAACCCGGTTCGACTCCCGGCGGGGTCGCTCCCATATTTTCGCACGTGGGAAAAGTGCCGGATGATGCCGCTGGTCGGTGGGTTTTCTCGGGTATATCCCGTTTCCTCCGCTATTGCATCCCAGCGCTCCTCCATACTCACCTCGTTTCATCCCCATCGGCTCTCAAGACCTCGATGTTAAAAGCCGCCCAAATCTCTCCATTCCGACAACTGTCCCAGGTTAGTTTAAACTGCAAAAAACACTCATTCAACTAGTATTGCAAGTTAGTTTGGGTTAAAATGGTAAAAATATTTATTCACCTATTATACTAGGTTAATTAATGAGGTCATTTTACGTTTAGATACAATGTTGAAAAATGTTGGTTGCAAACGCGCATGCACAGGTCGGCCACAAACGCATGCGCAGTATCCACGAACTAGGCGGTCCACACTATAACGCCACGGCACGTAGTCTGGCTGTTAATTTTTGTGTGCTGGTCTTTCGTACATATAGTGTACTGGCAGTAGGTGTATATTGGTGTATCTGTTGGAGAATAAAGATTTTATCTTTATTTATCAAACTTGCATGCCAGGAAGATGGGGAGAAAGCTTAAGGTGAGGTGTGCAGAAGGCCTCGCGAAGAGCTCGAAGTAGGATCTGGATTTCTCTTGAGTTGGTTGTTTTAGAAGGCAGGCTGTACGGTGAATTGGGAGGAAGTATGGACGAATGTGTTGTAATAGGGCTTGGATGTCACGGAATTATGTGACGAATTCCGCCCCCGGGTTTGGAAGAGGGAAGGAATGGTGGGTGGGGTTTGAGGCTANGTGCTGTGGTGGTGTGTGTAGGCAGTGCGTGTCGTGAGCGATGGTGCAGTTTGTCAACTCGCGCCCTCAACCTCGCCGTGGGCGGCGTCCGGCAAGGTAACATTAGTCGCGGTTCGTGTTCCGCATGTGCGTCATACGGAGCCAACCGCCCCCACGTGGCCACTAACCTCCCTTCCCCTTCTGCACCTTCCTATTAATGCTAGTACCACCTGTGATTAGTCGCCCACATGTCGTAGTGTTCCACAACAGAAAGTATAATTTGCGGCATTGGCTTTTTTACGCGTTCTAGGCACAGAAGCAAGGAAACGATACGGGCGACACTAACACGCATGCCTAGCGCCTCATCGCCCCTACCCGCAAGCCGTGCAGTTCCTTAGACGTCTAGTACAAGATGGCAAAGGGGGCAGTCGCCCCTTCACTTTTCATACAGGGGCGTTTCCCCCCTGGGTTTATATAGACAGACTGTGGTTGGTCACTACTTCAGATTGGAATAAGTACTTGTAAATTATTTTAGACTGCTTGACTTATTATTTTCAAAATATTTCTTTTTATAGGTCTTTACTTAACGGAACAGCAATACTTTAATATAAACAATTATATTAAATACTCAAAACCTTGGCCTACATGAAACAAGTGTTTCATACGTGCATAACCGTATGCACAAACATACAACGCCTAGTATGACACACACAGAGAGAGCGGTGGGGAGAGAGAGAGAGAGATAGAGAGAAGATTTAAATGAACATGGATACTGTCACAGAAAGTTAGAGACTTGGCCCCCTTTTGGAAACAAGGAGTCGGCGCCAATGTGGAGAGTTACCATCGGTGCGCTGTAGTGTGCAAATTAGATCTGAGACAGCGGGACTTCATTACATGCGATGAAAGCCCGCATATTAAACTACGGTATGTCAGATTTATTGTACTTTCCTCCTATGCAGGCAAGCCCTAAAAATACAATTTTTTTGCACCGTGTCCACAATTATTTCTCNATTTATTGTACTTTCCTCCTATGCAGGCAAGCCCTAAAAATACAATTTTTTTGCACCGTGTCCACAATTATTTCTCTTTGAATACGTCTAATATGATAAGAATGAAAACCATAAGGATTTAGATAATTAATTTTTACCCTTCCGGGCAGAAGTTATATATCTAGAAAATTACGAACCACGCAAACAACTAATAAATAAAACTTTTTTTTTAGCATTGTACTAACTCTTAAACCAAAATCTTACACTGTTTTCCGTTATTGCAGTTATAAAGTGCATGTTTGAAATAAGCGACTCCAAAAGCGTAATGTAACGGTTATTTCTGTCATAAGTAAAGGAACATTGTTGTCGAAGGTGGGTCATTACTCTTGACGCACATGGAAATCTGATACGGTTTGTGCCAAGTCTAGATGAAGAGTTGTCGCAGAGAAGACATTATTTGAGCACCAGGCACTTCTGAATGCTATTCATGACCATGGAGTGTCGTTCCTTCTAGAAGGAAGCTGCATTTCTGGCGCACATGGGGACTGTCGACGAAAACTGTTTGTATTCGGTTTGCGTGTGGATTTGCTGCTGTTGCCAAGTTGCATAGACACTGATGCTTAGGGAATTAGGGGCACGCTTCCGGATTTTCGCACGTGGGAATCGTGATGGGCGATGCCGCTGATCTGCGGGTTTTCTCGGGAATAGTTTGATTCCCCCGTCCTTGCATTCCGGCGCTGTTCCATACTCACCTCGCTTCAACCTCATCGGCTCTCAAGACCCGTTGTTAAGAGCCGCACAAATCTCTCCACTCCACCCCACGCTAAGTGAAATTATGACGAACCCTTATGCGTAAAAATGCCTTTGAAATGTGGGATATGTCAATTTGGTGAGAAAGGGCGTTGGTCGAATTGTCAGCCAAAAAGAATTAAGATGTCTCCCCGTTTCTGAAATGCATAAGTTTTTTAATGCTGCAGATGACGATGGCGTGCACCCGAAAAAGCCATTTGTGCTCGTGGTTCGAAATTGACAATTAGTAAACATGTAGTGCTGTAGTTCACAATTCGGTACTGCTGTGGGGTGTGGCAATAATTCCACGTGTATGAGAACTAGTGAGCGAGTATAAGTAAGTATGAGTGAGTGTAAATTGAGTGAAGTGTGTGAGTGAAATGTAGAGAATGAAGCCTGCTGTGAAGTGCACGAATATTCTCGGTATGAAACCAACAATGGGCATGTGCGTTGTGCCAGTACAACGGAGGTTGCTATCAACCCGTGATACAATGCTACGATGTGCAGTGTGGTGAGATACTTCAAATGCTGCACTGAGTCAGGTGAGAGATTTCGAGAGCGCTTAACGAGTTTCTAACAAACATAGGATAGGATGAGTTGAATTACATAATACAAGGACGTGGTAAAGAGAGTACCCGGAGAACACTCGCGGACCAACGGCAACGTCAGCAACGTTTCCTACGTGCGAATATCGGCGATATTGTGCCCATTAAAGTAGTAAGCAGGTATTAACGAAATTGAGTAAATTGTAAATAAAATTCTGTTTATTAACGGTTTGCCCTCCCATTCAGTTACGAACGTGACCGCGCCGAATTCTTGTAACAGTACTGTGTTTGTGTATAGTCTATTCGCGGTATCTTCTCATTTTTCGAATCNGTGACCGCGCCGAATTCTTGTAACAGTACTGTGTTTGTGTATAGTCTATTCGCGGTATCTTCTCATTTTTCGAATCGAACCTTTGAATAATTATCCCATGTACAAAGTATTAGGTTCTTTACTAAATATGTTATGTATAACAAGCGTCCTTATACTTCTGTTAGCACAAAAGTACCTTATTTTTGGTTAAAGTCACTTTTACGTATATTTGATCTATACATTACAATATTTTATTTGTAATTAGTATGAATAACAAAGGGAAAACAAGTATGTTGGCAATGCCTAGTAAGAAGTAGTTCTCATGTAAAATATTATTAAAGTGAGTTCGCTCGAATGCGATACGTTGTCCTATTGGTGTAATTTTCTCGACTTTATTAGCATGAGGCGGAGGAAAAGCCTGAAAGTAGAAATTAAAAAGGGCTTCAGAAAAGTTGGAAGTTACCGTGAATGAACTAGAGTAGTTTGCATTGTATACTTGTTCATTATCTACGCAGGTAAATTCTAGTTTGTCGTTTGCTTGTGTGAATATTGTTGCCTTTTTGGTATGTTAGCATTTCCTATACTGTTTCCATGAAATTGTGCTTGGTTGTAGATGTGTGGTCGTACTGACTGCATAGGGAAATTACGTTTCGCAGTGCAATTTTATGACAGAATTACACTTTTGTATTGTTCCGTAGTGACCTGATTATGAGTACTGCCTTTTGGAAATGCGTTTACCGTTCCACGCGAAACACTTTGAAAACGTCACTTTCGGAATCTCGTTATTATAATTAACAGGATAGGCAGGGATAACTTTTATTGGAGATTATGTAATTAAATTAGCAGTGGAATTAAAATTTCTTTTATTGTTTATAGTTTAGAACTACTCATTTATTCGAACGCNGTGACCGCGCCGAATTCTTGTAACAGTACTGTGTTTGTGTATAGTCTATTCGCGGTATCTTCTCATTTTTCGAATCAAACCTTTGAATAATTATCCCATGTACAAAGTCTTAGGTTCTTTACTAAATATGTTATGTATAACAAGCGTCCTTATACTTCTGTTAACACAAAAGTACCTTATTTTTGGTTAAAGTCACTTTTACGTATATTTGATCTATACATTACAATATTTTATTTGTAATTAGTATGAATAACAAAGGGAAAACAAGTATGTTGGCAATGCCTAGTAAGAAGTAGTTCTCATGTAAAATATTATTAAAGTGAGTTCGCTCGAATGCGATACGTTGTCCTATTGGTGTAATTTTCTCGACTTTATTAGCATGAGGCGGAGGAAAAGCCTGAAAGTAGAAATTAAAAAGGGCTTCAGAAAAGTTGGAAGTTACCGTGAATGAACTAGAGTAGTTTGCATTGTATACTTGTTCATTATCTACGCAGGTAAATTCTAGTTTGTCGTTTGCTTGTGTGAATATTGTTGCCTTTTTGGTATGTTAGCATTTCCTATACTGCTTCCATGAAATTGTGCTTGGTTGTAGATGTGTGGTCGTACTGACTGCATAGGGAAATTACGTTTCGCAGTGCAATTTTATGACAGAATTGCACTTTTGTATTGTTCCGTAGTGACCTGATTATGAGTACTGCCTTTTGTTAATGCGTTTACCGTTCCACGCGAAACACTTTGAAAACGTCACTTTCGGAATCTCGTTATTATAATTAACAGGATAGGCAGGGATAACTTTTATTGGAGATTATGTAATTAGATATAATGTAATTAAATTAGCAGTGGAATTAAAATTTCTTTTATTGTTTATAGTTTAGAACTACTCATTTATTCGAACGCTTTTGAAGAGGCAGCTTAAATACTATTATTATTTTTTCTAGATTCCCCACATTTGAAAACTTTGCAAACCCCATGACTTAGGAGGCATTTGTACCCAGTTAATAGGCTGACAAATGTCTTTCGTACCACCTGGGGCAGGCTGTAGCTAATAATGAGGTCTAAATATTTACTTGGTTGCCTAGCGATTGGTTTAACTTCAAACTGCGCTTTTGAAATGTGACTTTAATTTATTTGACACATCTGTATGTAATAATTACCAACATCAATATGATCAATTAGTATTTAACTCAATTAGAGTGAAAGGGGTTTCTCAGAAGTGACAGTAGCTGGAGTGTACTGATGAACGCGTTAATTTGTCGGATGTGTACAAATAATTAAACACGTTTTGTGTGTTCGGGATAGCGTGATTTATTACCAGGCTGCACCTGCACCGTTCGTGAATTAGTGGAGCGGCTGACACGTGGGTCACATATCCACCTGTAATACCGTCACAGTCAGGTAGATACTGTATTTTCTAAACCTCAGTTTGAAATTCGTAATACTCGTGTACCAAATGTTATGTTTCTTTCAAATAGTATTGAGTTAATAAACGCTGGAAGCAATATCGTTTCAGGAAATTATTGTTTTTATCTGTGTGGTTTTTTTATTTGAGTAGCATTAAAATAACTACTGTAGTATTGTACCGCACTAAAAAAAATAACCCGCTATCAAAAATGAAATGATTTATATCAGAAAACTATTACGGTGATATAAACTCTTCTTTTGTTGTTATATACATGAAATGGTTTACTAATTTTCAGCAATTGGCAACTTTTTTTTTCTCTTTAAAATTATGATTGCCATTAATTTCCCGAAAGATATTAAGGTTATACCCCTTAGCTACTTTTTTTCGTCTTTGTAACTATTTTCAATTACTATTTGTGCCTTCTAAAACCTGTACAATTACGGCATTGACGCGTAGTCATGGAAAAACTAAGAATCACGTGTTGTATCTTGTATTTGCAAAATGTTAACGTAAGTATCCTTTCGCTATATATAAACAAAACATTACCACATTACGTCTATATTTCAACTGCCAAATGCTGTCTTCAGCTGTCCAAATAATGCTAATATTTACAATTTCTGACCGTATTTATGTTAACTACGTGACTTTTATCAGCGTCTGCATTGATTGTAACTATGTTGCTAATTATTTTACAGGTTATTAAAGTGTAGCATATGATACGTTTTGCCGTGATTGTGTGTGACAGTTTATCATTGTTTTGGGTGAGGGGTGCTGGTGGCTGTATACTATGTTTTTAATTCCTCATTAAGGTGAGTTAGGTTAATTTTATCATTCCATATCGGCCTTAACCAGGATAAATATATAAAAATAACGAGCATCCATTACAACGAAAAGACAAATTTACTGAAACTTCAAATCACGTAAAATAATTGTATCCCAAATACATATGGAAAGTTCTAAATTTGTGGTATAAACAGACGTGGTCTTTAAATAATTACTACAGCCGTAACAATCGTTAAGGCCATACTTCACGATAATTTTTATGTAATTTTCTGAAAGAAATTTATTCGTAATATGAGAATTTATTATATATATTATTATTATTTTCCCTTGGACAAACAAAATGTGTTGGCAATAACATCAATACCTATTTTGTAAGATATTCAGGATACCGGTACCCGAGTACCCATTGTTAAATTATCCTTGATACTTGATTAACTTGCTGTGTATGTGATATAGATTACATGACATGTGATTTGTTTGGCAAAGTTAATTGGGAGCATAGAAACTTGGGTTCCCATGTTCCGAAATTTTTGACATTTCCGTGCTATATTTTGAAAACTGTAATTATTTGACTACAAATATTTACGTTTATGCGGCCCTTATATGTAAATATATTTCAGATAATGAAATTAAAAATTATCTTGAAATATGGCCTTAATGGTTAAAAAAAATTTTAAACCTCGCACGTCCAGCTTTGGCTATCACACACTGGACGAACATAATGATTACGGATTCTTCCAACAGCGGCCAATTACACTAACATCACTCCTCGCCCAGACGACATGGGTCACGTTGAAGTATATTTACTCCTGGAGAGGAAACACAAATTTATCACAACTTCGTCGTTAACTTACCTAGTTATGTTAAAAAATACAGCTGGTGCAAACTTCATTTGGTAATTTTAAGTATTTTTCGCTGGCGGAAAAATGAACACTCGACTCAGCAGAATGACGTGTCGCAATTTTACCAACTTACAACTCGTAACCGTTTCACCATTACATGTAAATATAGATTTTAATAAATCTTTAAACATTAATATGACGTTTTAATTATAAATCATGAATTTCTACATTATTATTTAGTACGTATAAAATGTGATATATTTGAAAACATGTAACCATCATTGCCAGCCACTAGCACTCTGAAACGCGATAAATGCGAAAAACAAATTATGACAAAACATAAAATAAAAACCGATACACTCCGCCTATACGTGTTTCTTTATTCATTGGGAAAATACACGAGGAGACTAGGGCCTACGCACCGTAAAAAATAATATTTTAAATTAGGAACAATGGAATATGTTTTCACCAGTGGTATAGGCTGTTCACCTCAAAGTGAGCTCTTTTGTAATCAACATGGAAAAAATGAATTTCCGCAACTACACATATATTACTGGGCGCTTTGGCATGCAGGCTCCCAGTTAAATTGGCAGCAAAGAAATAACAATAGTCCTAGGACTAAGCGTTGTATTGCAAGTGTAATGTTCAAATATATGTCCATTGAAGTTGGTGTTGCTTGTTTTGTTTCCATTATTATAAGAATTTTCATATACGTAACACATTTACATGTATAAGTTCCTTGATTACACTTGGATTGCGTATGAATAAAGTGATCAGGCTCACGCCAGTGTTCTGTTTACATCTGGCGGAAGGATACAATGTAATTGGAGAAGTGGATTCTAAGACGGGCTTTCAAAGTGCTCAGTTTACTGTGAACATTGTATACATGAAACTATTAATATTTGGATAGGAATGCACTTTACAGGTAGCGTACAAAAACTCAATAAAATTTTACATATAATCTTTCTCGTACTAGCTGTTGTCACCACAGCATTGTTCTCATATTTTAAGTTCATTTTGATTACAAAACGATTATTACGATTTATATAAAGTATAGAGTAAAAGTTTAACTTAATAAAACATACTTAATATTCTTTAATATTTATAACAGTATTAAATGTTTGTGGTATATTGTTATTCAAAAACATGTTACTGGTACACATTAAATTAATTTTGAAAGGTTTATTTCAAAAAGTTATAAGAAAATGAGAACGGACAAGACCTTCATTATGTGCAAATAGAGCAGTGTCTGATAGAATATAACGCTCAGTTTTGCAACGTCCTTTAAGGGCTGGTTCTTTGCCGACTTTAATGGTGAATGTGGGAAGGGTGGTGATATTTGTGGTGGAAGAAAGGGATGGCATGAGTCGTGGGAACTTGAGTTCAGTTCACCGCCGGAGAACAGCATTTTATTACGGTGTTTCATACATTTTCCATGAAGTTATTTCATACCGTTACAAAGCGAATACGAAAGCTGCCAGCTGACAGTTTTCACGGGACACATAAACAAGATTTTAGACATTTTATAAATTTTTTCTGTCCACACAGGAAGTTGTCTACCCAAGTCTCTTTACAAATCGTTCCTGTAACATTTTTTTAGGTCNTCTATTCGAGTCAGTGAAGTCTGAACTTCCCTCCTTCCCGTTCTGTAGTTTTTTGAGCCAAGGAAAATAAAACAATTCTTTCTTTCTCATCCTCACATATTCCAGTAAAGAAATATTCCGGTGTGCGACGAACGAGAACGGCTTTAACTTGTGATATTTGTTACTGTGTNAAATATTCCGGTGTGCGACGAACGAGAACGGCTTTAACTTGTGATATTTGTTACTGTGTTATGCAATTTTTTTTCTGTCTGCAAATTTTTCGCCTGTTTTAGTTACAGAATGGTTTCAGCTGCTTTAGTAATAAGGTATTTATAGTATATTTGATAATATTTGTTTAAAAATAGCATTTAAGAAGTGTCCCGCTTGTCGTACCCCGAGCGGATGGATACCGGGCAGAGTTGATCTGCCGCCGTAGGTCGTGAGGATGATTAAGGGCAAAAACCGAACCACCACTGAAGAATGCTGTTCTTTTTAATTCATGACTTAATTTCTTCAATACACGATTATACAATTTACTAATATTTTATTTTAACTGATAATAACCCATTAATTATGAACGAAGGAATACGCTGCCAAGAGACAAGTGAGAAGCTCGAACACGATCAAGTTTTGCATGATGCTGGCTTGTTGCTAGCCCGTCGTCTCACAGCCGCGCCTAGCTCCGATGTGGCGTGTCCGTCGCCTAGCCATCTGCTCTCCTTCTCTCCACCTCGATGCGCGTGCTTCCTGTACAAGCGACCAAAAACGATTCCTTCCAGAGCTTCTTGTTTACTACATTACTTCACATGTACAAACTTCACGACAATACTTCTGGAACGTTTTCTTTGGTTACTGACTGACTCCTCGGGCACAGATCGCCAGGCTAAGTTAACTCATGTGACTTACTATTTACCTTGAAATCACCACTGACTGTACTAACAATTCGTCGGTTCCGACAACAATGACTGACCTCGAGCATCTCGTTTGACTCATTTCCTCCCGTTTCCTAACACACAAACTCTGTAAAAATACGTTATGATATAAATTCCAAATTATATAATATCAGCAAAAAAATTAATGTTCTTAACACAAAATTTAACAAGTACGCCACACGTTGCCAAATCTTAATTTCGTGGTGAGCTGTTATTATTATTATTATTTTTCATGAGTCGTAATGACAGAAATTTCGAATGCCAAGACTTTATGTCAGGATGTGGCGCACACATTTATCTAATTGCTCAATGTTATGCGAAACAGAACCAGCCCAAATGTGACCCAGTCTGATATAGTTGATGACATATATTTTCGTGCATTCCAGTTATTTTATTCGTGATTATTATGATTATGCCTTGACGTGAATGCGTCTTTAAAATTAGGCCGACACGTGGAGTACCAGGACGGAAACGGCGATGTAACGTTTGCAAGGTGGTCGAACCATTCCGACGCTGTAACTTCGTGACTAATAATACAATTTAAATAATACGATACGAGCTTGACCTTGAGTTTGCGCTGCGTATGCGCGGGGCGTGGACACGGGCCCACTGCCTCTGACGGCGATGTATATTGCGCGTGGGTGATAATTTCCGGACAGTAATGCTCGAGACTCCGCTGTGCTAGCGTGCTGATTTGTATGCCAAACAAAATATCTCGCCCAGGTCTGTAGATTTAAGCCATAAAAGCCAAGTATACATTTAGCTGATTTCATTTCACTCCCATATTCCAAAGAAATTATTTCCCGCTAATAGACGTGAAACCCACGGCCGTGCCCCAGACGCAGCCACAATCCGGTTTATTTACTTGTTTTCAGTTCCAACTTAAATTTTAGCATCACGTAAAATGGTTTTGTAAAGATGAACAACGCCACATGAATACACTGTGTGTAAAATTGCTCAGTATAAAAGAATTAGAGCGTGGGTTGAATACATGCCGTATTTCACCTTAGAAACTTAAAAGCAACCCAGTTCTATTTTTTATAGCATAAAACAATCTTTTACGAACTACTACGTGAAACACACAATACAAAAAATGACAATTGCATGCGCCCTACGTGACCGCAGAATTGTGCTGCGCTAGGCAAGTAGGACTTTTGAAGTCTGTGACGGAGCGGCTGTAAACTAAAGTTGAGGTAGACAGAATTTCGTATTCTGCGCATGTTCCCAGCACTGACTCGCCCATTGCCGATGTAACTATCAAAAGTCACGTGGTCAGCAGTGATGAACGTATTTGTTTATTTATTTTTTCAATATAACGAAACTTTTGAATTAATGAAATATTTCGACTATCTTGTTTATGATCTGGCTGCATTTAAACTAGGCTATAGGACGAGTAAAAACATATTGAAGTACGTACGAGGGTTATTCAGAAAGTAAGGTCCGATTTCTTATAAAACATAAACCATCACAGATTTTTTCAAAAAACTTTTTTTTATTTAATTCCTTACATGTTTCTCTATTTTTCTACATAGTTTCCATATTTGTTTAATCATTTGTCATAACGTTCTACAAGTTTTTGTATGCCTAAGTCATAGACATCTGCCGCTTGTGAGGATAACCAATCTGTAACTGCTTCTTTCACCTTTCATCTTTTCTAAAAATTGATCACCTTCCTTATGATATTGGGCCAAGAAATCAAGAGCACAAGCCATTATTTTCATTTGGTGTCCCTCAGTAAGCAGCCTGGGAACCCAACGTGCCCACAATTTGTGAAATTGCAAATTTTCAGAGACAATTTTGTGCAAAGTTGTTCTACCAACATTCAGAAATTCCAATGCTAAAGTTGAAATTGTGAATCTCTGGTCTTCACGAATCTTTTCGTCCACGGCTTTGACCAAATCTTCTGTGATCGCTGATGGTCGGCCTGATTGCGGTTCATCATGGACATTTTCCCGTCCGTCGNATTTTCAGAGACAATTTTGTGCAAAGTTGTTCTACCAACATTCGGAAATTCCAATGCTAAAGTTGAAATTGTGAATCGCCGGTCTTCACGAATCTTTTCGTCCACGGCTTTGACCAAATCTTCTGTGATCACTGATGGTCGGCCTGATCGCGGTTCATCATGGACATTTTCCCGTCCGTCCTTGAAAGCTCTCACCCACGTACGCACTTTGCTGTCACTCATCGCATTGGGGCCATACACTTGACTTATCTGTCGATGAACTTCCGCTGCTGAAACGTTCCTTGCTGTCTAAAACCTAATCACTGACCGTATTTCACAGTCGGCGGACTGATAAATTGTTTTAAACATTTTGAACTGACACTGTAAACAGCGCACTGCAACNCATCGCATTGGGGCCATACACTTGACTTATCTGTCGATGAACTTCCGCTGCTGAAACGTTTCTTGCTGTCAAAAACCTAATCACTGACCGTATTTCACAGTCGGCGGACTGATAAATTGTTTTAAACATTTTGAACTGACACTGTAAACAGCGCACTGCAATAATACCAATGCAAATTGCGTCGTTTGACAAGCAAGGCATGCCGAGAGTCGGTGCTCATGCGCGTTACAATGTTCGCGCGACATTCGATTAGCTACGGCGATTAGGACCTTACTTTCCGAATAACCCTCGTATTCACATAAACAGTGTTCTTACCTCAAATCCCATCCACGTTGTTTTCATAGTACTATTTGCAAGAAAGCAGTCCAATGTTGGAACACGGAGAGAGTCTACTGCGCACCTCGCATGTGTACTGTTTCCCGTATTCCCTGTAGACTACACTTCCCGCCAGATATCTGCGAGCACATTGAGCAGTGACACAAGAAAGAGGACATCACTGTCGGTTCCTGTAACCCATAAGGCATAGGCAGCGCAGGCGAGGAGTGGGGGTGCAACCAGCTGATTAGAGCCTGCTATGTTATCTAAAGAAAAACAGAAAACCTTGTCCATGGTGACCACGTTTAGCTCATTCCCTTTCGTATTTTCAGAGCCACCCAATACTGTCTACGAGAGTACACTACTGCCATTTCTAATTTCACTATTTACACCATGTAACTTTTTTTATTATTTTATAGATATTTTGAACTTTGAAAACTAGTTTATCTTCGCGGTGCGGAGTTAATATTTTCCGATCTGCCAGTAGGAAGAATTCCGTACTGTGTTCTCAGATTACCTGCTCCTCTCCATACCGCACTGAGCACTTTTGAAATCAACCATAGAAAAATGTCATTGTCCGTACTTGAATGTATTTTAACACGTACACTGACTGGCAAGCCCCCAATAAAGCTGGTAGTGACGGAGGGAAATATTCCCATCTTAATGTTGAATTAAAAGTGTTAGTTAATCATTTGAAAATACTGATCTTTCTGTTTTTTTGCACGTAAATGTAAGATGTAACAAATTTGCAAAACATTTACGTTCTGAAAATGTTGCAGTTTTACTTGACCTACGCATTAATAAAGTGAGCAAGCAGTTCCAAGTCAATGTTAATTTTACATACGGTGTAAGAATTCACAGTGTGCATACAAGTAGATCTGAAGCATGGCTTTCATAAATGCTCGGTTTACCGTGAACAGTTTACAGCTGGGCTGTTTATAATCGTCGTCCAGTTTCGCATTTACATGGTGAGCAGTACAGTTAGCACTCCCTTTGTCTCTGTGCCGGAAGTACACAAAGCCTGGCCGGGGATAGCGGAGATTGCGTCGCCTCGTGCGAAGAAAGTGCCGCTCCAGTGAACGAGCCTCGGCGCGTGAAACTTGGCACCTCGGCGTGCGACGCGAACATGTGCGCGGGGGTAAATCCCTGAATATCTGGCGCCGCTAATGAATTGATAATCGCTCGCGCGCCTGGAGACTCGCGGGTTATATTCCGCGCCACCGCCCAGGTTGGCTGCAGCACATTCTCCCCGGCCCTCTAACAGCCGATCATTTCGCGCGCTTCATCCCACACTGCCGCGGCCGTGTCACGCCGTCGTACGTCCTATTTGCGTTCTCACCCCTACTTTACAACCACAAATTTGACCTGATTAATTTATTGAAGTTACCTGCACCACACTTACGCTTCGCTGACTATTCGCAATTAAAACTGCGAATGGCTGTACAGGAACAAATTTTCTGGCGTTTTATGGTTCTTACTTTTGTTGCCGCCAATTAGAAATTAAAATAAAGAAACAATTTGAAATTTTATTTGTAAAATGTCTTTATATTGTTTTGACTACCAACAGTATCAGTAGAATGATTTGGGGGACTTTGTGGCAAGGGCACGGGGCACAGGCCCCCGGCGCCGTTCATGCTTTGTAATTCCGGTCGATCAGTGGCCATATTGGATGTAAATGACCTCGACCTTTACTCCATGTCCATAACCTTAGATGACCCAAAACATCTTAAAAATGCAAAAAAAAAAAAAAAAAATTTAAAATTAGAAAAAAAGTTATTTAAAAAAATTATTTAAATGTACATGTAGGAGGAATGTGGTTCTATGACAGATGGATCGACTAAGCTCCCGACATGACCGTCGCTCGCCAGGTCGGTCAGTGTCCATCCCGTCAGCCATGTTAGATGTTGACCTGGGGTAACCTTGAAACCAAACAATTCTAAAAAATTCCAAAAAAGTTTTAAAATCTTGGTAAAAATTACATCCATGACTCCAACCATTATGTTGGATGCCAGTGATCATGACCCCAATGACCTTAAAAATAAACACTCCAGAAAAAATGTAAAAAATATAATGCATTCATAAAAGTCGGCTAGCATATTACGTTACTGACTACGAACCCCATGTTGGATATCGGGGACCTTGACCTTTACCTCGTGCCCATAAACTTGAATAAACTTGAATTAAAAAATTACAAAATTGTTTTAAAAAGTAAAAAAAAAAATTTATAAAACCTGCTAAAAATTATTTTAAAAATAGAAAAATTTATTAAATTTTTTTATAAAAAATTAAATTTCTAATGCTTTGGCTTAGAGGGGATGAGGACTGGAGCCGACCAGTCGCCATGTTATGATGTCACCCAACCAACATATTAAATGCAAGTGACCTTAACTTTGACATTTGACATTGGCCATATGTCTATTACTTTAAATGACCATAAACCCAAAAATTAAAAAAAATTAAAATTATAAAAAAAAATACAAAAAAAATATTTTAAGAAATTTATAAAAATCTTACTTTTCCGGAGATTTCCTCAGCACCATGTCCAGCAGACGACTGTCCCTCGCCAACGTTTTTCTTTGTTTGATTACTTGTGTTCGTTTCGCCACACAACAGTGTTCTTATTGGTTGATTATTCACCCTCGTTCAACCCGCCACCAATGTTTCTCATTGTATTAACATTCCCCTCCCCTACACCCTCACCTTTGCTCATTCTGTAAAATGCACTCCACCCACCATATTAATTTTTTCGTTTGTAATTTGTTTGCTTTTTCATCGATTTCACCTCTAGAGGAGTTGCCGATTTAGCCACCATGCTAGTTGTTGTCGACCTTGACTCGAATTACATAGAACTCGTAAAGTTGAGAAAAATCGCAGTCCATACAATTGACCATTACTAGCTAGTCACAACAGAGATCCATACCGACTAACCATACTAGCCAACGACTGACGCCACCTAAGTCTAACTCCACCCAAGACTGGTTCATGGCGAGATTGACTGAGGATAAAAATAGCTCGTATCAAGACCAGTTCCTGCTAAACTGACTAGAACAACCGACAAGACCAACCTGCCACACCACCCACCTATACAAACGATGATGGACAATCTCGAAAAAAAGTCTCTAATAAAAGTCTTGTAGCTAACCTCTTCGCACAAAATCTTCGCAAAATTTGCGCAAAACATTTCTACCACAACCTACCATACCAAATGGTCATACTAACTTACCAAGCTAACTGACCAGGCCAACCAACTAGTTGCGAAACATTCCTCAAAAATATTCCCCTCATTTCATTCGTTCGCCATATAGTAGAACTCATCTATTTTAAACGACCCGAGTAAGATATAATATTTCAAATCAAACCATAGCCCTCCTCCTGCACACGCTCGCATAAATGTTATCTATAACAGACTCTCGCAATCGACTCTTTACGGCACTGATTTAATAAGTCTTCCAGAGAAGCAGAAGGAGCTGTATAAGAAATTAAACCCATATATATTAAAAAATTAATTAAAGACTTTATTTTTCATCTATTTTTCGATCAATATCGCAATATTTCCATCAATCAGCATGGTAATTAATGATTTGTATGCTGCCAACTATCCATGCATTTTTATACTAAAGTCTTTATTATAATTATATATGCACATGTTTCCTTTAATAGTCGAATGCTCATTGCACCACTTTAAAGTTGTAAGAGATAAATGGATATGAGACACAAAAACTACTTCCAGGAGGACTTCCGGGAGCAGTGTAGCACGTCCCTCTTTTAACTGACGTTCAAGGTCAAACCTGTTTTCGGACATGTTAAAGGGATCTGGAGTGGGGAAATAAAATTACTTGTTGCATAATACATTTTTATTAAGCACAATACACACATTGTACATGACCTAATACACGAACATCACCATTCGTACCAACCAACTTTCTAAATATCAAAATCGCATCTCCTAGCTCAAACTTAGCCTACGACGAGAATACAATACTGGAGACGGAGAAATAGAAATAACAGAATTGGAAGTAGCAACAAGCTCATTAATAGCAAACGTCTTCCAACATATAATGTCTCTTGAATCTATTTGACTAAGGTAATTAACACTAGTCACTGTACTGTTGTGAGGATGCCTGTAGAAGCAATCCCTCCAGAATTCCAAATCCATTGTGGGCAGTCATTCCTTTGAANAATCTATTTGACTAAGGTAATTAACACTAGTCACTGTACTGTTGTGAGGATGCCTGTAGAAGCAATCCCTCCAGAATACCAAATCCATTGTGGGCAGTCATTCCTTTGAAAGTGAACCTGTACATAAAACTCAGTAGAATGAAACTCTCTTCTGCTGTAGTAACTTGCTTCACAAACACATTATCGTCCTTAGCAACATCGCAATCGAAAGAACCAATGTTCCTCGAACAGCTCTAGCTACACAGGACTTTTAAGGCTCCCGCCTGTCTAGATCTTTTAATCGAGTTTGAGGCCGAGAGGTGCAGGAGCGATAGGTGCGACACTGCCTCGCGCATAAAGTACGCCACCGCCACTAAGCACACTGCACTGAATTGACCTGCAGTGTTCTCGTCGCACTGCGTGTACCTATGGGACCTTCAGCGGCGACCCTATCATTTTATTGGATTGGATTGTAGTGGAAAGGGAATATTAACGTCCCCCGGTGTTATGCCTGTAGGCTACAGACTAACTTATGACCTAACTTAAAAACTAACACCCATACCTTACCTGGGATTCGAACCCAGAACCTCCCGCGCCCCAGAGCGGCGGCGCACTAACCGACTGCGCCACGGAAAGTTGGCTATCTATCATTTTGTTGGTGGAAAGTCTGTGGGAAGGTTCAATTCAGGGCAGTTTTTGTACGTATCTGACGCGTATATTTTAAGATACAGCGCTTTTAAAAATTCGTTTCTAGCTATGTTGGAGTGATCTGAAGTGTCGTATCTAATATGAATGACGTCTTGAAAACACTCAACAGTCCTCATCTCAAGTGTGTGTTCTTTTCGTAGATCAGCACATTGGACGCACGTTTAATAGTTTCGCAGAAAAAACATGAATTGCTAACATCCTGTAACACAGTTAAAGCGCCAGGTAGGCGGGAGCCTTACGAAGCAGTCAAATTTTACCACGATAAACCATTGTCTGTACCCGTCATCCGTAAACGAGCAAGTGTAGCCACTTCACGTTGGCGCGCGGTGGTACTTTATGTTACTGCTTTAGGGCCGCCTTGCAATTTAGTGGAGAGCAGCCGCCTCCGCCTAAGGTAATTCTCACGCACGCAAATTGACCTGTCTGCGGGGAGATGTATGGTTAGGGTTGGCAGCCCTGCTCTGTCCCGTCGCCGGCAGAGAGCACTCATGTGCAGCATGGCCGCCTCCTCTGCCCCGCGGGCTCGCCGCGTCGCACCCTGATATCGTTACAAACTAAATTCGCCCTCCATTAGCGGTGGAAACAAATCCCGTGTCAGCCACGCGCTGCAGTTGAACAAGCGGATGTCGTCAGCAGTCTGCGTGGCTATTGTCCGTCAATCCACACATTCCACCGAAATCGTAAAGTTGCAACGCGGTTATGAATTGGAAAGCTCTTGCACTGGATTCAACTACGATCATGATTTTAATATGGAATCTATAGAAATGCACACAGTCACATACGGTCAAGCTTTATAGAGGACGAGGATTTATATGAATTCATTTTTCTCCAGTACATTTGCGCTTCTTAGCATCGAAATGTTTATGGACTGTATGTAACTTTCATGTTCGACAAGCCAAGCTGGGCAGATAATTTAATTTGTAACAATTGACGCGTGTCCATTATCACAATACGGTTAAACCTCCACCAGCCGATGAAATCCTTCGGACAACGATACCACACAATAAAAGTTGGCTTGCATTCCAGCTATGATGGGCTCAACCGTCGATTGTAATCGCCAAAATTTCGTAATGAGCCACACACTAAGCCCGGATCAGTGATATCAGTCAGTAAAATACACTAATTTGCAAAACGAAATCATCACCAAGAACTAATCGCGCGAGTACAAATGAGATTGCTACACAGTATCGTCATAGCCCGACATGTGTCCCATTTGCGTTTAATGGGGTTTGCTTGCGCAGATGTGCCATTATGCCCCTCCATCATTCATGGTTACAAAACATTGAATAAACCCTTATCAGCAGGTTGTGACACAGAGCCAAGTAAGTGGACACTTAGCATGCCCCGACGGTGCATTCGTCAAGTCTTTGCCCAACTGGATGAGTTTGAGAGAGACCGCATCGTCGGTCTCCGAGAGGCAGGTTGGATGTTTCAGCGCATTGATCGCCACTGGAACCGTTCTGCCTTCACTGTGAATCGATGTTGGACGCAGTGTGAACAGGGAAGTACATACACCCGTCGAGAAGGCTCGGGTCGAGTCCATCGGGCCACCAGTAGGGACGATCGTTTCATCGCGCGACAGGCTATAAGCACTCCACGTACGTCGCTGCGCACCATCCAGGGACATGTCACAGCAGCCTTTGTCCACCAGTACCATTATCAGGAGGCTAGTAGAGCGGGATCAGTCATCGCGGCATCTCTCACAACGTCTACCATTACGACCTGAGCATCGCCGAGCACGTGTCAGCTTCTGCCGGGAACGGATAGCATGGCAGCTTGCGGATTGGCAACAAGTGGTGTTCAGGGATGAATCACGGCATCAGACGACCGCCGAATTCGAGTCTGAGACGTCCTGGTCAACGTCGTTACCCACGCTTCATTGTAGAGCGGCACACCGCCTCAACGAGAGGTGTTATGGTGTAGGGTATCGTTTTCTACGATTCTCGCACCCCACTGGCGGGTATCTCTGGCCTGCCTTTGTGATGTCAACATGCTTCCTTGGCTACCAAGGTCCCCAGACCTCTCGCCCATCGAGAACGTGCAGGGCCAGATTGGACGGCAACTTCGGCCAGTTGAAACTACGGCGAATGTTTAGCGTCAGCTGCTCCAACTGTGACAGGATCTTCTTTAGGAGAACATCCGGTGTCTGTATGCCTCCATGACTGACCGTATAGCCGCCTGTCTTCATTCTCCAGTTGATCCAGCGCCATACTAAGTACACCCTACAAGTGTTTGTCCCTTGCAATACATGCTTGGTGTGGTACAATATTTTGATGTATTCTGATTGCATACTACCAAGTTCTGTGCCTGTACCCACTTATGTGCTCCTGCGATGGTATCTTCAGGGTGACAAATTTTGTTTTCAAGTGAATTTAACATTCACTCTTAAGTCAGTTGATAAGTTAGTACCTACCGACTGGCGAATCAAGGAAATGAACTGGGAACAAGTGATTTGTGAGTGGAATTCTCGACATTTTGTGGAATCACATATAAATAAGTGAAATCCAGGCATCGTATTAATATATTATATGGTACCGATTACCAGTGGAACCAATTTCACTGGTTTGGCTCAATAATCACCATTTCAGTTTTTAAGTGCAAACGTAATTTTTCGTAGGTATTTCCCAGGCGAAAACTCTTCTTGAAATGTGTATTTACAGATGTTATGTGTTGAAGGAGTAGGTATGTTTATTTCCGCTGTGTTGGTTGCTCTACCAGTTAAAAATAGACCTACCCGGATTCTCCAAACGAGCAACTCTCGTGTTGGGTCGTCATTCTACGACGTGCGCAACAGCATAGGCATAGGAGCCCAGTAGACAGCATACTGCTGATTCGTGGTCCTATTTCCTATTTGGATTGGCAGTATTTGAATCGCGTGCATATTTCGACCAGCCGAAACTGAGCATACAGGGAAAGAGTTACAACACAACAGTATGACGAGATAATATGATATTATTCAATTGTTTTCAGAAGTAGGTCCTACTGTACTGCCAACTTGAGAACACATTAAACTGCAGTTGTTCACTTTATTTTGACATACTACGCACGAAGTCACCAACCTGTATTTTATTTTAAGACGTGGGATACGTTTTCTGGGCGGTATTATTGATTGCGCCGTATATTTGCAGTCATTTCATATCGCAAATACATTTGAGCGAATAAAAATCATTTTTATGCAAATAAAACACTACTTTATAAAAGTTTCATGAAAATATTCATGAAAACACGTCATGGTATGAAATAACAGACGTGACAGCGATATAAACTAAAACTACTGTGCTGCCAACATCAGATCGAAAAAATTTAACTAAGCACACATTTGTACAATATCTAAAGAGAAAGAAACTGCACGACCGTTAATTGTGCAGGTATTTATTTTATATATAAATGTGCAATATATATTATATATATGTTTAATGCAGAAGTTGTAAGAGCATAGAATCTCGCCTTCTGGTGTCTTCACTAAGGATTCATTTTTCTTATTGGAGTTGCTTGGGCTTGCACTGGGTAAAGAATCAGGCTGGCCCGTTAAGGTGATTGGATGCAGGGATGTAAACCTTGAAGTTGAAAAAGTACACGTCTTTAAAAATTATATTGTACATATTTTGTAAAAAAATTTTTAGTACATTACTCACAATATTTCTGGCAGCAATATTTTAGTTCTGTTAGGTGCTGTACTGTTAATAAAGAACAGCAGCTTTTTTTTTTATATTGAAGAGCTTATAAATTTGCTATGTTCCGCTAAATATGTTATTAAAAATGCTACTGCAGTACCTAATACCTTAGGTGTTCCTATCATTATTTATGTTCAAATTTTNTGTTTTCACAAGTAGGTTCTACTGTACTGCCAACTTGAGAACACATTAAACTGCAGTTGTTCACTTTATTTTGACAGACTACGCACGAAGTCACCAACCTGTATTTTATTTTAAGACGTGGGATACGTTTTCTGGGCGGTATTATTGATTGCGCCGTATATTTGCAGTCATTTCATATCGCAAATACATTTGAGCGAATAAAAATCATTTTTATGCAAATAAAACACTACTTTATAAAAGTTTCATGAAAATATTCATGAAAACACGTCATGGTATGAAATAACAGACGTGACAGCGATATAAACTAAAACTACTGTGCTGCCAACATCAGATCGAAAAAATTTAACTAAGCACACATTTGTACAATATCTAAAGAGAAAGAAACTGCACGACCGTTAATTGTGCAGGTATTTATTTTATATATAAATGTGCAATATATATTATATATATGTTTAATGCAGAAGTTGTAAGAGCATAGAATCTCGCCTTCTGGTGTCTTCACTAAGGATTCATTTTTCTTATTGGAGTTGCTTGGGCTTGCACTGGGTAAAGAATCAGGCTGGCCCGTTAAGGTGATTGGATGCAGGGATGTAAACCTTGAAGTTGAAAAAGTACACGTCTTTAAAAATTATATTGTACATATTTTGTAAAAAAATTTTTAGTACATTACTCACAATATTTCTGGCAGCAATATTTTAGTTCTGTTAGGTGCTGTACTGTTAATAAAGAACAGCAGATTTTTTTTTATATTGAAGAGTTTATAAATTTGCTATGTTCCGCTAAATATGTTATTAAAAATGCTACTGCAGTACCTAATACCTTAGGTGTTCCTATCATTATTTATGTTCAAATTTTCGAAAGTGGTAACATTAACAAGTCAATAACCAGCACATAAAAACTGCGTTAACTATCATTCATCCATAGACAGAAAAGTTTGCATCCGTCTAAATAGAAATTTCAAAAACCAACATAGCTAAGATACAAGCCTCGTGTACAATAACATGCCACAGCATCGCTACTGTGAATGTAGGCCGTACCCTTCGTCAGAACTCATAAAACATCTAATGTTGTTGTTATCTGAACGGAATACTTACTGCATTGAGGTATGCAGTACCATTGCGAAAATAGCTCTGTGAAATGAAAAGCTAAAGAATTAAGGTACAAAATAGAACGTTTCAGTTTAAATTATGGTATTTTTTCGCATCATAGTGGATTTGCTAGTTAGTTACGGGCCTGCAGAATTTGCGTTATTATTTTGCATCACGCTAGACGTCGCAGAACTGTAAATAACAGAGCCGGTGTCTCGTTGATTGGCTACTACCTAGACGTGAAGGCATCCCTCTTGACAGGACTGCACATAATTTTTATCCTTCCGCCATTTTTTAAAAATAAATATTGCCATTTAAGTAATAAACACAGTGTATATATTTCACCATACTCGAAAGTTAACGTCTAAGGCTACATTAGAATATATTTATTTACTATTATTCCAAATGAGAGGGTTTCGAAAAGTGATCACTGTACCGTGAATAGCCTATACCATAATTAAGTGTTTATTCATTGGCACAGAGGGCCAACGTATGTACGTACGTTTAAAGCACACCATGTTACCAAATAATACCGCGAATTATGCAGGGCTCCAGCTGTAGTACATTGCACAGAGCTGTACATTAGGCGCTATTGTGTATACAAATACTATATAGTATATTCGTGGTACCCTCACACTTTTTGAATGCGTAACGTATTCGGTTGTTTCCAAACTATGCCATGTTTCACACACGCTTTATACTTCTGCTAACATAAAAGTATTTGAATTTTTGATTGAATTGAACTTTTATTTATAATTTAATTTATCCGTAAATTAAAACATTTCATTTGAACTCAATATGAATAAAATCAGGCAGAAAATAAGTGTATTTGTAATTCTAAGTAAGAAAAAGTTCTCTTCCAAAATATTATTAAACTGAGTGCGTGCGAATGTGGTGCGTTGTCACTGTGGTGCTTTGTTTGCATGCGGCGGAGAAGTAGCTTGCAAGTAGAACTTTAGCAGGCCTTCATAAAAGTTGGAAGTAACCGTAAATTGACTATAGTTAGAGTGCAGTTAACAACTCTGATCGGAGGGTGGCGTACGAGTGTGCACGTTAGCTAGGTATATGTTAACGTCCGGTCAACAGCGAGATCATTAGAGACGGAGCAAGTTGCTCAGAGAAGCAGGAGCTGGGAAGGCAGACGCCATGGCATGTAGTAAGGAACCATCACAGCATTCGACTCCAGTGACTTCGAGAAATCACGGGAAAAGTAAATCAGGGGTGGTCGGACCAGGATTGAAACCCGGGTCCTCCCGAATGCGAGTCCAGTCTGTTAACAACTGCATCACCTCACTCGGAAGAATTTGAGTTGAAAGATTTTGAAAGCGATGAGGGTGAAATGACGTGAGAATGGAGCAGCGCCGGGAATGCAAGGTGGGGAAACATGAGATCCCCGAGAAAACCCGTCGATCAGCGGCATTGTCCGGCACGATTCCCACGTGCGAAAATCGGGGAGAGTGACCCGTCCGGGAGGTGGGAGGCGAGCAGTCTAACTGCTCAGCCACCGCGGCCTTCCTCGGAACAAGTGTACTTGGGGAGGGCTGGTAACAAAAGAGTGCGGCGTCGCGTGCAAGGGGAGTGTTGTTAGGCGTCTCCCCACGGATGCAGGCAGGGCGGCGCGGGTTAACACGACCTGGGCGACGTGTCGTATGGCCGCGGGCTGGCGGCCGTGCGCGATGATGCATAATTCACGGTGGCGTGGGCTGCAGCGGCGCTCATGCAATATTCAGCGCGCGTCGTTGTTTACAGTAATGGGGGAGGGG
>NQII01000119.1:804524-834986 GCA_002778355.1 Clitarchus hookeri | reverse complement strand
TTTTCACAATAAGGGAAACACTTTTTCCCAATGTAAAATATATTTAAATTTCAGTGTACATTTCAGTAGGTAATTGTCCATTAATTTTCCAAATTTTTCTCATATCAATACATAGTACAAAAGTAAGTCCCTGGCGCGCGTCTGTCTGTATGACTGCGCTAATCTCGACAACCACTGGGCGGATTTTGATGCGGTTTTTACTGTTATTATCTGCATTTATCGAGGAAGGTTTGTGTACATTAAAAATTTCCCTACCGCTTATATGAGCTGAGTATTAACGGTATTAGTGAATCAAGTCGGAAAAAAAGTTTGCTGCCAGCGCGCTCTCATGAAATGCGTTGCCTAATCCTTTATAGATATAACAAAATCATGTTCAAAAGAATTGTATAAAATTAAATTATCTAAAAAAAAAATTTGCAGTAGCATATATCTATCTTTAATATATAAGTAGTTATAAGCGTATTTACAATTTAAATTACGCTGTAAAAACAAACGTACAATTCACTGTCTTTCCTAACCATAAAGAACTTAATCGTTAACAAAATAAATTAATTCGTACTTAAAACTGTTGAATGTACATAAGAAATGTCCATTATAGCATACAATTTGCCCAACGTACAAAACTAGCACTCAAAACCTACATGAGAGTACAGAAGATAACAGCATGTTTGCTGACATGCCACTCAAAGTCGAAAATTGAGAGCTTCCAATGGACCCTAGAAAATTTTTTCTCAATAGTGATATATGTGTTTTAGTCACCGACCACCAACAACTGATAGATAACGTATACTCTGAAATACACGACCTTTCAAATAAGACGCTATCGTGCTTCAATGAAAGAGCGATATTATCGCCTACTAATGAACAAGTCGAACAAAGTAATGAATTAGTGCTCGCAAAATTCAATGCGCAAACACAATTCTATTACTCAGTAGATACAGTACTCGACAGTACAAATAAAAAGTTTAAAAAGTTATTTTAATTAAGGTAGTATTCTATCTACTCGACAGACTGTTGTAATACCTAGAATACCAATGATGCCCTCGAATTTGCCTTTTAATTTTGAAAGAGTCCAATTTCCAATAATAGTTTGTTTTGGTATGACCATAAATAAGGCACAGGGTCAAGCACTTAATGTGGTGGGAGTGGATTTGAGTGGATCATGTTTTTTTCTCACGGACAACTATACGTAGCCCTTTCGCGTGTCACGTCAAACAGAAATCTTTTTGTGCTGGCGGTCGGAGGCAAAACGGTTAATAATATTGTATACAAAGAAATTTTCCAAACCACTATCATATAATATGTATGAATGTGGATAAAGCGAAGGAGTAGGTATGTATGTCAGGATCGTGGTAAATGGAGGTCCATAATCTTTGCCTACCCCTCTGGAAGACAGGCGTGACGTGAATGTATGTATGTATGTTATATATGATAGTAGTTTACTAATTTACTATAATATAATATTGTAATTGTCTTTTCCCAATTTATTCATTAGTGTATCGCTGTAAAAACTTAATTGTACTTGGGCGAAGCCGGGCCGGGTCGCTAGTTTATTGATATTTTAACTTATTTGGGAGGAGCTGCCCCCCTTCAGTCGCCCCCCACGCCAGTTCCCGCTTGTACATGTTTCGTCTGAACTGACTGCGAGGCATTGAAATTGCTGCGTCGATTATAAAGCGATATGGATGGGGGATGGAGAAAGGTCTTGTTTTTCACTATTACGAGGTATTCTGAAGAGGGGTGTGGGCTTCGCTTGAGTTTGTCGAGCAGTACTTCCTCCGGCACCTGCCTCGCGCTAGCGCGCACGCTCAGCGACTTGTGGTCTGAGGCGCGAACTGTCATCCTGTTTCCCGCGTATCGGAAGCCAGGTCACGTCAGTATCGCTAGCTGTGCGTAGCGGAGTTGACGATGTTCAGGCAGGCAGGCGACCACTTCGTGCCATGGCAACGTGCGCCCCGCTTATGGGTTCCCGGTAGGCGGAAAAAGAAAATGACAATTGCGCTGCTACTCCCAACCACTCCGTCATCGTCTGGGCATCCAAAAATGGGTAGTCTTATCATAGCGGGGAAAAGAGAAAAGCATCATTTTCAGTCATTTGAAAGAAATTACATACATTTTATTTTGGATCTCTTGTTTTCAAANGGAAAAGAGAAAAGCATCATTTTCAGTCATTTGAAAGAAATTACATACATTTTATTTTGGATCTCTTGTTTTCAAAATCACTTGCAGATTTTTATATGTATCTCTGACAGTGATTATTTTTTTTATAATTTTTAATGAATACAAATAAATAGTGTAATACTTCTCCCTATATTTTTCTGCAAGGTTTTCATAATCAGCGTTAGCAGATCTTAGATAACTATAAAATCAATTTATGTCCCCAAGCGTATCTTGGAGAAATATAATTGATAATGGGTGGTCTATAACTGAACCACAATGTTAAAGACTTAATATTTTAGGTAGAATTCGTAATTAGCACGGGCTGCGAACCGACCCTTGCGAACAGAATAATGTCGGTGCATAACAGCCTTGTTAGTTTGAATTTATACCAGTAGTTTGTTATGTCGTACGATTAACAGCGTCAAACTCTTCTGTGATAATTATTTTTATGCAGACCCGCAAATAAATTTGCATGGAATTTTCTGTCATAGACCATTTAATTATGAATCTTAAAAAAAAAAAAAAAAAAAAAAAAAGTTAAATTTTGCTTCAAAATTGGAGCCAGTGGAAAATAAGTAATTTGCTGTCAAATCAATATTTATGCCGTTTTATATCCCAGCGAGCCAATATAACATTTTTAATTCTACATCAGTCACATCCGATTGCAAATTACTTTTTATTTAGTCGTCCATAACGTATACCTGTGGGCATGTTTTTTCCCCGATTAATATGAAACTTTTGTTTTGTGTATTTACTATTGCGCCACTTCAGTCAGCAAGTCGTTTAGATTTTTTTTTTTTGTTTCATGCGTTATCTGTTCGTGATATTAGTCCAAGCATGGTTATTTAATTTATCTGATCGCTAGTCGAATGAAATTATTCTACTCTCAAAATTTTACTATCAGTATACCGAAATTTGTCGCGCTGTATATAAATACTGCATTGTTGCTAATGACCTTTTTTTAGTTATAATGCGATTTTAATATTTTTTAATATGTTGTAGTATTCGATTTTATTTGCCTACTCTCTTTGTATGAATTAAGTTTATAATGCAACTTAGATAATCATACGCAATTTGAATCCTAGTACGTGGGTGCAATTTTATGTTCTTTAATATATATACATATATAAAGATAACATAAATTTTTACAGGACGAAAATTTACTTTAACTATCATCTGGCCTTGTAGTGATATTCAGATTTTTTTGTATGTACTTAAAACGAATGTCAATAATTCTTAATGACCTAAATTACGTGAAATATTATTTTTATACCATATCTCAGGAAATAGTTTCACGTACCTCGTATGTCTATACGGGCAGTATTTGCTAACCGTACAGTTGGGAAGTTGATGTTGTAACGTAAGTTATGTGTTGGCATGCGTAGACAGTATCTGATGAACGTTGTGGGTACGACCACAGTGTAAGTGTTAACTGTCGAGTACTGCGCAAAAATTCAATAAAGATGACATAAGATATTTAAATGATGTAGCTATTACAATTGTGTAGGGTATCTGAATATGCTTCACATGGTCAGTATTTCAGCTACTGCCTGAGTTGTTTGTTCTGTGTCTGTTACCGCGCCAACAGTTTCCGACGACATCCTAACAGAAGGTCTCTTCTTCGCCCTCGGAGTTGTAAATCTTCGGATGCTATCTCGAGCGCTGCGACCAATCCAAGCCCGTGGCTTAGAGGTGACAGACACTCGTCACTGCCGCGTGGATTACACGGTGGAAGAGCTGGAAGCAAATTCTTTTTAAATTGGCGACTTTACGCTGGGGCACCTTAAAACTCATCAGTCCTAAAGACGAGTTCAGAAATTGCCATCTATCTCCACTGGACTCGCACGGAGATAGCATTAAAAAACGTTCGCTGCCTGAACGTTTTCTTTGTTTCATCGCTGTATTTTCCAAGTATTTAGTTTACCGTCCAATCGGCTAAGTGTAAGTATTTCATCACGTGTCTTAGTGGGAAAAGTCGCGAATGAAGTTGAAACTAATATTCGTATTATCACTGTCCGTAACGCCCCTGTCTCGAGTGGCCGCCATAATGATGGAGATGCTACTTGTAATCTTGCAAATTAGTATACGACTCCTCAATCATTGCAGAACTTAACCAAACGGCTGCCTTGAGATGTCGAGGTGCGTTTTGATGTAGGTAGCATACTCGTGTTTGTTTTTGTCAACTGAAACATCGTTCGGAAACTAGCCACAGATATTTCTGGAACTGTAGCCGCAAATATTTGCTAAGTATATTTATGTGTTGAAATTGCTTTTTGCTGAGACCCTTTTTAAAGAAAATTATTTCGCCTCGTTGAAAATAGGCCTACGTTGGCTTCGAAAATATATTGTAGTGCAACAAACTTGTAAACGTTCATTTATATATCGTACACTCTTGATGAATGTGACATCACATTGAAATGTGGTTTACCGTCTTCGCCAGAGTCGCGATATTCAGAGCATAGATAGATTTGTTTGTGTGCGGCATGCTGCAGAATAAGTATAAATTTATAGTCGGTGATGTTCACGGGCAGAACCCAGCGTCAACAAAAACAGTAGACTTTCTATGAATAAAGATGTTTGGCCGCGGCTTGCTCACGAAAACTTTAATTTTATTTGCTGATTCTGCAGAGGATCAACAAGGGCGTTTCACGTAGGTTCCACTTCGCAAGTCACTGATCAGTATTGTTAAGGACTTGTTGGAGCAATAGTTCGTTCTTTTTGCAACAGTTGAAATGAAAACCCAATGACGTTCAGCAGCTTAGCGCGTTCAATAGGCTATAACTATTTGATCAATTTTTTGTATATTGCATTCCTTTTTTCTTTTGGATACGAAATTATAGCGTAAAAAAGTAAAAAATATGAAACGAGTTACATTAATTTTCGTACAAGTCTCAAAATGCAACAACATTAACACGTTACGCTACAGATCCAAAAAATTGTTTATGTCATTAGAACTATATGAAGACGTTTCTTGGAAATTTGTTATGCGGTTCATCTGTAAATCAGTTCTAACTTTTGAACCGTAAGTAAACCAACCGTCGGATTTCAAAGAAATTTCTACAAGCCTGTGCTGCGACTTGAATAAACACTTAAGCTGACACACAACTTTGTGATTCAATAACTTTTTAAAATATGTGCGAATCAATATTTTACGTTACATTTCCCATATTTGTGTTAAAAAATATTAATGTTATATTTTGAATCATTTGGTATTTTCATTAAGTTATAATCGACATCACGTCACGAAACCATAAAATATCCTCAAAATGTAAAAAAAACAATGGTTGTTTGTTGAACAGCCTTAAGCGGGTTCCGAGCTGCCCGCAGGCGTTGTACTCGCCAGATACGACTCTACACATCACCAGACTGGCCCCTCGCCACTCCAGTGTTAACGCCGTAGTGAGAACAACCACGGGGATTTCACCTGGATGGCGATAGTTCGAGGCCAAGCTACGGCACAGCTCACATTTTTAGCAGATTCCCATGCGTTTAAGAACTCCGCTGTAATCTGGTCGTCCCGCCAAACTTTTATTATTCATGGAGGATCATGCGACGTTAAAGCACAGTACACTGCGAAAAACACTCTTGTTTCGAATGAACTTTAAACTAACTCGCTGAATGTATGCTATTTTCTAGCATCATGGTAGAAACGCTGCATGGTGATTATTTACGCAAACCGAAGTATAAAATACGACATACGACCTAGAGAAATTGTAAATTGGTGTATACATCCTATACATTCAACGTGTCAAATGATTTTATGTTAGTGTAATTATAAACTACTTGGCATTCAATTCCTGCTTAAATTTTTAAAATTATGGTGGGTAATTTAATTTCCTTGAGTTAAGGAAACTTGTGGTGCCGTGTTATTTTCCTGCAAAATTAAATTATCGCTGGCGAATGTAATTTTTCTTTGTTATGTTGGACATATTATTATTATGTGTAAATTAAAAGGAAAGGTAGCCATTGTGTAACTCTCTCAAGAAAACTGTTGTCGGTATATTTACTACGATGTTTGAAATGGTGCGGTTGTCAAGTTCTTTCTAAGTATTTCGAATTTAACTTATTTAAGGACTGTTTTGAAGGATGCGTAGCTCCCTTAATTAATGTGTGTCACAAATCATATTATGTTTTCCATAGTTAATTTTGCATTAGGAATAATCTTGCAGCTCTTTTTCCTGGAGTCAAAATATTTTCACCTTAACCCCTTTAAAATGAAAACATTAGTTAATAAATTCTTTGCTATAGTTAATATGTCTAATAGTTTTTAAAATTTACAGCCTTGCTGTATTTTGTTTTTTACTTAATTTTTGAGTGGTGCTTATGGACCTAGTTTATCAATAGTCGGATTACAAACTGATGTAATAAAGCAAACGCCAGTATCCAAATCCGCATTTGAACGAGTGTCATCCATTATTTTGTTCGGGGATTTAAGACCATTTATCTGCTCCTGCTGTTTCGAGTAGCGGAGTATCGGGCTGCTTAGTTAAAAAAATTCTGGTGTGGCGAGATTTATTTTGGCAATCTGTTTGTACGTTCGATGATTTCTAACAAGTTTAAGAAGCAGAGTGGTGGGACGTCGGAATGTTGTGCGAAAGTATTATTTCAAGTACAACGTAAGATATTTGGTATCACATTGAAGTAATATTGGCTCCTTAAGTTATTCACTCTTTCTCGGAATATTTTTCTTCCAATAAATTACGAATAATACTAAACCATAACATGTGAAATTGAATCGTTGAACATTAATTTTTACTAGCTCGTTGTCCTCCATCTATGGACGAAATTAATGCAATTTGGTACCTGTCTGAAATATACGTACACTCATTCAGGAATTTACGAGAGGAAACAAATCGTCCTTAGGCTGAAGTATTTAGTTCTGAAGGAAGTTCTCCAGAAATATTTGTTTAATGAGATATTTCAAAGTATTCGACTTGCTTAAAGTACAGCTCCCTTGAAAACACGATAATGGACATTACTTAAAACACGGTTATCTTAAATTGCTATCGCTGACTAGATACCAGTGGCGTATGGTGAACTGTTGCAAGGTAAGCTGTTGCTTGCTCATCACTGTACATTCTCGATGCACGTGACAGGAGCCAGTAACCACCGTGCAGCCTAGGGAAACTGAGTGCATTCCGACCACTCACAAGCGAGCAGCAAGAGACCCATTACACACTTCCTGTGGCGTCAGCTGTCAAGCTTCTTTTAGTGGTGGAAGTGTAGACTAGCAAGAAACAGGGTACAGCACAAAGATAACGTCAGTATACCTTCAATAGTTCACTACACGCCACTGCTAGATACAGTAGTTTTCAGTCAGCTCATTACAGATACAGAGTCGCCGTGGACGAGATGAGAATAGCCAGTTCCCTACGCGAGAGAGACATTTGGTGCTCCGGCCAAGCTTGAACAGTGATGTTTCAGGTGAAATAGAGGTCGGGGTGGAACGCAGAGGCGGTATTAAGGTTGGAGGAAAGGAATTGTAACTTTAAGAAACTCCTAGATGGCGGCAGCTTCCGTAAAACCACTGGCGTGAGGACCGTCGTCAGAAAATTCGCGAAACTCAGAGCTTAGTATCCAGCCGATCAGGCCGATCAGAAGTGTCCGCAAACTCTCCTTAAAAGGACGGACACGTTGATGTAAAAAACGGACTTTCTGTTAATTTCACAGAACTTTCTGTGAATTCACGGAACCTTTCCGTTAATTTCCTAACTTCAAATTCATTATGCCTGAGCGAGATTTGAACCCGAGTGGAAAAGTGAGAAGCCAGCTATTCAACCACTTATCTATAACCTTCACATAAAGCCTTAGAGGTATAATATTATTTCTATTGCAGTCACATAAGCAACTTTTTCAGATTCTATTAGTGTATTTTAAGTCTTGCTAAATGTTACAGACGCTTGATGCTACTCTTTGATGTTTGACAGAATAGATCTCAGTGTCGTGGATATCCAAACTGCCGCAGAAACGATCATTTTCTTGTTACAGTGGCGAAGAAAGCTTCACGTAGGCTCGGCATTGTCCGTTCATGAAACCTGAAGCTATAAGGAATAAGGAGACTTGCCGTATTTTGTAGTATTTATGGAGCTCAGCTCTGATTTTTGTCATTACTGATAGCGTTTCCGTATATTTACTGTACATTTCCGTGCGAAATTTCGTAAACACACGGAAATTTTTAACAGTGTAGTGACCTGATTACTGAGCTGACTGTGCATCCATTTAGCTCAGGATGTCAGCATGTTGCAGGATTAAGATTAATATTCAGAGAACTGCAAATTATTATTATTAGTATTAGTATTTTAAATAAGAAATGTAGACAAAATGAAACGCATAATGTTTGCCCATCCTCCGTATGCCCCACAGAAATTTTTTTTATTTAAACTAATTTAACTGTTCCAAAAAAAAAATTGTCCACATCCCTTCGCATAACATGATTTCTTATGACCTCCTAAGTTCAGATTTCAACCTACTAAGATACTTATTTTTTGAAATACTTTTCCTAGGATATCCTGAGTGTTGATTCAGAGACGTAGTTGTGCGTGATCTATGAAAAATCTAATCACAGTTCGTTTCATGCACCCCACGGAGTGACTTAAAGATAGAACCTTTGCTGTTCTTCTCAGAAGCACCTACTTCTGGGTTCACTCCAACACAGGAATAAATGCACCGACCGATGTGATTAATGTAGGGTGTTTACATTTAGTCGCAATTCATCACACGTTCCAAGTACATCGATATTAAATGATAAATATAGACCACGGGCGGTTTACAAAACTCGCAGCAATAAAATGAAACTTTTTGGCAATATGAAAATAATATTTAACCAAGTAGCAGAATAAGCTGAATACAGGACCATAAGTTCTTGCGCTCCTAGCGTGTATCACCACAGTTCTCATAAATGTAGTTCTGAAAGTATTACTTCAAGCCTGAAGTTGGGTGTCGTCAAGGAACTACCAGTTATACGCCACCACTGGCGACCACCAAATAAGGAAATCGGCATAACATGGAAACGACGCCTTAGTGTCTTTTCAGTTCACTGCGACCCGGCTGCGAAATGATGGTAACGTCACACGGCCCATGCTTTCGCAATGCAAGTTCTACTTCTGAATTGGAGAAGGCTGGTGTCATTGTGNGTGTGAATGCACGATTGTGAATGTGAGTGCAAGGTTTGTTCTTTTTACAGCACGCGCGTATAACTCTCTTGTTTTATTCAGTAGGAATGTTGAGGAAAACAGAGCACAACTGGTTTATGTGTTACCCCAACACCCAGGCCGTACAGAAAGTACTAGACAGTTGATTTAAATATGGCTGGCCGGTGCGATCCACCCTTAATTGTCACTAACGAGTGTGAATTGTATAAAATCGTAGAAGTCTAACAAATAATAAATCGAATTGGTACTGCGAAAATTCGTATGTTTTTTTTTTTTCTTTACGAGACTGCTGTCCCTTTTTGATTACTAGAGAAAAAAAACTGAGCACTTTTTAATTATAAGTATTTTCTTTTTAACGGGCCTTTTAATGACGTGTCCTCAGTATATCAACGTTCTAAGCAGATTACTGTTTGAATAAGTGTGTATAATAGAACAATTTTTGTGAATGACTAATTAACTATAAAAAGTCGGGGCAAAAGAAAGGGCCTTTTTATAATTCAAGCGAATTAGTTTTCATGATTAATATTTCGGTCGTTTGTTTCAGTTGTTTATCCTTACAAGTTGCCTGATGAATGCTTTCTTTCGGCAATTCGGACTTATTACTTGCGAATGAAGGAGTAAAGGAACGGTCTTTTACTCGTTCGCAGCTTTTCTCCGCAGAAAGCAATCCCTCCCTTCTCTGTGATCACAGAAATAGCCCGTGATATTTGTCGGTTATAATTGCGTATCTCCCACCGCCTTAGTTTGGTTGAAGATAGCCTTCCGGTACTCACCAAGTATTTCTTCTTTTGTTTACTATACTTCGTTGAGAATCAGGTCCCGGTTCCTGCAGTAGCTACATTTAAAATCAGCCAGTTTTAACGAATGCTTTTTTCCCCAGTAACAATTAGTTTAAACTTTTTGGCTGTATAATTTTTTTTTGTTAACCAAAGTTTTATATCACAACTAAATATTATTTTTTAAATATCTCTATAATTACATAGCTGATGGTATTGGTAGTACGGTGATTTTCGTTATTGCTGAGTTAGTTGCAGTTATTGTAGGACACAACTGTCTTAAAAATTACGATACGATATCGTTGTCTTATCAGGCTCCCGATGGCCTTTGAAGGCGATGAAGATATTTACTTTTTATTCCGTATAACTTTTAAAATTGTACGTTTACCGTTTTAAATTTTTATTTAATGATTTGCTAAAAAAAAAATTGTAATATATTTCTGCATCACCCTAGCAGACTAACGTTACGTAAACATTTGCGTGCTGTGTGATTACGTACAGAAACGTCTGCAAATGTGTTTAAGTTACGAAAGATTGTAGTATCGTGCATTTAGTGTTCTCTAATCGTTTAAGTACCAAAACATTTCACAGTATTTCCACTGTATTAAACACGGCGCAAAGCAGAGAATCCTTCTGACGTCTCTTTTTATACTTGGAACTACAAATAATGAATAGGGCTTAGAAATTTTCGCGAACCACAAAATAACTCTAATTAATGTGAAATACGAAAAAAATTAAGTTTATTCGCGAAATTCTGCAATAAACGAGATCCCATTAAAATGTTTCCATAACCACACTGCTAAGCTTCTTTCACAAGGAAAACTGATACAGACAGTTAGTTTTACAATATTCCATGTGTTATGCAGCATTATATCTCATATACTTCACATGCGCGCCGATAACAAGTAAAATTATTAGCGCTAATGACGTTGTTAACTCTACGAATGTAAACTAAGTTTTGCTCCCGAACGGGAACGGAGAACGATTAATAAATCGAAGATCGGAAGATTATCGCTGTAAATACGGTTCAATATATCCATACAAATTGGTAAGCGCTTGTTAGTTACAAAATTATGGTGAACATATATTTTATTATTTTTAAACGGGCAATTCTAACCAACAAAGTTGATGATGTTATGAAAGTTTATACCTAGATATAACACAGATGAATATTTTTTTNCGGGCAATTCTAACCAACAAAGTTGATGATGTTATGAAAGTTTATACCTAGATATAACACAGATGAATATTTTTTTAATGTCGAAGTAATAATTACGCACTAAACATTCTTGCTGTATTTTTAAACACATTTTCTCGTATTATATCGTTTGCNAATGTCGAAGTAATAATTACGCACTAAACATTCTTGCTGTATTTTTAAACACATTTTCTCGTATTATATCGTTTGCGGTTAGGTTTGTGATAACGATAGCGAAGATAGTAGTGTATTTAAGTTGCAAAGTCGGTTAAGAATGCAAAAAATAGTAATTGTTTTTTATTGTGCCCAGGTGTTTGAAAAGGAAGGCTTCTACGTGTTTGTTACTGAACAGAGTGTAAATATTGCTACGTAGCATTAGTAAACGCGAAAAGACAGATGCGTAAATAATGCCGTGCCGTATGCACAGTTAACAGCGAGAATGTGGTACGAAAAAAAAAGTAGATTGGAATCAAATTAGTTTAAAATTCACGTATATGTTGGCAATTATCAGAAGGCCAAGAAAACATAAATAAAGAGGTTTATGCCAAGTCCATCTATAAAAACTCAACAGCTCTACTACTGGAAACTTTGTGGATACATTCGTACTATGTAAGGAGTATTTATATTTTTACGAATAATAACATCTTTTCTCTTTGTTTTTTTGTTGTTTTTTTGTGGCTGGGTTGTGTATTTGTGTTGGAGTAATATGTAAACGTGAACTGACATTTTGCCAGTGTTCGTTGTTATTTTAACATTATCTCAATTTTATTATTTTCCTTCCCCTCGTTTGTAACTAAACATATGATACTATACTTTATAGATTGAGGGCAACTGCATTGTANTTATTATTTTCCTTCCCCTCGTTTGTAACTAAACATATGATACTATACTTTATAGATTGAGGGCAACTGCATTGTACAAAAACTCCAAGGGATTCATGTACCCAAAATACATTAATTTTAGCAATCAAAATCTAAATAATGTGTGGAATGGTCAAGATGTGGTGATTCTATGGGATGTAACGACTGATTAAAATGGGCATTGGGTTTTTGTGTTCCAATTAACATTTTGTTACCTTCAAATGAACAGAATATGTATGTGGGTGGTGTAAAATTATTGGAAAACCCAAATTTTAGTGAGTGTTCTTGCGTATTTTTTTAAAATGCCTTTACAAAGTACAAAATGTATCACATTAAATTGGGTGCAACCGTCACAATATGTATTACATGTTCAAGTGTGCTCTCTTCACGTTGTTCTTTCATGCTTATTGTTACATATTTTTTAATATNGTATTACATGTTCAAGTGTGCTCTCTTCACGTTGTTCTTTCATGCTTATTGTTACATATTTTTTAATATCTTCAGTAAAATATGTATTTATTAACTTTAATGAATGACAAATTTCATTTAGGTTGCATTGAAATTGTTACAAAAACAACTTCCCCGTGTTCTAATGATATAACGCATTTTTATATAAAATTTATTTGACGAAATGAAAATATTTCAATGACGAAATGGTGAGATTTTAGTGACGGAAACAGTTCATCTTATGTACCATAAATTTGGAGCCTTTGCGATAATCGTCGGAGGTCGAAGTACGCCTTTGTCAAGATATTTTTTTCTTAATTACTTATAAAATTAATGTGATGTAGTTCTTTAATGTATTGAAGCAATTTTAAAAATATATCTGTTATGGTTACTTTGTGGGAAGAGCACTCATCTCGGTGATCTTCGTATATCGATTTAGATGTGTAGTGTTCGTTTGGATCAGTTCCGGTTCATGATACCCCTTGATATTGTTACGTCTGCCTAGTCGTGGGTTGCAGTGAAATTTTTCATTCCTTCAGGTTTGGTGTCAAAACTATGGGTTTTTCAAATAGCACTACACTTAAAATTTAGATATGCGTTGTTCATATTCAGTTAGTAATTTNTTATTATTTTCCTTCCCCTCGTTTGTAACTAAACATATGATACTATACTTTATAGATTGAGGGCAACTGCATTGTAAAAAAACTCCAAGGGATTCATGTACCCAAAATACATTAATTTTAGCAATAAAAATCTAATTAATGTATGGAATGGTCAAGATGTGGTGATTCTATGGGATGTAACGACTGATTAAAAGGTGCATTGTGTTTTTGTGTTCCAATTAACATTTTGTTACCTTCAAATGAACAGAATATGTATGTGGGTGGTGTAAAATTATTGGAAAACCCAAATTTTAGTGAGTGTTCTTGCGTATTTTTTTAAAATGCCTTTACAAAGTACAAAATGTATCACATTAAATTGGGTGCAACCGTCACAATATGCATTACATGTTCAAGTGTGCTCTCTTCACGTTGTTCTTTCATGTTTATTGTTACATATTTTTTAATATCTTCAGTAAAATATGTATTTATTAACTTTAATGAATGACAAATTGCATTTACGTTGCATTGAAATTGTTACAAAAACCACTTCCCGTGTTCTAATGATATAACGCATTTTTATATAAAATTTATTTGACGAAATGAAAATATTTCAATGACGAAATGGTGAGATTTTAGTGACGAAAACAGTTCATCTTATGTACCATAAATGTGGAGCCTTTGCGATAATCGTCGGAGGTCGAAGTACGCCTTTGTCAAGATATTTTTTTCTTAATTACTTATAAAATTAATGTGATGTAGTTCTTTAATGTATTGAAGCAATTTTAAAAATATATCTGTCATGGTTACTTTGTGGGAAGAGCACTCATCTCGGTGATCTTCGTATATCGATTTAGATGTGCAGTGTTCGTTTGGATCAGTTCCGGTTCATGATACCCCTTGATATTGTTACGTCTGCCTAGTTGTGGGTTCTAGTGAAATTTTTCATTCCTTGAGGTTTGGTTTCAAAACTATGGGTTTTTCAAATAGCACTACACTTAAAATTTAGATATGCGTTGTTCATATTCAGTTAGTAATTTTACACATTGCATGCATTTACCTGCGAATCTGCGCCGAGGAAATATTTACGTTATACGATTATCAAATTCGTTGGATAATAGGAATGTCTACACAGTATACGTTATGTGTTTACGTAATGCATAAAATATCCTAAAATAAATAATATCCTTCGTAGCTGTAGTAAAACATTGTTAACTTTGTAAAGTGTTGGAATATAACTAAAATAAGCTTATGATAATCAACCAGGATTTAAAAAAAGTCGTAATTACTGGGGCGTGCGTGCAAGATAAGCTGGACGTGAGTTCTGCATGCCAATGAGAAAGTCAATGTAGTCATTCCCGAGGTGCGTCTGGCCAGATCCTTCAGAAAGACAGCAGCCAGTTCTCGCACGTGCTGCAGAAAGTTTACAAGTGTACGTGAACTTTACAATAGGGTAGGTACTCCGGGGTTATTTAAACAAAAACTCAGGCGCGCACGCCGGAGCCAATATAAATAAGATTAGCGCGGGCTTCCACCGAACATTCAGTTTCGGCATTAGCAGTGGAACACGAGTGGGGAAACGCCACTTACCAAGACTGCTTGCTGTAAATGCATTCAGGGACAGCGTGCGCTCATGTGACCGCGGAAACGGCTTTAATCNGGGGGCACGACGTGTCTCGCTCTCTCCGCCGCCTGGAATAGTGAGTTGTATCGCGGCGACTGGCCGCACGCGATAACGCCCCGCACGCTTATGTTCGCAGCCTCCGCGCACAGGAGCTAGCGTGTCGCGATGATAGCTCTTATTTGCCTTATATTGCCCCCAACTTCGCGGGCTTATATCCGAGACGAGCGAGCGAAATTTCGCGCTAATACATGACTTACAACCTCTATTTCATATGTCACTGGTTCAAACATAAAACTTTTAAAGCTTGGCTTCGCACGCCATGTTGAATTACTTGTTTTTAGGGTATCCCAATAGTCGTTACCATACACTTACTGTTAGCGACTCTAGTACTGGAGGGTGAATGTGCGGGGAGCGGGGTGCGGCTGGCGAAGGGAGAGGTAGCTGCGCGCGCAGTCTGATGCCGCGCCAAAAAAACATTAGTCTTCGTACAATCAGTTGCGCGTTTGACAATGCGCGCCGAATGTTTTTGCAACAGTTTGTACACAGTTGGGATGTCACGGGCCAAGTGCAAGCATCTAGGGAGGCGAGCCGCCAGGTCCTTCTGGCGCTTCCAGCGCTTTGAAACTGCAACCATTCCTCTCTGGCTATATGCCTTACGGTGTAGAGCAAACATAAATCCCGAACTTTTTGTCAAGTAATTGTAACGTTATTACTGCAGCATCATTTGAAAGTTATCTGTACATTCTTGCTATTTCACAATCATCAAATAACTCGCGAACAAATTTTGAAGACTTCATGTATAGCATTTGTAAAATGTAAACGTGCTATATAAGAAATATTTGGTCGTTTCGTTCAAAGAAAAATTATGTCGCATCAATGTAAAATTCAACATGGCGGATGAAACAGACCGTTAAAAGCTATCGAAAGGTCTCGTTGTGCATGGATTTGCTAAATATAAAATCAGGAACTGAATGTGTACTACTTAATATATTTCGATGGGGTTGTTTCATTCCCTATTAACTAGAATTTACAAAAACATCAAGTACAGCAGTGTATAATTTTCGAATAAAAATTTGTTCTTTTTTTTATATAATAACGTGTATAAACCACAAACAGTACATTATGCTAAAATAATTGTTTTGAAATTAATGAAATTTATTTAAATAGAACACTATAATAACAAAATTAAAACAAAACCATCACTTATTTGTTACCGAATTTCATCTTCCTAAAAGCTCATGTTAAAAACTTTTGTTTAAAAAATATTTGTTTTCTTTACGATATANCCCTATTAACTAGAATTTACAAAAACATCAAGTACAGCAGTGTATAATTTTCGAATAAAAATTTGTTCTTTTTTTTTATATAATAACGTGTATAAACCACAAACAGTACATTATGCTAAAATAATTGTTTTGAAATTAATGAAATTTATTTAAATAGAACACTATAATAACAAAATTAAAACAAAACCATCACTTATTTTTTACCGAATTTCATCTTCCTAAAAGCTCATGTTAAAAACTTTTGTTTAAAAAATATTTGTTTTCTTTACGATATANTTTACCGAATTTCATCTTCCTAAAAGCTCATGTTAAAAACTTTTGTTTAAAAAATATTTGTTTTCTTTACGATATATAAATTTCTGTATATTTAATTGTAGATAATATTATTTTGTACATTTTAAGAGAATTATATCGGCATATTTACCTATTTTGTAGTTTATATCCCAATTCTTCGCAGAAAAATAGGCGATTTTTAAAGTGAAAACTGTGGACTGTGCCCAACTATTGCTCCGCGTGGTAGTTTAGCATTCAAATACGTAGTCAATCAAAACAAAAAAAAAGTGAAAATATACTGAGTAGTTCGAAATCTGTTCTTGATTTTATGTTTCGGGAATTCGGACACTGCAAGACCTTTCCAATACTCTGAATCCGTAATACTTGTTTCACAAGTTTATTGATATTTAACACACTTATTAAAAGTCGTGTAATTGTGCATTATTGCCGTGAAAAAAGTCACAAGGCATCAATATACAATACCTTGAGTGGCTATGTTATCGAGACTGTTGCACCCAGTACCATTAAAAAGCATACATCATAAGCTTTGTATTAAAACCATGGGTAACCTTGTTTTTTTTTAGTCCTAAACGCGTATGTTAAATAATTTTATTGCAGATATCCGACTTTCATCATTAATGCTGAAAGTTATCGGGGCGGCTTGCAGCTGATATCGTCTTCTCTTGCGCTTGGAAAGCGTGCCTACGGAATTCCACGCGTGCCTCATCTCGGACGATATTGGTGTCTGTCTTGCCAATCGATATCCTGGATGGCTGCTGTGGTATTCAGCCCTCCCCCTCCTCATTCACTATGCCTTTTTTTNTGTCTTGCCAATCGATATCCTGGATGGCTGCTGTGGTATTCAGCCCTCCCCCTCCTCATTCACTATGCCTTTTTTTTCTTGTATGGCAGCGCCCAATTACTATATTCAGCAACCTTTAGTCACCCATTCGTGTCCCATACTATCAGAATTGCTGCGTTTCTGCCATGAAAAGTTGTACGCCTTACTTTGGTTTGTTCTTTGATATCGTTCACTACACTCTTTTGTCTCTATGCACTGCATGAAGGTTACAATAGACCTATTGCGCGTATTTCCCAGCATTCTAATCCGTGGGCTGTTATCGGATAACANCACTGCATGAAGGTTACAATAGACCTATTGCGCGTATTTCCCAGCATTCTAATCCGTGGGCTGTTATCGGATAACATTTGCTTTATAAATATAGTGAGTTTCTTAAATGATGTAAAATTTTACAGTTCTAGAAAAGTTGTGCCGACGGTATAGCGTCATAACCACGTACCCTTCCATCACAGCTGACCTGTCAGTGAAAACATTCTTTAATGATTAAAGCATAACCTAAAATGATTTATGATGCTAACCTACTTATTTAGATTTGCTCGACGAACGTGCACGTTGTAAAGTAAAATAACGCATAATACACAGTAGAAGTACTGCTGGATAGAAAAATTTGCTGTCACGAAGTAGAGCATAAAAGAGATAAGAGAATTGACTAATTTGCTGGTATTTTGCTTTGTAATCCGAAGTCTTCTAGCCTGGTCCTGTTGATTGCAGAATTACCACTGCGCTTCTCGAAATACCTAATTTAAACAATACTTACAAATGCAAACTAACCACTAACAATAACTGATGTATACATACATTTTTACTAACAGTCCCGAAAAAAAAAAATGACCAAGGCGATGTAATGGAAAACGCCTGAGAGAGAAAGAACTAAAATGGCGTATCGTAATTCTGGTTAGTGAACGACTTTTTCCATAAATAAAATGTTTGCAATAAATACTTATTGAATATTTTTAATCCAGCTACATATATCCCAACCATTGTCAATAAAAAGAAACTGCAGAATTTTAATTTTTGTTAGCTTACGATCGAGCAGACCTTAGGTCGTTTTCTCCATTATATTATTGAAAGTGGAGATCGGAAATAATCGGCGAAATGTTACGTGTTTTGTTCAATTATGTCGAACCCTATTTTTAAAGATATAAATGCTCATACTAAACCAAGCTACTAGTATCCAATTCTGTTAAAACCATAAAAATCGTTTAGAATGATAAAAGTAATGCTAATAGATAAAATTAAAATCCATAATCAAAGCCTAAGGTCGTATATCAAACTAGGGACCCTAGGCGTAGTATGCTTCTACATTCTTAATCTACCATCAAGACAAAATGCGGCTTATTGAATGCTACTGTTATATATGTATACCAGGTGTTGGAATTATTTGTGTGTTGACCCTCGAGTTGATTTTAAAAAAGTATGCTTACTGATTTACGTAACCAACAACCGTTTACTAAAAGGCAGTAAGGCTATGTGTTTGAACTGTAAATGGTGGCTGACCTTCGATATAAATCTATTTTTTAAATTTATATTTTTTAAAGATATGTATAGTTAGAAAATAAATTTTGAGGCTTTGTGTAATTTTTTTTAAAAATATTATGTATATAATTTGAAGTATTTCTCGTAAATTTACTACACAAAAATATTTTACGTTTACCTATTTTAAAGTTGTAGTGTGCAGTTGTACATAACGGTCTCATGTAAAACGGACCGATTTCTAGTATAGAAACTTGTTTCTCCAGGTTTTTTTGTAACATGATTGCAGACACGTTACACATAATTTAAGTAAGATTGTGCATGAAATTTTTAGTTAAGCAGTTTCTATATGGAACGTTGTTTTATGAGATCTCAACCTAAAATAATATTGGCAATAACATTGGGGATTGATTTTTTCTTCTTTGCATGAGAATTAGTGCTGTATGCAAATATCAGCCTAAGTGAAGGGTGACCTGCCGGGAATCGAACACGGTTTGCAATGGTGGGAGGCGAGTAGTCTAACCACTTCACCACCGCGGCCCCTATGTGCTTAAGAATATGTTACAGTACATGTCAATTTGTTTCGGGGATCATTGTACACTTTTGTTAAGGTTTTTACTGTTTTACTTTGCGCGCGGGATTAGGGAAAAGGAGAGTCAGTAGTCGAATAATGACATTCTACTTATTTTCTTATTTATGCTGTAACAATAAAGTTGTAAGACAAACGCACAATTGTGCTAAGCCTAGTCTGTTACCGGTGTGTAAATGCTATTCACGATAAAGTGAGCCCTTTTGAAAGCCCTCTCATTTGGGATAATAGTTAATAAATACAGTTTATTTTAGACTTGGAGGTTAACTACCGAGTGCGGTTGAATATAGACACTGTGTTTATTTTACATGGTAATATTTATTTTAAAAATGGTTAAGGGATAAAAAATGGTTGAAAAAGAAGTGACTAGGGTGTGAGAAGTGGTCAGTTTACCGTGAACAGCCTATAAGGCAGGTCTGTTGGGCGCACAGCACTGGTGTAGAGACGGCTGCAAACACGCAGCTTGTAGCGGGGTTCGTGTTTCGGTGTGAAGCTCAGCGAGCGACGCCGCACACTCCGTGCCGCGGTGTCGGCGGCTTTGTCGCTGGCGGCGCGGCGATTGCACGCGCGCATTACGTAATTGATTGTGCGGGGCTGCAGCTGGCAAATCTGCAGATTTATCGCCCCCGTGGGGCGGGCTCGCGGAGGCGGGGTAATCACAGGGATGCCACAGGTAGGGGTTACCTGACTTCCGGCAAAAGGAGGACGTGGATATGGATCAGGGAAATTGGCGCTGCAAACCTTCGCTTCACTCAAATACTGGCAACACCACTTTGTCTCCAAAACATGCAAATGTTTCAAAATTTAAATTTCATTTATAAACTTGTGCATTACGCACTTGGTAAAATGTAAGGATACCAATACAATTTTATGATCATCACTGAAGTCTTCTACTCCAATCAAATATTATATATTCCTGTTGTATGTGGTATTACTGTCTGTGAGGTGTGATATGTTAAGTATGTGTAATTTTCGCCATCAGTTTTAAATGGTGACTAATCTCACAATAATCTGATTCTTATTCTTCAATTTTCCGGCGTTCGCAGAAGATAGGTCCCCGAAATGGCACACGAGATCTTTTAGTGGGATCGTTCTAAATCTACACACTTGTAAAGGAGGTATGTTAAGTATAACTGAATGCTTAAAAGAGCGTTTGAGAAGTGCGGTTTATTTTTTATGTTTACTTTTGAGGCATCACGGTTAATGAACGTCAATATTTGACGATGCCAACTGTTGATAAACGGAATCGTTCTAAAGTTTCGTTTTGAAGAAAATGATGTGGTTTTACGAGAGTTGTCACGCAGTGTGCAAGCCTCAAGACTCGTCAGTCAGTCTTTTGAAAAACTGTTTTGTAAGCAGTCGGGCTGCGGAGTTAGACTCTCGCAGTGTGGATCTCATGGCAGCTGTCTGACGCGGTCGTCGACGTCTTTCCACGCCCTAACTATCTATTTATTTTTTAACGTCTTGACAGGGAACAACTTTTCTCTGGCGGAGATCACATCAGTAAAAGTGTCTGCGTACCCTCCCAATTTTGTGAGCAAGATGACGTTACGTAGAAGTTGGTATGAATCATGTTTTTGATAAATAAACTTGAAAATAATTCTGACTTCTCACGTGGTAAACTAAACATAATTTTTATGAACGGCTGTGAATGTTGTAATATGCACTTTTCTCATAAAACTGTTTTTCAGCCACGATTTAAAAAAGATTTAACCCAGTTTGTTTAAAAAGGCAATTTAAGTTAGAGTGAAAGCTAAGGTAACCTTANCCACGATTTAAAAAAGATTTAACCCAGTTTGTTTAAAAAGGCAATTTAAGTTAGAGTGAAAGCTAAGGTAACCTTAATAAAATTATTTTTGTACTTTATTTTTAAGTTAAATAACAAGATACGAAATACAGCGGCACTCTGATTAGACATCNAATAAAATTATTTTTGTACTTTATTTTTAAGTTAAATAACAAGATACGAAATACAGCGGCACTCTGATTAGACATCTATCTCGCAAATTAACTTCACAGCAGGCATAAAAACGGCATCTTTGTTATAAACGCAACTTCCATGCAGTGAAGCAAACCGGGACACGAAGTAACAGTGTACGTAAATGTTAGAACTTTTTTCTTTGCACGTGAGAATAAATAAACCACAAAGTGTATGTGTGTGCGCACGTACGCGCCTGTGTGAGTACGTGTGTGTAGCTGTGCGAGATGATTTCGGTAGGCCTAATGTGCATGTGTAATGTGCGTGGACTCTTGCTAGATGTGCTCGCGCTGAAACTATTCTGGTTTAATTTGGCAACCAGTAGCTAAATACTGAGGCCAAGAAGTCATAATTCCTGCCAATAATGGTTTAAAAATAAGAGTGATATGGACGCACGCGTGGACACATTGGAAACTTAATAATCGCTCTACCACAGATGTGATTCGACAAACTTATCGTAAAGAAAAGGCAGTGTTATTGCATAATTTTTAGACAAGAAGTAGAGTTAATAGTATGTGCTTGCATGGTGTATGGCGAACGTAATAACTATATAATTCTTGAGTCACCACATTTGCTATAATAATATCAAGTATTGTGCTACATGAAACTATAATGGAAGACAATTTTTGTTGCCGTTTAAGAGGAATCAGTCCCCGCCATCTTGGATCTATACGTTTTCCATTTGTATGTTCCGTTTAAAAAGATTTAACAAAATTTTCTATACCCGACGAAACATAGTTCATTGTTTCTAAAGTTTTCTTTCAAATTATATATAAACTACGACGTCATTGCACCGAACAATGGACTGTGGAAAGTCCCGTAGGTCCCGTCTACCATAAACATGCCGTTGACATTATTGCGCCCCAGCAATACCTCTGGTTGGATTTCAGCGTCAACTAACGTTCACAACAGCATTAACGACATGACGTTGGGATGGAAATGTTTCAGTTTCTTACGGATAATCGTTTTGCCATCCGATGAGATTGCGGAACGTTACAAAAACGATGAATTTAAAATAAGGTCAACACACACACAAACATATATAAAGAGTGAAAAAGTCGATATGTAGATGTAAAAATTTTCCATGATTTTTACTTGAGATTTTTCGGGTATAATATATCATTATAATTTTTTGCTTGCTTTTCAAAATACGTTTTAACGTTATATATTAAACAGCAGAAAAAATATATTGAGAAGAATCATATTATCGAACCTGTAGAGGACAAATTTTTCATGGGTTAAGAATTATTTCCATCCTAGGTACTTGATTCTACTAGCTTGTTTGGTTAATCTGCCGCACGTTCTTGTTATCATCAACTGTAAACGGCAAAATGTTTTCCGGCACTGTTAACACTACTTTTATTATGTAATTTTATTCACGCGTTAGATTTAGGCGGAACCAGAAGATACGTAGCACANGTAAAATTATTTTTGTACTTTATTTTTAAGTTAAATAACAAGATACGAAATACAGCGGCACTCTGATTAGACATCGATCTCGCAAATTAACTTCACAGCAGGCATAAAAACGGCATCTCTGTTATAAACGCAACGTCCATGCAGTGAAGCAAACCGGGACACGAAGTAACAGCGTACGTAAATGTTAGAACTTTTTTCTTTGCATGTGAGAATAAATAAACCACAAAGTGTATGTGTGTGCGCACGTACGCGCCTGTGTGAGTACGTGTGTGTAGCTGTGCGAGATGATTTCGGTAGGCCTAATGTGCATGTGTAATGTGCGTGGACTCTTGCTAGATGTGCTCGCGCTGAAACTATTCTGGTTTAATTTGGCAAACAGTAGCTAAATACTGAGGCCAAGAAGTCATAATTCCTGCCAATAATGGTTTAAAAATAAGAGTGATATGGACGCACGCGTGGACACATTGGAAACTTAATAATCGCTCTACCACAGATGTGATTCGACAAACTTATCGTAAAGAAAAGGCAGTGTTATTGCATCATTTTTAGACAAGAAGTAGAGTTAATAGTATGTGCTTGCATGGTGTATGGCGAACGTAATAACTATATAATTCTTGAGTCACCACATTTGCTATAATAATATCAAGTATTGTGCTACATGTAACTATAATGGAAGACATTTTTTGTTGCCGTTTAAGAGGAATCAGTCCCCGCCATCTTGGATCTATACGTTTTCCATTTGTAAGTTCCGTTTAAAAAGATTTAACAAAATTTTCTATACCCGACGAAACATAGTTCATTGTTTCTAAAGTTTTCTTTCAAATTATATATAAACTACGACGTCAGTGCACCGAACAATGGACTGTGGAAAGTCCCGTAGGTCCCGTCTACCATAAACATGCCGTTGACATTATTGCGCCCCAGCAATACCTCTGGTTGGATTTCAGCGTCAACTAACGTTCACAACAGCATTAACGACATGACGTTGGGATGGAAATGTTTCAATTTCTTACGGATAATCGTTTTGCCATCCGATGAGATTGCGGAACGTTACAAAAACGAAGAATTTAAAATAAGGTCAACACACACACAAACATATATAAAGAGTGAAAAAGTCGATATGTAGATGTAAAAATTTTCCATAAGTTTTACTTGAGATTTTTCGGGTATAATATATCATTATAATTTTTTGCTTGCTTTTCAAAATACGTTTTAACGTTATATATTAAACAGCAGNTTCCATGATTTTTACTTGAGATTTTTCGGGTATAATATATCATTATAATTTTTTGCTTGCTTTTCAAAATACGTTTTAACGTTATATATTAAACAGCAGAAAAAATATATTGAGAAGAATCATATTATCGAACCTGTAGAGGACAAATTTTTCATGGGTTAAGAATTATTTCCATCCTAGGTACTTGATTCTACTAGCTTGTTTGGTGAATCTGCCGCACGTTCTTGTTATCATCAACTGTAAACGGCAAAATGTTGTCCGGTACTGTTAACACTACTTTTATTATGTAATTTTATTCACGCGTTAGATTTAGGCGGAACCAGAAGATACGTAGCACATTCATCGTACCTATCCTTATAATAAATTGTGGAGTAGTACAGGTTGCATTCCCAATGCATTTGTTATTCAAGATAGCCAACCCATGGGTGTAAAATTTTCCATAGTGGAAATAGCATTTACATTTTACGTACTGTACTGGTGTTTGTGTTAACACCGACTGTAGAGAGCCAATAACAATGTATGAATTTATATGCTGCATAAGGATGACCGTACCTAGAAAATATTTTCGGACGGGGTTTAACCAGTCATTACAAACTCTGTATTAAGTAGTGATTCACACGAGTTCGCATTATTTATTCTCTATTTAACCCCAATAAAAACAGCATAATTTTCAAATAAATAAATAAAAATGTGTTCTGCTGCCATTTGTTTTTCTTAGTTCTACATATAAAACAAATAATAAATTTTATTTATACAAATTGGCCACAAAGAATTTTGTATCCTTTGCAGTCTTACATTCGTCACCTTTTGATCTTGTAGCATGGAGTGCAAAATTTCATTTGTCCCATGGCAGCTGGAAACACAGAGTTTCGTAACCATTTTCTGTTAGGTTATATAATTATTTTTAATATAAAATTTTGACTAANGCAGCTGGAAACACAGAGTTTCGTAACCATTTTCTGTTAGGTTATATAATTATTTTTAATATAAAATTTTGACTAAATACATTAAAAATAATAACATGGAAGTACCGAATAAATCACGTGGTTCTCACGGTTTTACTCTGCTCGGCTGGAGACACACACTCATGGAAATTCAATACTCTATGACTGTAGCATTCCACTTTTTGGTGATGCAACTCCTTTAACTCACAATGGAGACTCAATCAGTCTATTATGTTTCCTTCTTCTGCATCACGCNTTTTTGGTGATGCAACTCCTTTAACTCACAATGGAGACTCAATCAGTCTATTATGTTTCCTTCTTCTGCATCACGCCACCCAAGAATAGCCAGTCTGTCAAGTTTAGCAACTTTCCTTTCTGGCCAATAATAATGATGTAGGAAGTACCGAGTCGTTAAATCGTTCGTGTTATTTAATTTAATTTTGCATGTAAGGGCGTAGAAAGCATTTTTTTTTTCTAGCGGGGGTCTATCTTTAAAATAGTTATTTTTATTTACCAAACCTCCTCGTTTTCTGCGTCCATGCTTATTAGAAAGCGAATAAGGCATTGGGGTTTATTTATCACTGAAATGTTCATCTGCGCCAGCTGTAAGAATATTCCTATGCGAAGAGACATCACCAAGAATTTTCCGCAACACAACTGAAATAAAAAATTAATACCTAAAATTTGGAAATATGTGATGTAATCGAATCATACATGTGTATGGTTTAATGAAATATCACTGCTGGGATACCAAATTTGGCGGTAATAAGGCAAGCAGTTCCCGTGATGTGGTGTGAGAAATTAATTTTCTCAGGTTGCGCAGTCTTATATAAATTTCTGAAATTAATACTTTATATTTTGTACTTTAAGCGCACAAATATTGTAATGATCAATTAAATTGTTCCTAAGAAATGGCGTTACTTCCAAAAATTTTACTGGCCACCATTTTTAAGATAAGCATCTGGCATGGCCTTAAAGTATACAAGTTGGTGTCGTACTGTAGTAAAAGTGTACCAAGTACGGTGAAACTCGGTGAACGAGTTCAAAAGCTTCAAGAGGAAAACACACACACACACACACACACACACACACAGGCAGGAGCTGATCTTATAAGTCTATCTTTACAAAGCAAAGTAGGCTAAAAGGTGAACAGGAGAGACTGTAGTCTATGCGGACATTCACTTACAATCAATAATGACGATTTTAAAACATCCCAAAAATTCGTCTGTGAAACATAGGCAGGTGGGAAATAAACTTTAAAAAATGATGGTATGAAACAAATTTTATTTGAAAAAATGGTAAAATATGTTACTCTTTAATACAAATGTGTCTCGTAAAATCGTAAAAATTACATACCTGCTGGGGAAACGAAATTACAATTGTTGAGTTTTAGCCAATTATGTTTGAGGTTAGATACAAAATTAACCAGGACTATNCTGGGGAAACGAAATTACAATTGTTGAGTTTTAGCCAATTATGTTTGAGGTTAGATACAAAATTAACCAGGACTATTTACGTATACAGGCTGTTCGAAAATTAAACGCCCAAACTACGGGAGGTAATTTCTTGTGAAAAATAAAGTCGAAAATATTCAGGACACCGTATACCTAAACAGAATATTAAAGGAGATATGAGCCTATAAAAAATGGGTTTTGAAAACATAGTTTTGCCGAATGCCTTGTACAACACCTACAAATTCCTTAGCAAAAAGATGATTTATGCTTTCCATGTTGCAGACACACATGCGTAATGCTGGCCGTCCTCGGTCTGTGCGCACAGTTTGGCTTGAGGAAGTGATACGTCAGCACATCAACGACATGCCTTTCTATAATGTATTCACGGTAACTTCAAGATTTTTTGAAGCCCTGCTAAAGATCTACTTTCCAGCCCATTTCGTATCCTTCTGCCAAAGGGTAAACAAACATTGCCNAGTACACGCTCCATAGCGCGCCAAATGGGCGTGTCCCATTCAACGGTGTGGGACGTACTGTGGGTAAATCGCCGCCACCCCTACCGCTGGCAGAAAGTACAAGGCATTCAGCAAAAATACGTTTTCAAAACCCAATTTTTACAGACTCATATCTCCTTATATATTCTTTTAGGTATATGGTGTCCTTTATATTTTAGACTTTAATTTTCGTAAGGAATCGCCTCTCGCAGTTTGGGCATTGAATTTCCGAACTTCAAGTATANTTATATTTTAGACTTTAATTTTCGTAAGGAATCGCCTCTCGCAGTTTGGGCATTGAATTTCCGAACTTCAAGTATACATTCATGCACACACATGCATACAGATACTCATGGTTGTAAAAACGGCAAGTGAGGAAGTAACAATGTTATATATATACAGTATTTAATTAATTATAGGAATTCACAACTGTTCGTTATTTAAAACAGTTATCTTATTACAATTATTTTATTTATAAAACCATCTTGAAAATAGTGCATTAGTGTTACCCTTTAAACTATATAATTGTGATCTGTTTTGATTGCAGTCATGCCATATTCATATATTTAGGTCACATATTTTACCATTATACTGAATGCTTTGGCAATTACAATAATCGTTACGAAAACCAGCCGCTTTCATAAGCTGCATTATTTGTGTTTGAATAAAAAAAATCAAAATATTTTTACAGAGACGTCAGTAGTACCTACTTTAACAACACACATTTGTCTTCTTACAGCGCAAACTATGAGAAAAAGAAATTAACTTCCTGCTATAATTAGAAAAGTACACTATCTTATCAACGTAACTCCTAAGAAGTAAGTATTACAATCTAGTAGAAGTTTACTTTATACAGTCACTTTACTATAAATTATACCATGACAATATTACCCTCACTTTAAATCTTTTCAATTAATAAAGATTAGTTCAATACCACCTTGCATAACTTAAACTCAATCTTTCTTTACACATACACCTATGTAGGTACATATACTCATACGCCTAAAAAATTAATCGCAGCTAAGGTAGATTATTTTTATATTATTGGTAAATATGGTGTTTCAGNTATACTCATACGCCTAAAAAATTAATCGCAGCTAAGGTAGATTATTTTTATATTATTGGTAAATATGGTGTTTCAGCTTATAAAATATCCAAAGACAACAGTAAATCATAACATTAATTCTGCTGCTGATCCATGTACTTTTACAATATAAATGTTTTCTTTGAAATTAGTAAAAGTTCTATACATCTAACAATCCTATATGCTTCACACTACTCCATGTGCCGAATTTTGTGCGTCTATGATATATTGTGTGTCACGTATNTCTAACAATCCTATATGCTTCACACTACTCCATGTGCCGAATTTTGTGCGTCTATGATATATTGTGTGTCACGTATGGATAATTTCTGAGCAACACGCGGATCAATAATTTCTGGAAGTAGGCAGTTGTAGTAAATTGTTTTTTAATTCGGTAGCATTTTGTCTTTTCAAAATTAACTGTCCTTTTCTATTGTTTGCACTGTCATACCAAATGGAGAGGAGACGACAAAGTACAAAGTAGTATACTTGGCGGCCAATTAATATGCAAAATACTCTGTACTTGATACATGTAATTATGATTTGCTTTCAGCTGTAGGGTTCCATCTTTCATTTTAGAAACTTAATTTTCTTGACATTAACTGCACTTTCAATGGACATTGTACGTGCCGAGACTGAGCATTTTATCTCGATGATTCCCGCTTCGCCTGCCAGTCCATCTGGTGAAGCAGCGAGCAAAGGAAATTTTTCGTTCACTATCAGACCACTCGACTGAACTTCAACATTCCTTTCCGATGCAAACTGTGCAATTACAATAGGTTCATTTTGCAAACCCCACGAAGCACTTGCGTTCTCTTTGAAAACTTGGTATCTTATTTCTTTTACAAGGGAAGCACACGAAGTTGTTTGTTTCATTTTGCATATTTTCCCAAAAAACGACGAAATGAGTCTTTTATTGCGTTGAGTTCTTCAACAGAAAGACACACTTTGTTCTCGAGTACTCTCTTCTATATTATTCATGTCTTCATTTTGCAGTTCTAGGAGGAATTCACCTTTTCGTTTTACAAATTCTGCTTCAAACATGTCTTCTTGAATCACCGATGCACCAATACCGTAATTACAATTTTCTTCGCAATATTTGTGATTACTGTTCTTTTGTTTCCTTGGAAACGAAGTTGGCGACGGTCGTTATTTATCATCCTTTTCTTGCGCCTTTCAATAAATCTTTTCATGTGGAAGCCGGCACTTTTCTTCACNGACGGTCGTTATTTATCATCCTTTTCTTGCGCCTTTCAATAAATCTTTTCATGTGGAAGCCGGCACTTTTCTTCACCGAGGTCTTGTGAATGAGTCTGTGCAAGATTGATTTGGCATTAATGGAAACAGCCGCTGCATGGCATCTGGTCTGGTAAGAGCTGCGAAGAGAGAAATTTACTCTTTTCCTCGGACTTTCTTTGGTAACAANGCTGCATGGCATCTGGTCTGGTAAGAGCTGCGAAGAGAGAAATTTACTCTTTTCCTCGGACTTTCTTTGGTAACAATTGAATTGAAAAGCTCTGAAACGTTGTTGTCAACATCGTAAATCAGACTGGAGGCATTATTCGCAATACGTTAAACTACATTTTGTGTACTTTTACCATACAAATTTTACCTTTGTTGAAAGAAACGTGAATTTTCGATGAACTTGTGAATCAGGTTGAGGTCTTGGATGTGGTCAACTCAGGTGCTAATCTGGGACGCCTGCGATGAGAGGGCGTGATCCCTCTTCCACACCGACTGGGCGGTCGTAGCGACGGCATGGCGCTCGGACTAAGAGCGCTACGTACAAATACAAACGTACAACGGCGGAGAAGTCTCAATTGTATGTTTAGAAGAACCATCACAGAAGTATTCTCTCTCGCTGCAGCTCGAGTGATCACCGAAAACCCGCCTCCAGTTGTTGTATAACACCAGCAACTGCAGCCGCATTGACATTCATAAGTACGCCAGTCTGTTCAGGCCTTTCTGTACGAATGGATTTAATTATGTTACACATACCACACTTGAAAATCAAAACACCGCAGAAACCCAAACGTTTTTCTTTTATCAGTTTCATGTCGGAAAATTTGCAGTCGAATGGATGATGACGGCCGATCGAATTAATACTGTCTATGAGGTAACCTATGTCAACAATTCTTTGGCCTTCAAGATGGAAATCATCTTGATTAGTGTGTTCGTGGTTCTTGAGGGATATGTAAAGTAATGGCAATAAACAGAATATCTATCAAAATAATACAGTACTTTCAACTCAGCTGAAAACATTTTACATGCTAAATTATACCTGAGTACTCAAAATAAAATATTCACGTGTACCAACCTGTTTCGATAATATTCAACTTCAAGAAAAGAATCTACAACAGTACGGTCATTTCCACAAAATTGAGACATTTCTTTCTTTTCACCGCCTTGGTGCATATTACTGTTTTCCGAAGTAGCTGTCGGTTGAAGTTCCGTCAAGTTTTCCAAACACACATCATGCCTTCTATTAGACAAGTGTGTGTGTGTGTGTGTGTGTGTGTGTGTATATATATATATATATATATATATATATATA
>NQII01000119.1:784979-804519 GCA_002778355.1 Clitarchus hookeri | reverse complement strand
TATATATATAGTGCTATTAGCAGATACAGCAGTTCTCATATTTTTTCATGTTTGTATGTGATGTTTACACTTAAACGCATACCACCCATGCTTTGTTCGGGAAAAATGAATGCCATCTGCAAACACTTGTGGGTTAATATGATGATTTGAAAAGTTGTTGGGCGAACAGCTATTTGGTGGATTTCTACTATTGCATTCAACTCTACAAACGGAACATATTCTTTAAAAATATTTAATCAGCTGGCTGTGTCATAACGACTTCGCACAATATAAAGTACGGCGTAAACAACTGCGAAGTAAGATGCCATGCATTCATAAATTCAATGGTCTTGTTTGTTTTTGTAATGTACCATTAATTTCAAAATAAATTTTACACATTTCCTTATTATAAAAATGACTCGGGGGAAGGGGGGTGGCGGCAAACATACTTCCTAGGGCGACATAATGTCTAAATCCAGCTCTGAGAGCGTGTACAATTCAGAGATTGTATTTCTGGAGATTTTGGTTTGATACTGGCTCTACAGTAGAACAATTGTAGTCGCCAATAATTGTATCATTTCGGGTAAGGGGATAATTCTGCTCAAATGTAAAAGTATTTTTATATAACGTTATTGTGGCTTATTCTATCCCCGTAGTCTTTATATTGGAAAACTTATTAGAGGACTCTTTATAGACTGTATCTAAACTTAACTTAGATCCAACAGCAATATGAACACCAGTGTCAGAGGTGTAACTCTACACTAACCTTGTTTTGGCAAGAAAACTTTCCGACATCTACATTATCAGGGTACCTAATGCATTTTTCGGTGCGTTATGAGAGCGACAGGTGACCACACTGAGAGAACAACCAACAAAAATGGCTGCTTTATCAGTGTAATTGCCGTACGATAACAGTAACTTATCGGCCATACATAAAAATGGCTGCTTTATCAGTGTAATTGCCGTACGATAACAGTAACTTATCGGCCATACATAAAAAAATTGCTATTACTAACTTCAGTTCTATTTTCCAATACATATTAGGATTAATAATTAAATGTATGGCATGTTTAAATATGACGTATGTCTATGGATCGTGGTTTATTTATGCTTTACAGTTTGCGGTCAATTAGCACTCCATATGCTCATAAACGCTATTGATACTTGCATAACTTCGTGCCACGAATTCCTGTGAAATATCAAAACTGCAGTAGTAAATGTGCCAGTTGCAACAAAAGAAAATGTAGTTAATTCCCATATTTAAAATGCGTTGATTCGTTTTCATTGACTCTGGCATTAATGTAGCTTTATTATTTTTTAGGCATTGTTCGTTATCTGATTTGTGTTTTGTAATTTAAGCTTTGGTCGGTTTACAAACCTGCGCTATGCAGACTTGGTGCTATATAGTCTCTCGTAACGTCTCGTAACGTTCATAATACGTTAAAAAAAATTTTTTTTCCCCTCTCCGCCGCGATACAGGTTCAGCGTTTTATTGTTCCAATGGTTGTTTAACTTTGCGAATTTTATTTCCTCCAGCAGGCCGTATCGGTTTTCCCCCTCCTTCTCCGAGTTGGCGGGCAAATTGAACGTTCCGTTCCGAGTTGTTCCGGCGAAGTTGCGACCTTTAATGGTGTTCGGTTCCCAAAGTTCCCCCATTGAGCAACTGCACGACTGCCGAAAATGCGGTTGTTTCCCCTTCACCCTCGATCAGAAACCTACTGGGGGCTGTGGCGAACCAATGGGAGGACGTCCTGAATGCTGCCATCTGTGCGTTCCCCCTGTGTTTACGGTTACTGCGGCGAGCGGGAAGTTTCGGCTACACGATCTGCAGTCCGCATAATTACGTTTCCGACGCCACTCGATTACCTCCTGGATTCACCCTGCTGCGTACCGCATTACACTTTTTTTACCCCCATCTTTCAGAATTTCAGGTCACCCTCGGCCTATTGAATACATAGTACGGTCACACAATAGATGAGTACACAGATACACAATGCACTGGCGGTTCCTTTGATGTGTGCGTGCACATTCGCTGATTGGCTGCATTAGGCTTTAGGAACGGGTCTTGTGTCTGATTAGCTACTGCATGCTGCCAAATGGTCCCTATTGGCTGAACTGCCGTCTGGCGAGTAGGCTACCAGGCGCTGATTGGCGAACGGAGTTTCAACATGTTGCTGGCCAGTGACGCCATTTTGCTGGCGTGTGCAGCTGTTTAACCTCATACTTATCTACTTTGCTGTACGGTGATGGCTTTACCTCCTTAACCAACGAGTCGTGCAGCCACAAGTTTTGCTTAAATGTATGTAGGCGTACAGCGTTCCCAGAAAAAATAATTTTCCACACAAATTATATATTAATTCGCTGATAGGTCCCAGGTGTACTTTAGATACTCTGCTTTAAAAAAATTAATTAATGGTAGGCCAGGACGTGATAAAAGGCCCAAAAAGGATTGTGATTCCATTTTGACATAAAGGTATCGTTATGATCTTAATGTCGATAGTTCTTGTAAACTGCTCAAAAACAGAAATTTATCGTACATTTCCTCTTTATACAAGCATGTTGCAAATTCATGTTGTTATGAGTCTGCGGACAAACCTAGCGAACTGCAGAGACGCGTCGGTATCCAGGCCAGGCGAAAAATCCAAAACACATTACAACAATAACACTTTCTTAAACATTTCAGCGAAGCGCCAGCGCATCTCCCCTCCTGGTGACACGGTATTTGGGACAATTATGCCACCAGAAACTATATAATACTTGGCAACACTTTCTGCGGGGTCTGTCGGTCTGTCTGTCTGTATGAGGACCCACGCCGAGATGAAACCATCAATGTGCAGGTTGGCGTGCCGCTCTTCGCTTTCTGAATCAACATTCAGCCTACGGCGACGATATCATTCAGGTTAGTCATATACTGTAATTGATTAGGACCTCCCTTGCCAATACCTTATATTTACTGTAACTCCTAATACATTTATTAAATATGTATTCTGTCTTCATAATAAACTTTAATTCTTACCTCCTAATAGCACAAATCCTCCCTAGTCCCTGGTACAAAATATTAAAAACATAACAATGTGTTACAAAACAACACAAATAATGCAAAAAGTTTCATTTTGTATCATAGCAATAAACAAAATACACTTACTGTCTCTTTGTTGGGGAAAAACCATTGTTCCCTTCTCTTTTATTTCCACTCTCCCCATGAATCAATACCGTGTGTGACGACCTCGAGAACTCACAAGTTCCCTGACGCACCGAGTAATACTGAAGAATGAGGTTATAAAGTTACTATTGAGGCAAGTTGTCCCATTCTGTCTACGCGGCCAATATCAGCTCCTGTACATTGTTGGGCAGTTGATGGCGTGCTTGAATGACAGTTTTCAGAAGGTTCCAGATATGCTCTATGCATTTCATGCCTGGACTTACTGCTGGCCAATCCATTTTTTGTATACCGGCTTGCTGACATTATTGATAAACGACGCTTGCACGGTGTGCGCAGTCATTATCATCCGCCAGCAGAAACATTTTACCAAATGCCTATCAGTAAGGGTGCACAACAGTCTGAAGGACATCTGTGATGTACTGTCGAACTGTCATTGTGCCCTCAATACGAACTAAAGGCGTTCGACGTCCGAGCATGATTCCTGCCCAGACCAGGATTCCTCCACCTCGGTATGCATGGACGTCTTGCACAGCACGACACTTTGCCGGTGCACCTCGTGTTGTCCATACCCTCAACATTCTGGGATCTGGCCTAAAACAAAACCTTGTCTCATCAGCGAACAGAACATCGGACCATTTTTCAGCTTTCCAATCGTGGTGATCCCGTGCCCATTGCAAGCGGTTCTGCCGATGTTGTCTGTTGCAATAAGGGCGTCTCATGGGTCTCCTAGCATGTAGGCGTAGCTCTCGAAGGCTCTGGCCAGAGAGTTTTACACCCGAGGCTGCTCGGAGACGTTCTCGTATCTCTCTTGCTGTTGAGGTATTGTTCCGGGATGCATTAATTCTCACAAAGCGGTCTTGAGCAGGTGTTGTGACCCTCGGGCGACCAGATCGTGGTCGATCATTAACAGTACCAGTCTCTATGTATTGCTTTCAGATGCTAGACTCATCACTTTGTGACACACCCAGAGTTGCAGCAATCGTATGTTGTACAACGCTACTTTGCACGAGAGAAACGACCCTAGCACGTCGAAACTTTATTATTGTGTGCCGTGGCATTATCCGATCACTTCTGCAGTCAAGGACTCGCTGAAAGTCTCCAAATCGTAGAATGAAAGCCAGCCGACATTCGTATGTCACAGAGACAGCGCACCAAAAGTGAACTAAAGCCAAGTGGGACACATGCATTCCGATAAAAACGTTGGAACATTAAAAACTTTTAGTTTGATGCAAAACTTTTTTTTATCAGTTTAGTAACTGTTTTTCTCTGAAAACATTCTTGTAATTTTTACTGTCGCAAAAAAAACTGAGACCTATTAATGGCACTTTAATAGAAAAACAACTTACCGCTGCTTCAATACTGTAACGATAAAGCTAATTTTATGTTTGGTGTATCGGATAAGTAACGTCTGTTCTTGGCGAAGCAAAATATACTCATTTCCGAACATTTACCGGGGTCAGATGTGTAATGATCTTAAGTAGTACGGGTATAATCGGTTTTATTGTCTCTAAGATATGGTTTTAAAAATAAAAAAAATTATACACATTTTATTGAAGCCCTGTTTAAGAAATTCCAGACTGTAGTTCGTGTTGTCGATCGTTGATTGGGCAGGGCGCCGCGATGGTGTAATGGTTTGGCTACTCTTCTCCCAACTAGGCGAACCGAGTTCGATTGGCGGGGTCGCTCCCAGATTTTAGCATGTGGGAATCGTGCTGTACGTAGCCGCTGGTCGGTGGATCTTCTCGGGGAGCTCCTGTTTCCCCCGCCCTTGAATTCCGGCGCTGCTCCATACTCACCTCACTTCACCCTTATCGCCTCTGAAGACCTCGATGTTAAGAATCGCCCACATATCTCCACTCTCCACTTGATCGAACACTGAGATAAGTTTTTATCATAAATTGGATAATCCCCGATTTGAAATTTTACAATTTTTTTTTAAGCTTATTGAACTAAAGTAGTGCAGATTTTTCTCCAGAACTGGGGAACTATAAAACATTGCTAGCGAATAACATAAAACGTATGTAGACTTGTTTGCCTTGCTCGGAAAGACATCTCACTACGTATACATATGTGGAAATAAACTTCTGGAATATTTGAGCATTGCTGCTGAACGACGCGGATCACTAAACTTACCTATCGTGTTAAATTTTTTTCCTTATAAAACTACCTTACGTACTGCCAAAATTGATTTCGGTTGTTCTGTGTCGTATAAAATTGTAAAAGTTATATAATTTTAAGGCCTGTTTAAGAAGCGCAAAAATACATTTTTCGTCTAAACATTAACATCGATTTTGTAATAATAATCTAAACGATTACCTTTTACAAATTTTTTGACAGGTTGCAGATACTTTTCATCTATGTTTTTATGATTTTTCAGCGTATTCTTAAGCTATTCTACTTGCACGTGCACAGATACTTTATTTTCTAAGTTAGTTGATGGTTTATTCGACATGCCGTGGAGACTAAGCAAAAAAAAAAAACTGCTATAAAACTAAAACCAGTTCGGACTACATGCAGCTGGATGAAGAGTAAAAATTAGTGTCTCACAGCTGTAGCCTGTTGCTGACAAATGACACAGTATGCCGTGTACTGGGAAATACTACAGGTAGTCCGTTCACGGTTACTTCCGACTTTTCTGAACCCCTGATAAAGTTATACTTCCAGGATATTTCACCGCCGCATGCAAACAAAGCTTAATCCGGTCTACAAAGTTACACCAAAAGGACGACGCACCACATTCGTGCGCAATCACTGATAATATTGTTCATAAGAACTATTTCTTACTAGGCGTTGCAAACACATCTTTTTTCTCACTGTATTTTATTCCCATTAATTATGAATTAAGTGTTACAACATATAGATAAAATATGAGCAAATTTTTATTTGAACCAAAAATAAGGTGATGTTATGTTAATAGAAGTATAAAACGCTTGTGATACGTGTCTGGGAAACATTCAAACACGTCATTCATTGAGTTATTTTTTAAAGGTAGGTCCAAAAAGTGTGAAGAAACTAGGAATAGACTACAGAAGGTACGTGGCCTCTGGGTAAGGACACAGGTTGTGGGAGGCGCTCCCAGGACGAGGCTGGCCGGGGGTTGTGCCCCTGGACAAACAGGCGCGTGCCGCGGACAATGCGCGGGGCGGGCGCCCCGAGCCAGTGTCAATACCAGTTGGGGTCGTTCCCGCGCCTCCGAGCACGTGCATTATTGAACGAGGGCATAGGGGNACTGGAGCGTGTAGGCATTGATCGATATATCACGCTACGAGGGTCGAGAGACTTGGGATGGGGAAGGAGGTCGCGGCCCGGAAATTGGACTGTTTGACGAAGAATAGGGGTTATTTCAGACGTACTTTCGTCTACCGCGGATTGGAATGTCACGATTGCCAGACACTGGCTGGGACCCGTGCCCGCGGCTGAAATGAAGAGAGAACTCTTCCTTGCTTGGCGTTCGGAGCAGTCGAGGGTGGCTTGGAGCCTGAGCAGGTTGTAGGAATAGCAGTGTTGTGCGGCGTGGCGTTGGCGTTTCCTTGACGACCGTTGTGTCTACGGCAGTGAACTGTACGTCTTGTCATTTCCCGACCGTGACATTCCATAGCGTCTTGTACTTCCGCGTGTAGCTGCCTCCTGCGGGAAATGCGGATCGGCTTATTTCTATTAACATTCTCTGTATTCGTTCTATCTGAGGAACCCAGATGGAGTATTTTTAATGAGTACAACCCTAACGCATCGTCTTATTTCCAACTAACGTTCTTAACTTCCGTTAAAGTAACCAAAACAGAATTTTGATGTTCCCCCCCTCCCCTCCCTTCTTCCTCTGAAAACTTTGGAACTATAAATATGACGTGCTGTCTGTTAAGTCGACTGCCGTGTATTTCCCAGCAGACTTCGCTTCGATAAAGCCTGAACGGATCCCTCTGATTCGCACACTGCAATCTTGCAAAATAAATTCACCCTCCTATAGGCAAGAGAATGTTGACTAAGTATAAAGGCGTCGATTTTCTTAATTTTTTAATTCACATTGAATTTCTTAAGTCAGGCAAATATCACAAAATCATTTCAGAAACAACAAGTCTGGATAATTACTTTACATGTGTATTGCTGTGCATGGTTTCGTTCGACACGATTAATCGAGGGCCGTCTAACTATATGCACTTTCAGCGCGCCTGGAAAAGAAAACATGCGCATGTTTGTAATTACCCATTCGTCAGAGAGCCACGGTGGTGTGTTATTCAGACTGTTCGCCTCCTAACAAGGCGAACCGGGTTCAATTCCCGGCGTGTTCAACCGGATTTTTGCATGATGGGAACGTGGCGGACGTTGCCATTGTCCGGCGGGCTTTCTCGGGACACTCCTGTTTCCCCTGCACCTTTATTCCGCCGGTGATCCGTCCTCACCACACTCCACCCTCACCGGCGCCCAACACCTCGCATGCCAAACTCTCTGAATGCCACTATTAATTCGTTAATTCGTAATTGTGGAAGAACCGATGAAACACAAGTTCTGGCATTTTTCATATACAGAATGAAATTTAATCGGTTTTAAAATAAGTCTAGTTTATACATATTGTGAATAACTATAAAACTGTGGTCCCACAGTTTCGCCTCTTATTTTATTGTATTTTTATACATATATTGGCATCGATTATAGTCTATTCGCGGCTTATTCACATTTTTTGAATCAAACCTTTGAAAATTACCCTATGTATGAAGTGTTTAGTTGTTTCTTAAATATTCCTTATATCAAAAGCGTTGTATATTTCTGTTTATATAGGAGTTCCTTATTTTCTGTAAAATTGATCTTTTACTCACATTTTATTTATGAAGGATGAATTTTCTTGTTTGATTAATACGAATAGAAACAGAGAAAATAGATACGTCGTAATGCCTTGTAAGAAATAGTTATAATGGAAAATTTTTATCAAACTGACTGCGCACGCATGCGGTGAGTTGTCCCTTTTGTGTAATTGCCTAGACTAGGTTAAGCTTTGTTATCATGAGACGGAGGAATGTCTTGAAAGCAGAAGCTTCGCAGGGCCTCAGAAAAGTTGGAAGTAACCGTGATTGGACTATGACAAAATGTTAGTAGGCAACCATTGATGGAAATGTTCTCTGTCAAAACGCTTTCAATATATCATCTTCATGACAGTAAAAATATCTTGTCGCCCATCCATTTCTCAGATTCCTGTTTCAAAGAACGTCGACGTTAGTGCGGGGAATTTATGAAAATAAAACTCGGATGGAAAGGGGAGTGTAGTGCAGGGCCGGATTTCCGGATTTAAAGTTTGGACGCTGCTAGGCCCAAGAGTTTTTGCTGCCCCCTCTTCATNGGGGGGGGGGCGTCCAGCAAGTTTCCTCAAGAAAATAATCTTTATGATGACAATTTTAATTTTATCGCATAATAACATCACTTATGAAAATAATTTAAGAATCAAATTTTTGTGCTTTGGGTGTATTAAATAAATGGTATAGCCCAACAAGGTATTAGAAATAAGTTTAATCTCTTCGATAGCTATCAACACATAAATACATGTATGCATTATACATTAACATATTAAAATTAAACACATTTTTTTTTTTTTTAGCGTGCGCCTCCTGGCGTTGTGCGCCCCTAGGCCGGGGCCTAGTGGTAAATCCGACCCTGGCGTAGTCTCATTTTCTGCCGCAGCTCTACGACGTTGTGATTTTCTAGCAGTACTTACTTTTCCCTTTGCCACGCCCGTTCGTTCCGTCGAGCTACCGTCTCGTCGTCGCAGTACCAACTATTCTGCGATAGTAGTTCTGGCACCGTTTAGCCGTCGAGTCAGTTTCAGGGGAGGTGACAAATGTAAACCCATTTTCCCTGCTAACCCGCGACGGAGATACGGGAAGTAAACCTAACTATAGGACTGAAATTGCATTCACTTAGGAACTTTGCTGCAAGCCTGTCTAGCCCCATTCGTCGCAGTTTGTGGCGTGATGTACGGCGCTGGTCTGCAGCGACCGGGTTACACAAAGTCGGGGACGACTCTGGAATGGAAATTACGTTACATTTGCGACGTGCTCGTGGAAGGTATATATTAAATCCACCAAAATCCGTCTTATTTTAACACTGGTGTAATGCTAAAACTCCCAGGGTAAGGTAACACGTGACATACTGAGATATGAGCCTGAAAAATAAAGTGCTTGAAGCAGTTGGTGATTTAGTTCAGTAACACTTAAGTTGACTTCTACATCATATGGCAGGAAAATAAAGTGCAGTTCTGTGTTTTGCTAATCACGTCAGCATGGTAACACGTCAAACATTTATGCTGGGCACATTTTGTGCAGTAGGTACGTAACCGAACTCTTTAGATGCTACGAAGTACGCTTCTCATGTTCGTATCAGTGTATCAACAGGGGGTTTTTTTTACACTACTAATATGTCACTAAATTATACGATCTGTAAAATGAAATACTAGAAATGTTTCCACAATCAGCGATATAAAAGTGTTTTTCAATGTGCCTTGTCTTGATCTTCACTATCAGCATTAATTTTAGTATAATACAAGTATAAAAAATGTAAGCCACTATCGTCATTTTGAAAATGGATTACACTGTTTAGTACTCGTTTGATTCATTTTGCAATGGGGTTGATTTCCCCCAACACGTGAGTATTTCTTTCGGGTTAATTTGAAAGAAAGGTAAATGCATTAATCGTTTGAGAAATTTGTTAAACTTAGCCGGAATGGTCAGTTTTCGTGGCAGGGCTTATCTGGGGGAAGCCTTTGAATGTATGTGAGGTATGGTATATATTTCATCGTAACGGTTCGAAGTGTTTATTTTAAAAATTCTGACATTTCATGTTAAAAAAAACACAGTAAAAACGTTCTGGTAATATTTTTAACTGTAATGGTAGTTTTTAACCTATACACTGTATGGAAATAATACCACAAATCAAACTTCAGAATGTTAAGCGTCGCTACTATACATAGTTGGGAACTTCCCTAAGCGCTTAGGCTGTTTCCTGAGCAACTGTAGGAACGCTACAATGGATGTATAGGGGAAAGAATTACCATTGCCGCTTTCTCACTAAGCGTATACACTGGCATTATACATTTCCGAATAATTTCTTAGAGTGCATCCTCAGTTTAGAACGTTCATACTTGAGAGACTAGATAAGATCAAACCAACCGGTGCCTATGCCTTCAATAACCTGCAGCATAGGTTCGGAAGAAGGTATCCGTTTCGCCCGGGTCTCTTGAACCCCGGGTTTAATTCCGCCGAGCGGAAGGAAAACGATTTTAATTTTCGTCCGCTACACTCAGCGCTGCAGAGCTGTTCTCGTTACAAGCCTGTTTTCTTCAAACACGGGCTGGCCCGTGCGTGCAGAGATGAGCCGGAAGAAAAGGAATTGAATTGGCCTCTCGGGAACCTTTGTGTGGCGGCCATGCTGCCGTGATGAGGGGGAACACAAGCTTGGTAGTTTAGTGAAGTCTTCACAAAGTGCTCGCATTCTTAATTCTTCTCGCATAACCTCCACGGGACTCCGCAGTACACAAGAGTTGGAGGTTTTGGGGATTGGAGCTTCGTGTTCGGTAATATAATTTCGTCGTTGGATGTTACGAAGCTCGTTTGTGAAACGCTGTAACGTCTGCGGTGGACTTTGCTCGGTTGTTGCTGCTTTAATATACGCTTCTGCCTTCACCTAAAAGGTATTTGTGTTTAGTTATTCATGTAGTTTTTATTTAGTCATACCCGGAGCATAGGAGCAGTGTGTAACATGAGCCAGTTAGTCAGTGATTGGAAGTCCATATCGACATTATACGGGAGGCGTCGGTTAACGGTGGTGGAGTTCAGAGATTTAGGCGGCTGTTAACAACGAGGTCTCGAGAGCCGATATTCAACAGTGGTAAAGGATGTTGATGGTAAACTGAGCACTTTTGGAAGTCCTCCTTAAGCTCTACTTTTATACACATCGTGTATTATTCCGTCATATGTAAAGTTAATGTTGTCGTAGGCATGATCACATTCACCCGTCAGTCAAGCGAAACTGTAAAATTATTAAAAAGAAAAAGTTAATATTTTACAAATATGTTAATTTTTACACTTATAAATTAAAAACCCTAAATCGAAATAAATAATTTCAGTATTCACAAATGTTTATCTAATACTTTTAATTCGACGTTTAGACACTGAACTATTACTTCCGTCGTTTCCAACTTCGCCGGGAGCTTGCCAGTCACTGTGCTCGTTAAAATAAAAGTAGTTAGTTAGGAGCAGTGATATTTTTCAGAGGTTGATTTCAAAAGTGCTGAGTTGGCCGCGAACGGCCTATAATTAAGTCGAGTCAGTTGTTCCTAACAAAGTAATTTAGGCTACATTTAATTTAAGGGTGGCCTTCCCCCACCATATTGGATTGTTAGTTTGTCTAGTTTGTTTGTGTTTTTAAAAGAGAAAATTCGGAAAGTACTTCTACACCCAACTGGCTATGGAGCTTCAGTACAGGAAAGACAAGGGGGCTACGAACTCATAATTACCTCACACTTTTAATTCTGTCAGAATTTGACTAAATAAACATTGTGATATAACTACGAATTTTTAATTCAGTCTTTATGTTTGTACTGTAGTGTAAGGTCAATAGCTAGTTGGGTATAAGGGAACGTTCGTAATTTTTTTAAAACATAGATACGCTAGAAAAAACCGATAATATGGCGGGATAAAGTTCGCCTTGAAAGCAGATGGGCCTGAGATTTCCTGCGCACCATCGCTCCTTCGCGCAAGGCGCTGAACCCACGTGCAGAGCTATCGTCGTTACGCTTTTCTCTGCAAATTGTATCTGTAATAGTGAGGTTTTATTTCACGTGGTGAAAGCTTGCATATTAAACTACGACTGTACCGTTTGACTTTTTCCCTAACTCTTAAGGAAACTGTGCAGACAAGCTCAAAAAATGCATTTTTTATTTTTTACCATTTTCACGATTTTTTTCTCTCTTAGAATACACTTAATATCACAAAAACAAACGTGCACCAGCTTAGATAATTGTTTTTTATCCTTTCTGACAAAAATTCGCCTACCTAGGGTATATATTTGCTGAGATAAACGTAAACGCGCGAACAACGAACCTACAGGAAATATGCCCGGACTACTAACTCTTACGAAACGCAGTTTCTTAGTTGGACTGTAGCCCGTAGTTTATACCATTGATCCACCATGAGTCTGTGCGTCATGACGCCACTGAAATTATGAGGTAAGCTGTACGGCACGATTCCCACACTGTTGGATCGCGACAACACGTAGCACTTCAGCAGTTGGACAGATATTAAAGCTCGTATAAAATTCTTAAAGGAATTTCTTGTACTCTACAGTCGCGCAGTTGTGGAAACTCTTGCAATTTGCTTTTAATTTCGTGGCAAAATGACAAAGATAAATACGTAGTCCATTCCCGTATATTAAAGTTTCTTCATCTTGCCCTTTTTTTTATACCAATTAACTGTTTTTCTTTAGTCGAGTTTCGTTTAAAGAGTTTCTAATTTACTCATAATTGAGCATGAAACGTTTATTAGATACTACTTTAAAGCAACCAAATTATTAAATAGTTGAAAATTTCGTAAATTATGAACACATTACTAGAATCATTTCTTCCTTTGTCAATTAGTAAATGGAAGACAGCAAAATAAATTGTTTCCGGAGAGTACGTGGGCTGTGAAATTAATTGAAGTATGTTATTAATGCCCAGAGGACAACCACACGTTGATTGAAGTGAAAAAAGTATCGAACGTCGTAACATATAAAACAGTTATATCCCAATGCCGTTACTTAATAATGCACAGTGGAATAAGTGGTACGGTACCAAAAAAATAGTTTCACACATTATATTTTTAAAAATCATGATCTTCATTCGTATATAAAACACCACAAAGAAAATAGAAACCAATGTGGGTAATATCTTTTGTCGTACTGAAAAATTCACAATGAATAAGCAACACTTACTAAAAACTGTACACTGTAAAAAAATTTAGGTAAAATTCCCTTACGTGTAAGGGAAGCTAATTACCTCTACATGTAAAGTAAATTTACCTATTAATTTTAGAGTAAATTTAAATGATAACTAAAGTACTATTACCTAATCGTACGGAAAAGTATCTGACAAATGTGTGGGAAAATCCCATAGAAGTAAGGAAATATTAACTATATTATATAATAAAATTATATTAAAAAACCGGGAGTACTAGTACCGTTAATTTTATTAATACCTTTATCCTCAGACGAATAGTAATCGAACCCGTAATTCTGAAATCTTCCAACACTTGCAGGTGGGTGGGCGCGAACCATAGTCAGTTACTTCGGAAGGCTGGTACAGTAACCATTACACCAGGACGACAACATATCAGCGTTAGTGATTATTAGCTTACTAAACTATTCCAAACGAAAAAAAAAAACATGGGGTGTGGCTGTGTCGGGGACACGGCCGTTTGTTTTGCGTGAATACGTCTACGTTTTTACGTTCCCGGCACTGTATCACTCGGTCATATGGAGTTTCATGGGTATCGCTAGATTGCTCTTGAGATGCTTTTTCCAACCGTATACGATATTTGTATTTCGAGTTGGCTTTTTGACGAGGACAGACCGACATTTTTTACTTTAAACTCATACAATTTCACTATAACCACGCCACACAAATGTTTTAAGCACTCAATCGATTGATCACGACGAGAGCTGTTGATTAAAACTTAAACGAGCGTTTTAGCTACTCCGCGTCAAAAGTTGTAATACGCGGAAATTATGAAACGCGGCGAAACGAACTCAAAATGGCGGTGCCCCCAACCCCGCCGCGCGCGACGCTTCGCAGTCCTCACTCAACGTAACAAATTCTCTGATCCTTTGGCAATCGGGTGGTGTAATTGAATTTTAGATGTATACGATAGATTCGGAGCTGCAATGCCAAACTGTATCCCCCGATTTTGTTATCATTAGATTTTCTGGATTGCCCCCCTATGGTTGCAAATTTAAAGACGTATTCACGTCAAAAAGTATTAATTTTGGTTATTTGCAAATTTCTAATTAAAACATCTTTGTAAGTTTTCACTAAAATATTTCTTATTAGCTTGAACATTCCCGTTATTCTAAGTGCAACTTGACAAATTATTTATTCCTGGAACTGGTTATAATTATTATTTTGTGTAACAGATTGCTCAGTTACTTGCGTGCGGTACGAAGCAAAGTTTGTGTAAAATTTCTTTAGTGGCTTTATGAGTGCTTTGAAGGCAATACCTTTCCAAGACTTTTAATCATTCATTTGGCATTAAAATTATGCCAGTAAAATATAACTGCGTGCATTGAGATTTGAACGCGGGAACAAGCTATCCGTTTTCCACAGTCTCTTACGGATTTTCTTATTTCCTTTTTTTACAATATCTTTATTTTTTTCGAATTCATAATTGTACTTTACATATTTTCTGTCTTAAAATTAATTTTATTGCGCTAACGACAGACGCGTACATACTGCAAGTCACAAGGCAACTGCTGGAGTGTATAGCGTGGTGACTACCCTAGTGGTTCAGGTACAACTATAAATGATGCATGTAATGATGTTACGAATCACTTATGACCGGAAATCCGTACATACATTTTCGGCTTTTTTTTTTTTTTTTTTTTTTTTNTTATCTGTGTTATTCATTTACATCCTGCATTGTCAAAGAACGAATCGTTCATTGAGTGATTCCAAACATAAAAACACAAATGAGATACTTCAATGATATCATCTTTCAAGCGATGGTTACAGATATTTTCTAATCCGTTAACTTATCCTTTAGATTGTTTAGCTTGTGTTTCTTGCTAACACACACTTCTAGAAACCTTGCTTTCTTACTGGCTGTTGGCGGTAAAGGTAACACATTTGAAATAAACCTTTGAAATATATCGCTGGTCGTTAACTGCATGCGTGCAACCGTACATACTTACATGCACGCTCCCAGGTTACAGCGAATTAAGTAGCGTAGTTCCAAGTGTCGACGTTGCATTGTTAGTGTAATATATATAAATTCATGGCTTATCAAGATTTTTTTTTTGCATTTATACTCAGTAGTGTACGAATTGGTATATTACTAACACATTCAGGTTTCCATCAATTTCATATTTTCATTTGACTGAAGCATTAATAGTCGCCAGGCTCATTGCAGTGTAAAATTTAAACGTGACAGAAGGATGAAAGATTATGAGAGAAGTAGATGTTAAGTTTTCAGAAAGTGTCCAACCCTTATTGGGACTTGTCCGCGGGCCGCAGGAGTGAAAATCACAATAACCTCAAGTACATAGAATAGATAAAAAAATAATAATAATACTTGTGATTTAGTTTTACTAGTACAACGCAATGTGATCATAGAAAATTCCGTCTACATATCGGAATTAATCACTCTTTCCTTTCGATACATAGGGTGGTATTTACATTTCACAAATAACCCCGTGGGCCGCGTGGCATTAAACTGCGGACCACGTGTTGGACACCACTGCTTCACAAGGACATATTCTCTATACGAGACGAACCCACAGCTAGAAGACACGCGGACGCCCAACACACTCGGGCACCGACTGTACCCCTTGCAAGTCGTTTGCGTGACTACGCAATTTCCCCGTACAAGACGAATTGAAGAGAGTCATATGGTATGTTGGGCGGAGGGGGGAGCACTTTGCCTGTTTCCCGGAAGGTGTCGTAACCCGTATCCACCGCATGTGCCTTATGCCCGCACGGGACCCATCCTTGATTGCGGCGGAAACACATCAATCCCGAAGTTATTGTTCCTCGCTCCAAGTACCGAAACACATTCGAACTCAGGGCCGCGTCTTCCCGCAAGATATCGACTCGCAGCAGCTAGTTGTATCAAGCGCCTTCCGAACCATACTTCGCGAGATTGCGTGGTATTCCGCGCCCGGCACTCAAAAGATGGATATATATATATCGTCCCCTTGCTCTCTCCTTCCCGTTTCGGAAGTGGCCATAAAACCAGTCCGTAACTGTGCGGACAGCGATAAGGAAAGCTGACGGATTTTCACGGGTGGGGTAAGTCTCCTGTGCGAGAAACACCGCTCCTTCCTCTGGTCTTCCTTGCCTTGGCTGACGGTAGAAAATTCATCTCATAACTCCGTCACAAAAGTTCCGTATAATCTGGATACAATGAGCAAAAACACGCGAGAAAACAGTCTGCGAAAATATCGTTTACGAGGGAACGAAGTGAGAGGGAAAAAGTGGTATGAATACCGCTGAAAATACGGTGCTGTATATATATTTTCGTGTGGAGCTGGTAGATCTAGACTGTCCGTAATCTACAATAAACTTGGCTAAGCCCCTGAGCTGGTCTGTTATGTAGGAGAATTCCTTCGCGTTCCCTTCTTGTACTGTGCTGTGGGAGGACGGCGTTGCCAACGGAAGTAGTTTCTAACAACACCGAGGACCTACACAAATGTCACTGAACTCTTAATAATTTCGCGCCGAGCAGTGTGGGAGACTTAACCTGGTCGCCAATCCATGCACTCATAATGAGGAAGATGAAGTAAAGTAGACGAACTTCGACACCTGCGCGTGTTTTCAAATCCGTATCACAGTTACATTTCGTTTTTAAATTGATTTAAAAAAAAACTATGTTTAAAAGTAAAAACGTTTTCAAAAAGTGTAATAACNGTTACATTTCGTTTTTAAATTGATTTAAAAAAAAACTATGTTTAAAAGTAAAAACGTTTTCAAAAAGTGTAATAACATTTTTAAAAACATACGTATTTGGGCAAATAATGTGCCAAAATTAGTAGAATCCTCATGGTCTTTAGAGGCGAAAAAAATTATTTCAATTTCGTGACTTCGAAGTTTCTTACTGCGCAACTGGCTTGCACATAAGTCGTAAATACCTCTACGCGTCAGTGTGCAGAGTTTGAGTAGCACAGCTGTTTTGAGTATTCCATACTAAAATCTTACATTTGGAAGATTTTTTACGTCCATCCAAGGGCGCCTCTTGGCCGATGAAACTTTGCACGCTGAAGGCCTGGAAACGCTTGATCGTTAAGGCCTACGCAGCCGTGCGGGTCTTTCGGCATTGTCGCCTCTACGTGCAAGGCATCAAAGTGGAATGCCGTCTTTTCGTCGATAACTAACATCAACGAGACTTTCAGCGTTGACACTATTATTTTACGCCATAATAAATTTTAATGTGTAGCGAACGTTTGTATAGTCCCCCATTGTTTTAAAACATTCTTTTTTTAATAATTGAAATTTGTATTTTGGGCGTATATTGGGGAATATTAGAGGACCAATACTTGTTTACACAATTATTAAATGCAGTTTCGAAGACGAAAATTACTGCGAAACTCTGTACAGTTTTTAAATACATAGTGACACTGCTTGAAGTCCCGTGTTACATGCTCCACACAATTTAATGCTCTTGCGTTTGCAGTGGATGAAGCATTCGGTGCGTGTGCAAGTGTCGCGCTTTGTATTCCCAGCCCCACAAATTAGCTCAGTCTCTGTGACCCCCCCCCCACATTTGTTTTCTATTACTTATTTGTTCTCATTAGCGGCACACACTTATTTTATGGAACGCAGGCAAAACATGTTGCCACGCTGTTTATAACAGTGAATACCAGGAATGAAACGTTACATTTATTGCCTTTTTTCAATATCGCTCTGTTTCCTAGATATATTTAGCAATTGTGTATTTTAACCGTTTTAGGTTTTAGGTGTTGTAAACAAGAACATTTTTATGCGTGCTTTACTTAAATTGATACGGCACTTCCTTCGTAGTCACAANTTTTAGGTGTTGTAAACAAGAACATTTTTATGCGTGCTTTACTTAAATTGATACGGCACTTCCTTCGTAGTCACAATCAATGAACTTCGTGTTCGTCTGTAGTAATGGGGATATTTGGGCGGCTCTTAACACCGGGGTCTTCAGAGTCGATGAGGTGGTCGTGGAGAAGTGCCGGAATGCAAGTGCTGGAGTGACGGGAGATCCCCCAGAAAACCCGCCGACCAGCGGCATCGTCCGGCACGATTCCCATATGCGAAAACCGGGAATGACCCCGCCAGGAATTGAACATGGTTCGCCTCGATGGGAGGCGAGAGTTCTAGCCGCTTCGCCACCGCGACACTTGACTATATTAATGTGAACCATTCCTATCTTAGTGCAGTAGCACGATTTGCCAATCAGTTACCCACAAAGAAGATATTTGGGAATTGAGCCTCTCAATGTAGAGCACGGACCAAAAACAATCTTTTTGTGCGTTATGTGCACAATTGTTTACACTAGATCGGAATAGATTAATGAAAAATATATCTCGTAAATGCATCAGCGAAGACTGTTTTAATCACTGAAATCCTACTATACGGCCGTTGAATTGGTGGGTTTCCACAGATAGAAAACTCTTATTTGCTGCTGCTAATTATTTAATCTATGAAATAAAAGACGTTATGGTTGTATTATAGCGTGGATTAAATATCGCGTGTCATGATTTTTCGTTGTATCATGTAGTTTTTTGAGAAAGCCGTGAAAAGCAATTCCTACCATTCTCGCGTGCTTTGCCTGTGGCTTGGAAAATGAGTCTGTGTCTGCGGGCACGCGAACCAGGTGCGTATTAAATCCGCCGCTACAATACCCCGCTCCCGCCCTACATGGTGCAATGAATGTGGCGCCAGAGAGTTGGACTGGTGTTGACAACAGTGCTGCGAACCATGCCGTGCGTGCGAGAGAAAGTGTATTTCAGTGAAGTTTATTTGGTCGTTGCCTTGACATCAATAGCGGGACACGGGACGTCAGCCCCCCCCCCCTTACTTGTTGTGTTATCGCACATTCGTTGTGATATATTCCGCAGCGAGACCTAAAGGAAATGGAGGAATCGGTGGATACGCCCATACATCCGGCGAAATGAAATGAGCAACTAAACGAAACGTGAGGACACTTGCCACTAACTAGCTGCATTCGAAATAGCCTGCCTCCTCTCCATGCCAATTATTATTTTACTCTTGCGCACGTACGGGGTATGCACTAGTGGTATGCGCGTACTCGCGTATTAAACAATTCAATATTACATTTTTGGGAGAAGTGATTAGCTGGCTAGTATGTATAGGCCTATTGTTGACCCAACAACCATGTGGTGTCTTTCGTACTTTTCATTTTGTTTGTTGGCCAAAATAGAGGTTGGTATATTTTAATTTGTATGTGACCAGCAACGTGTTTAGCAATTAGAGTGAATATTTATTTTTCATTATAAAAATAAATGTTGTGTTGCTGCAAATATAACCTAAGCTTTTTTATGTATTGTAGACGTAGCTGACTGTCGGTGGCATAGTATTTTGGCTATAATTCAAACCCGTAAAACAGTAGCTAGTCGGTTCGAATCTCGTGCATTGCTCCGACTCTTCTCTTGCATACCTATGATGTTATACGGCATGCGTTA
>NQII01000119.1:769273-784965 GCA_002778355.1 Clitarchus hookeri | reverse complement strand
GGGGGGGGGGGGAGGTCGAAATTTGTGTGGAAGTGCGTGAAAAAGGACCTGAAAAATGCAACGTTTCATGCATCACAGCAGGAAATATACAACGAAAAAATTCAGATTCATTACGTTTACGATTCGAATTGATTTTAGCTATTCCTAATGGCTTGTTGCTTGACTTAAAAAAAAAAAATTAAAGTTAGTTTATTCTTTGCAGCCTTTTGTAGAGTGGCTTTCAGTGACATTGAAACTACAACAAAAGTACTAAGGAATTTGTCTCTTTACACTTATTTCAAGGTATGATGTCTCGCACAAATACATTTATAGCAGAAAGAGCACGTTATATAGTGTCGTGAACGCAGCCAAAATTGCTGTGTTTTAGTGTAGTAAATAAGATCTAATATTCTTCATTATTAATTAAATAATGTCGTTGTTAGTAATAAAGGGTCTATGTAACGCTTTATTTTCAACTCGGTTTTCAATCTCTGTTATCCAAGTGCAGTGTCTACAGGATGTGTTAACATTTATCGCATTTCTTTCATTAAACGGTCGCGATGGAATGCTTAAACACAATTTCTTGCCTTACGACACAAATGTTATTTTCATAAAGTCATAATTAAGTCTTGTTTTGCTTGGACATAATATTATGTATTATTATTACAGATTAGTTCGCGGAGGTGTGAAGATGGGGAGATTTGTATGTATTTTAGCCAGTTGTTTCTGCAGCAAACCGTTTAAACCTCTGGGTATCCTGTAAATGGGTGAGGAAAACTGTTCAACTGAAATGACTGACATGTGAACCATCGCACACATAGTGTGTGTTTCGTCTGCTGCCACGCGTCATCAGGGCTGCGTAACTGTGCGTGGAATATTTGAATCTGACTATTAGCCCTCCCTCCCCTCCTCCTCCTTGAAACCCCCTCCCCCAAAATTCAGCTACATCACTTTGTGACGCAAATAATGTACCCCTCGGTTGCACAGACACGTAACGTCCGTGCTTGCAATTCGCATTCGCCGCCTTGGCTGTCGGGACCAACTGTTAAGCCGGCAACAAAGTCAGCTGATCTCTGTATTGACTGGAACATTACATGCGTTGCAGCAGCATGTTCACAGTGCTTATTTGGAACTATACTCCATTCACGGTTACTTCACCCTTTACCAAACAGTCTTTTGAAAAATCACCCCAGGTTTAAAATGTCTCTGTATTTTAAACAAATAGTGTGCAACAAACATTTAATAAAATTATTAACATTACTTTATTCTAATTTTGATTAAATGAATCTTTCACTTTTATATTGTCTCTAATTTATGTTTGTTTCGTATTCAATATGAAATAAAAAAACGGCGAGAATAGTACTCCATTGGCAACGACTAGCAAGAAATATTTTACACATAAAATGTTATTAAATTGAGTTCTGATACGCTAATTGTTAAGTATACGTATCATAACGAAATGTTTACATTTTTACGTAGCTATGGTGGAAACATATTTCATTTCCCCCCCACGAAGAAAATAATTTTAGGCGGAGCGTGTTGCTTTCTGAACTTGCTTTTTTCTCCGCATTTATTAAGTTGCTCAGCGCTCGCAGCAGAATCGATTTTATCAGATTTTAAAGGTAAAATACATATAAAATTTGTATTCAGATGTGATGGCGGGGTGGTTACTTCGAAGCTGGAAAAAATCGACGACATGAAGAAGTGCTTGGGTACTAGTGTATTTTTTTTGTTCCGGTGAAAAATACTTACTGTTATCAAATAAAGTTCGTACGCGTACTTTCAACGTACCTAGTTAAGTGACAGAATTGTGATAAACGTGTTTTTACTACATATGTAAATATATTTAAACGTTTGTCGTTTTTGTTGGTCAGTGAAGTGATGTTCTAATGAAATGGCCGTCACGGAATCCTTAACATTAGTTACGTGTATGAAGGCGAGTCTTGGATGTACGAAGTTCGTTTCTAGCCGTATACGTTTATGCCCGGTAATTATTTCAAGACCACGTCGGTTTATACATCATAACTTTGTACCTTTCCTCTAGGTGTTTGGAATACATTTCCGTAAATGCTTAGACGTTTCAGTGAACTGAATATTTGCTAAAGCCAAAATAAACCCACCCAGGAAGAAAAAATATAATGCATGCTGAACAAATATAAGGAAAATAAGTCACTACAAGCTATTCACGGTAAAGTGAGCACTTTTATTTAAGGCCCTCCCAATAGGCATTAACCACTAAAAAATGTGTTTTATGGCAGCCTCGGATGTTAACTTTTGAGAGTGACGTAATGTACACACCGTGTTTTTAGTCACATGGCAATGTTTATATTAAAAAGTGGCGGAAAGATAAAATTTGGCTTAAATGAAAAATTAGGAGGGCCTTTAAAAGTGCTTAATTTACAGCGAATAGCCTATATTTGCATGCATACACGACTGCCACAAGATCGTTTACAATGTTAGTCACCATCTTGTTTGTCGCCGCTAAAGTTACGTAATAAAATAAGCAAAATGAGTTGTGCACTCCAATTCCCTCTTTTTTCGTTGCACTGGATGCGCGTTTGTTTTAATATTGTTACAATTTCTGAGAAGTCAGCGGACTAAACCAGGTTCGTTAAGGGTTGGAGATCTTAATTAAATAAAAGAGTTAATTATAATTTCCGAATTTTAATTCCAATAACTACAAACAAAATTCTTTCTACCCAAATTCTCACAAATTGATATCACTTGCTGTTTACAATTAATGACTTCAATCAATACAATTTATAATTACCTTAAATAAATTAATGAAATTAAATAATTAAAAATCAGTCCCGATAGACAGTATATCAAAACCTATTCAGTTATTTTATAAATTATATGTTCATATTTGACAGTTCCAATATTTACAATAAAATCCTTATTACATGTTTATTCAGGTCCACCTCAGTTCAGACCATATCCCGCTAGTTAACGCACAGTAGCCTTCACTCGTCCGGTTTTACGCCCTCTCGTCTATTCTCTCCCCAAACACCTCGTCGTTTCGCAATCTCCTGTGCTCGTCCGTCCCTCGCCGCACTTGACTTCCCTCCCGCACTCAGTCAGATGACCTCCGCCAGACTGCCGCAGTCCGGCTGTGGCTTGTATTTATAGAGTCGTAGGACATCGCCCAGAAATTTCTCTAAATGCCGCCTTGCGCCGAGGGTCCTAGTTCCCAGAATATTCTTGCGCATCCTCTAAATTCGTCGGCTTCTCTGGGGGCGTGGAGGAGGAGGGGCTGTTACGCGAGCCAGGTCAGCTGACAATCATCCCTCCCTCCGGGAGAGCGACAGAGCAGCAAGCGGTCTTGCCTCGTGGTGGGGAGGGTCGAGGTGGGTCACCTCCCCACAGAGCCGAACCGCTCATGGAGCTCGCGTCAGCGCGTAACAATATTTATTCTGGTTAAGGCCGTCGTTTCATCGAAATTGTTCCCTCTCACCTACCCAGTTAAACATTCATGGCGAAATTTGCGTAATGCGCTGTATCGTGAATTGACACCAATCGAACCATTATCAATACAGATANTAAACATTCATGGCGAAATTTGCGTAATGCGCTGTATCGTGAATTGACACCAATCGAACCATTATCAATACAGATACCGGTAAAAGTATTATAAACCGACCTAAGCACTGCCAATAAGTGTAAACATTTATTATTTCACGCTCTTTGGAATATGCCAGCATAGTTCGGCAGCTGAAAAATAAAAACAAAGCTTTTCGCAGTTGAAATATTAGACGTCACATGGTACTGTTTTGGTTTACATGTAGGGGAAGGATACGTTATCGGTACCTGGAAGTAGAACTTAAGCAGGGGCTTCAGAAAAGTGTGAAGTAACCGTGAATGGATTGTACTGAATATATACATAGTATGTTTGTCTTGGGGAATATAATATGTCCTGAGTGACGTATGAATGGCATTTTCGAGACAACATGCGTATTGGGAACATCCGCATTGTAAAAAAAAAAAAAAAAATTGTAGTCATATAAGCAGTTCTTTTGAAACTAGCTACCAAGATTATTTTCATAACATTACAAGTAAATTATAGCAAATTTTATAACACGTTACTGTGTAATGTGTAAAAGTAAAGTTGAATTTTAGCAAGCATGCTTACATATCGTTGTTGGTAGGAACATGCAAAATTCGCGTTATTATAGGCTGTTCACGGTAAAATGTGAACTTTTGAATTCCTGCATGTATGGATATTGTGTATTCTTGAGCATACGCAAAGCTATCATTTCCATGTGCATGATCACTCTATGCATGCGTCGGTCAAGTGAAACTGTGAAATTATTAGAAAAGTAAACATTTCACAAATGTGGTAATTCTTACAGTTTGTTGCATTAGAAATTACAGAAAGCAAAAGGAATAATTTTAGTTTTCACAAGTGTTTACCTAATAATTTCAATTCAACGTTAAGACATTGGAACTACATTCCCTCTAATGTTTCCAACTCTACTGAAAGCATGCCAGTCACTGCGCCCATTAAAATATACGCAGTTAGGAGCAGTGATATTTTTCAAAGGTTGATTTCAAAAGTGTTCACTTTATCGTGAACAGCCTTTATCTAGCAGTACGCTGAACTTAAATGTCTAGTATGTTTTGGACTTGGTGCCACTTGCTTATTATAATGGCTTCTGGCGAGTTGGTTGGGCGTAATTGCCCCAGCTTTTACTGAGCTGTTTCCTATCGGCACAGGGCCATCCAGGGCATGTCAGACAAACTGGTGTCCAATGACAAAAGCAATACAAAAGAACATGCGTTAGAAGCCCATTCTCTCTTTAAAAAATAATGCAAAATTTGCAGGTATACATATACTTATTGGAATATTTCCATTACTGTTAACTCGTGTCTTCACGTCTGTTTAAAAATGGCACTTTTGACTTGGTCGATACTGAAATTCGTTACATTATTTGCATTCCCATTGTTTAACCACGAATGCTTACGGACCATTAACAATGTTCTTTATCTATTGGACTGAAGGAATTTTTTTCCCACAGTTAATAAATACACATTTAATTTTATCTTCGAATTTTATTTGTGCGTACTATGTATTATGTGGTACCACACTGATAAAGTATTTTCNACACATTTAATTTTATCTTCGAATTTTATTTGTGCGTACTATGTATTATGTGGTACCACACTGATAAAGTATTTTCTGTAAAAATACGTACAAATCAGCTTTATTGGCAGTTGCAACATTAATTCCACATTTGTATGAAATAAGTTACGCGCTTCACGGAGTGTTATCCTTAACTGAAACACAACTTTCATTCGTGTACGAAAGTATCTATGCATTAATCAAACTTCTTCATTTGTATAGTGTTAGCTTGGAAATTCTTGTGGTTAAATGAGATTTTAATATTTGGCCCTCATTGGAATTCGAACAAAAACATCATGAAACGGCCTACCTAACTATTTGTAGGTAGTTCACTTCATAAGTAGCGAAAAATGCATCTGTGCTTATAAAGGACGCACGTGGATTTTCAATTGCCCGCGTTTGTTGTTGACTTTTTACAGTTTTTTAAGTGGTATTTTCTGTTGCAGACAATTTATGCTAACTTTTACAATTTTCACTTGCAGTTGAAAGCAACGTAAATGTNAAGTGGTATTTTCTGTTGCAGACAATTTATGCTAACTTTTACAATTTTCACTTGCAGTTGAAAGCAACGTAAATGTGTTACTGATTGCAGGATCCATATCCTTTTCTGGTTATAACAGTGACGGATAAACGTATTGTCTTAGTAATGTTTGTTCTGAGTGAGGAATTGGTGCGTATTTTTATTATTACAAAGACCAGTTCCATGTTTTGTCATTACGAACGGCATGCTTCCTCAAAAAAATTCGTCTTAATTTACGGAAATATTTTATAGTGTATATTTACTTTCTGCGTGGTTCGGTGGAAAAAATAAGGGTAACTATAGTCCATATAGTTGCTTCCAACTTTTCTGAAGCCCTGCTAAAGTTCTACTTCCAGAATATTCCTCCGCCTCATGGAAACAACGCTTAACCTAGTCTAGAAAATTACACCAAGGAGAGAACTCATGGCTTTAATAATATTTTTCATATGAACTATTTCATACTAGACATTACCAACACATCTATTTTTTCTCTGTTTTTTTTTTCATATTAATTATAAGTGAAACATTATAATTTATGAATAAAATGTAATTTAACCAAAAATAACTTACTTTTATGTTAACAGACGTACACAAAGCTTGCGATAGATGCCATATTTAGGGAAGAACCAAAACATATCAAAGGTTTGATACAAAAATTGTGAAGAAACCGCGAATCGACTACAGTGCTGTGCACCGTAGACAAGAGCGTGCGTTCTTCGTCAGGTTGGAGGCCGTGATACTCACTTCATGAGCAGACCTTGCTTCGTATCTCTCTCCAGCCAGTGACATTACCTCGAGATAAACAGTTGTATTCTGAGACGTTTTTACCCTTCTGGTGATTACAAGCGCCGATTAACAAAACCTTTGTATTCTGAAGAATTTATTCTTTAAATGTATTTAATTAAAATATTTCGTCATCTCATTACTTTGGTTTGCTGTATCAGCTCGATGTTTCGCTAGTGTTGTATTAATAAAATATTGCACAGTTTTCCTGCGCTACTTTATTGGAGTCAGTTCAAGCGGTTGGAAACGTAGTAAATATTTCTAGTTTCTGCTAAGAATTCATTTGTTCCATATACGATAATGAGAGATTATTTGTCTACGTGGTTAGGTCTGTAGCGTGAGGCGAGGTAATTAAAACGTACGGGATTTTAATACAGTTTCCTACTGGGCGATTCTAAAAACACTACCCTAATAAGTGCAGTTGCTTTTAACGTGTACCTAATTCTAATGAAGAGCCATCTTTTACGTAGGTTTCCGTAAATTTCTACGGCTTTCAATTTTTACGCTGGTTTTTATGCCATCGTGTAGGCACTGTTGGCCGAAGTTTGTCGACGCCGGGCTTGGAACGACGGCTTAACCAACTTTTTGCCGTAAAAGATGTACGCGGTACGACACTTGAAACTTGCGACATTCGGAAGCGGGCGTGCGCNTGGACTTGGTGCCACTTGCTTATTATAATGGCTTCTGGCGAGTTGGTTGGGCGTAATTGCCCCAGCTTTTACTGAGTTGTTTCCTATCGGCACAGAGCCATCCAGGGCATGTCAGACAAACTGGTGTCCAATGACAAAAGCAATACAAAATAACATGCGTTAGAAGCCCATTCTCTCTTTAAAAAATAATGCAAAATTTGCAGGTATACATATACTTATTGGAATATTTCCATTACTGTTAACTCGTGTCTTCACGTCTGTTTAAAAATGGCACTTTTGACTTGGTCGATACTGAAATTCGTTACATTATTTGCATTCCCATTGTTTAACCACGAATGCTTACGGACCATTAACAATATTCTTTATCTATTGGACTGAAGGAATTTTTTTCCCACAGTTAATAAATGCACATTTAATTTTATCTTCGAATTTTATTTGTGCGTACTATGTATTATGTGGTACCACACTGATAAAGTATTTTCTGTAAAAATACGTACAAATCAGCTTTATTGGCAGTTGCAACATTAATTCCACATTTGTATGAAATAAGTTACGCGCTTCACGGAGTGTTATCCTTAACTGAAACACAACTTTCATTCGTGTACGAAAGTATCTATGCATTAATCAAACTTCTTCATTTGTATAGTGTTAGCTTGGAAATTCTTGTGGTTAAATGAGATTTTAATATTTGGCCCTCATTGGAATTCGAACAAAAACATCATGAAACGGCCTACCTAACTATTTGTAGGTAGTTCACTTCATAAGTAGCGAAAAATGCATCTGTGCTTATAAAGGACGCACGTGGATTTTCAATTGCCCGCGTTTGTTGTTGACTTTTTACAGTTTTTTAAGTGGTATTTTCTGTTGCAGACAATTTATGCTAACTTTTACAATTTTCACTTGCAGTTGAAAGCAACGTAAATGTTTTACTGATTGCAGGATCCATATCCTTTTCTGGTTATAACAGTGACGGATAAACGTATTGTCTTAGTAATGTTTGTTCTGAGTGAGGAAGTGGTGCCGTATTTTTATTATTACAAAGACCAGTTCCATGTTTTGTCTTTACGAACGGCATGCTTCCTCGNTCCATGTTTTGTCATTACGAACGGCATGCTTCCTCGAAAAAATTCGTCTTAATTTACGGAAATATTTTATAGTGTATATTTACTTTCTGCGTGGTTCGGTGGAAAAAATAAGGGTCACTATAGTCCATATAGTTGCTTCCAACTTTTCTGAAGCCCTGCTAAAGTTCTACTTCCAGAATATTCCTCCGCCTCAAGGAAACAACGCTTAACCTAGTTTAGAAAATTACACCAAGGAGAGAACTCATGGCTTTAATAATATTTGTCATATGAACTATTTCATACTAGACATTACCAACACATCTATTTGTTCTCTTGTTTTTTTTTTCATATTAATTATAAGTGAAACATTATAATTTATGAATAAAATGTAATTTAACCAAAAATAACTTACTTTTATGTTAACAGACGTACACAAAGCTTGCGATAGATGCCATATTTAGGGAAGAACCAAAACATATCAAAGGTTTGATACAAAAAGTGTGAAGAAACTGCGAATCGACTACAGTGCTGTGCACCGTAGACAAGAGCGTGCGTTCTTCGTCAGGTTGGAGGCCGTGATACTCACTTCATGAGCAGACCTTGCTTCGTATCTCTCTCCAGCCAGTGACATTACCTCGAGATAAACAGTTGTATTCTGAGACGTTTTTACCCTTCTGGTGATTACAAGCGCCGATTAACAAAACCTTTGTATTCTGAAGAATTTATTCTTTAAATGTATTTAAATAAAATATTTCGTCATCTCATTACTTTGGTTTGCTGTATCAGCTCGATGTTTCGCTAGTGTTGTATTAATAAAATATTGCACAGTTTTCCTGCGCTACTTTATTGGGGTCAGTTCAAGCGGTTGGAAACGTAGTAAATATTTCTAGTTTCTGCTAAGAATTCATTCGTTCCATATACGATAATGAGAGATTATTTGTCTACGTGGTTAGGTCTGTAGCGTGAGGCGAGGTAATTAAAACGTACGGGATTTTAATACAGTTTCCTAATGGGCGATTCTAAAAAACTACCCTAATAAGTGCAGTTGCTTTTAACGTGTACCTAATTCTAATGAAGTGCCATATTTTACGTAGGTTTCCGTAAATTTCTACGGCTTTCAATTTTTACGCTGGTTTTAATGCCATCGTGTAGGCACTGTTGGCCGAAGTTTGTCGACGCCGGGCTTGGAACGACGGCCTAACCAACTTTTTGCCGTAAAAGATGTACGCGGTACGACACTTGAAACTTGCGACATTCGGAAGCGGGCGTGCGCCAAATAACAGAAGCAATTACATCCTGACTGAGCGAGCAGTGCCACTAATTACGCACGCCTAAGTTATTAAAATCTGGGCCGACCTTCCACCAAAGACTGTGGGAGTGCAGCCCTTTGCCAAGCGAACAGAATAATTGAAACGGAAAGTATTCGGCGCAAATTCCGTTTAGCGAAATTATTGATTCGACCAGCAACGTGCTCGTAGCGCTGGGATATTGCGAGGTCTTAAAAAACAAGCGTGGCTTGTGTAATGCTTTTGTGTATTATTTTGGACGTCTGAAAAAATAGACCAAAACTTGAATGACATTCTAGAATATTCTCCCTTTGTTTTGTACAACCGTTTCGAAACGGCACGATTGTTTTAACTCGAATGCGTAGGTTTAATTACATTGAAGTTCCATCCGAACTAGGTTTGTAACAAAAGGAAGGAAATATTATTGAAATACAGCGTAGAAAAATATTTCCTACACAGTTGTTTTGCTCGATAATTTTTACTATTGTTACAAACATCAAACCCGACGAATGTACAGTTTTGTCGGCGTCATTGTCGTATTCTTTATCTGTTAACCTCGTTTATTATGACGGATGTGCATCTCTTCGGTCTGTAGTTGGCCTTACGAGTCTCCGTATGATAAATAGAAGGGGCCCATAGTTCCTCACCTGGTAAAAGTCCTATGATATGTATTTCAGAAAGTTTTTATGGAACATTAGTTTATCAAGTTAAATTTGCCAGCCACGGACTAATATAATCACAGAAGGAAGGGTGGTTAGCCCCTTATTTACGTTGGAGATCAACGCCCATTTTCGAAAATATTTTACAGCGCTTTTTGTTTTTCAGAACCTCAAAACGGATGAATGTGTTTGTGATGTGTTTTCACAAAACTCGTGTGATATAAAATATTTGATTTTCTGTATTTTCAAGTTTAATGGTAATTATTTTATTGAATTGCGTTCAAAATTTTATTTGACTTTCCCAGTGTATATTATTGACGAAAATATACAACCAAAAAGGTAAAACGTACACAAAAATTAAAGTTGGAAAATATTTTAAGCTACACAAAAAAAAAAATATTTTCAACAAACGTCACTATACAGAACAGATAACGAAATGTTCATACAAAACCCTCTGGTTACATTTGTGTAATGTTATATACATGGATATAAATTTGTAGTCGTCGAAAAACAACGGCCGTAAGTTGCTTCACAGGCGGCATGGGCAATGAACAAATTCCAGTTGCATTTTGAAACCGAACTAGTCGGCGCTGTAGAAGGTACACTGGACTCATATTCGGAATGACCCGGGTTCTATTTCCGTTCCAGCTATCCTGATTATTGTTTTCCATGGTTTTACGAAATCCATCCAGGCGAGTGCCGGGATATTCTTCGATATACTCTTTCCGTTTGTAACGACCCAGTTGTCGACGATATGTTAAGCCGCAGAGGATGTGCACGTATTAATGTAGGCAGTGTGCCAAGCAGGAGTCCCAGCCGTTGTGATTTAAGTGTTGATAAGGCAGACCAATTTAATTTTTTTTTGCACACGTCCTCAACATTAACTCGTCCATCGCCAATTCATTTGTCAAAGTCACATGGTATATATTAATGAACGTGTTTGTTTGCATTTGAATCTACAACATATCGCCCTTTTATACAAGTTAGAATATTTTAACGAACTTGAATTTAATCAAGTTGCATTAAAAGTAGGTTAGAGGAAGTGTACGAATATCTGGCACTTATTTACATAAAAAGTTTTCTAACCTCAAATCCTATCAACGTGGTTTTCGATAGTGCTATTGGCAGAAAGCAGTCCATCGTTGTAACATGATACAAGGAGAGTGGTTACTGCGTAGCTAGGATGCGCCTTCTGTCCTATGTTCCCTCTACGGTTCAAATTCGAAAACTGGTTACTGAGCAACCGGCTGCACCGGCTCAGTAGTGGGGATGTTGATCTCCACTACTGAGGAATTTCAGGAAACCACGAAAATTCGAGGAATCATGGTGGGTTCACAATAACAAAAACCATAGGCGCAGAGCATAGAACATCGCACTCAAACAGTAATATCGTGTGAAATTGATTTACATTTGATAACATATGTATTAGTTTTAGCCCATGAAATTTTGCGACGGGTCTTACGTTAATTGGCAGCATAATATTTTAATGTTTTGGCTGTCTTCCCATGCATAANCATACAAAACCCTCTGGTTACATTTGTGTAATGTTATATACATGGATATAAATTTGTAGTCGTCGAAAAACAACGGTCGTAAGTTGCTTCACAGACGGCATGGGCAATGAACAAATTCCAGTTGCATTTTGAAACCGAACTAGTCGGCGCTGTAGAAGGTACACTGGACTCATATTCGGTATGACCCGGATTCTATTTCCGTTCCAGCTATCCTGATTATTGTTTTCCATGGTTCTACGAAATCCATCCAGGCGAGTGTCGGGATATTCTTCGATTTACTCTTTCCGTTTGTAACGACCCAGTTGTCGACGATATGTTAAGCCGCAGAGGATGTGCACGTATTAATGTAGGCAGTGTACCAAGCAGGAGTCCCAGCCGTTGTGATTTAAGTGTTGATAAGGCAGACCAATTTAATTTTTTTTTTTGCACACGTCCTCAACATTAACTCGTCCATCGCCAATTCATTTGTCAAAGTCACATGGTATATATTAATGAACGTGTTTGTTTGCATTTGAATTTACAACATATCGCTCTTTTATACAAGTTAGAATATTTGAACGAACTTGAATTTAATCAAGTTGCATTAAAAGTAGGTTAGAGGAAGTGTACGAATATCTGGCACTTATTTACATAAAAAGTTTTCTAACCTCAAATCCTATCAACGTGGTTTTCGATAGTGCTATTGGCAGAAAGCAGTCCATCGTTGTAACATGCTACAAGGAGAGTGGTTACTGCGTAGCTAGGATGCGCCTTCTGTCCTATGTTCCCTCTACGGTTCAAATTCGAAAACTGGTTACTGAGCAACCGGCTGCACCGGCTCAGTAGTGGAGATATTGATCTCCACTACTGAGGAATTTCAGGAAACCACGAAGATTCGAGGAATCATGGTGGGTTCACAATAACAAAAACTATAGGCGCAGGGCATAGAAAATCGCACTCAAACAGTAATATCGTGTGAAATTGATTTACATTTGATAACATATGTATTAGTTTTAGCCAATGAAATTTTGCGACGGGTCTTACGTTAATTGGCAGCATAATATTTTAATGTTTTGGCTGTCTTCCCATGCATAAAATTGATAGTGATACATCGAGTGTGATGTGTTGAAAATGCACCGTGATTTAAAAGAGTTAACATATTTGCTCGTACTTCAAACCTTTAGTTGTTGCGATTGAAAGCTATAGATAACCTGGATGCTAATACACTGTAGCCTGTTCTTTCTTGTCTTGCGATGAAACCGGGACACTTTCTGTGGCATAACTATGTTCCTNTAGATAACCTTTAAAAATTTCTGCTAATACACTGTAGCCTGTTCTTTCTTGTCTTGCGATGAAACCGGGACACTTTCTGTGGCATAACTATGTTCCTCCATTTTTACAGTTAAATAAACAGTTTTGCCGAAAGTTCGCTCTGAATGATTGCCCCATTCGCCTGCATAATAAATGAAATATAAACATTCCGTTCACGCATTATGCCAGAACTTGTCATGCACAGTTGCGAATCAATACGTTCGAAATCATANAAATATAAACATTCCGTTCACGCATTATGCCAGAACTTGTCATGCACAGTTGCGAATCAATACGTTCGAAATCATAGCTGTAGTTTTTTGTGCACATGACCTATTTTCTGAGGTTACTGTTACGATTTCCGTTGTGAACTCAGCTTGAAGGCCGTCACACACGACCCGTTTACAACTCCAAATCTCGATGTCAAAATCTGACCGGCGGAGCACACTGCCTGATTTCATTATCATCCGATTAGATAGTTTTGTTGTGTCCGATCAGACTATGCCGCGCACACACCATTCCATCAGAAGTGGGGGTTTTTGCGCTGACATATTTGACCGTCCACTCTACACAGTGATGAGTTAGTGCTATTAGTTTGGAAGTGCATCTGTGTCCAGAATTCGACAGGGGGCAATATTATATCATGGATATTGTACCTGTATCGGAAGTACCGGTTAGAAAATCATGAAAAAAGGTACTGACTTCACCCAATACTGCAGATACGTGTTCATGAAGAAAATATTTTCAACCGCCTTAGAATGAGCACAGCCACATACGGTTTCATCATGGAGAGGATAACTCTGGGTCCATACAGGAGGATAATACTCCCTCGACGCCATTTGTCGATGTGTATCAAGTCACGGCTGGGGTCAAACCGAATGGCAATACAGTGTGTTTTTCTACCTGTAAAACGGATCCCGATTACGACAACGTCTGCTCACTCTGCCAAGCTAACATTTTCCTCGACATACGGTCCTATAGAGTGTCGTCCCGATTTCATAGAGAGATCGGACTACATTTTCCCGGCCCGATATCGGAGGAAAACATTTCATCATATCGGAAGGCATGTGCGCATATACGTACATTTAAATCACGTTGATCGCTCTGCTGCCCGATATCGGTACCGAAAACGGATTCGATTTCATCGGTGCTGTGTGCGGCGGCCCTGAGGCTGGGCGGGTCGGAAATCGAACCCCGGGTCGTGGAGAATGCAAGCCCATCGTGCCATCGTGCTAGCGCTGGAGCGCGCCACTAGGCTATAAATGGCGCGGTGTTCTATCTTGTAGAGCGGACGTGCCGGCGTGTGTGTGCAGGTCGAGTGGTCGGCCGCCGAGAGGGCGTGAAGGGCTCGCGTGACGCGTGTGCGGGAACGCGCGTGTGTGGCGAGGTGTATAATTGAGCGCCGCAGGCAGCGACACACGCCCGCCACTCCAGCAACCCCCCTCCTTTTTTTTTCTACAAACCATTCGTAATGCCACGCAACCCCCGCCATCTTGTTGGCTTGCACACACACCTCCGCCTGTTTTTCCCCGGCCACCGCCGTTACCATGGCAGCAGCTGCCTCTGTCCTTCCGCGTCGCCTGTGCCAACATCCTCTGTGTTGCCTGTGCACTCCTCACCGCGCACTTTTCATTTCCGATTACTGCCGCCACAGTCGCCGTCCCAGGCTACCGCCACATATCGCCGACAAAAATTAATAAATAATGTTTTCTTATTATAAAGATTATTTTTTAATAAGCTGAAAAGTTTACGTACAGTGCGTACAAAAAGTATTCGCACACCAACATTTCTACATACACTTTCTATGTTCGGGAACATTAAGCAACTTAAGCACATTTAGTTATAAATATAAAGAAAGCAAAACACATCGTTGTACAGCACCTATTAACATCGTTGTACAAGATTTACAAAATACAATAGTCGATGTATAATAGTATTTAACCTTAGAAAACCATTGTTCCAGGATATCTTGATATAAGAGGATGCATTCCTAAAACATATGTTAATGGTCAGCAAGTTTTGTATATCCTGAGTTTGTTATTTCTTAGGAATGTAACTGTACCTTTAAATGCTTTTTAATATTGAAATTTTTTTGTGCCAGCTCCTTGTTCATCCGCACGCCATTAGTTCAGTTGAAGACTAATCTAGGTGCAATGAAGTTTATTTTCTACTGCCATAAAACAAATTCTATATAATACGTTTTATGAGACGTGTGTTTTGTAAACGATTCAGTCAAGAATATGTACTTTAGAACTACTCTTTTTTAGTAAATTTACCGCCATAAGTGTTTATAGTATGATTGGGATAAGTTATATGTAATGATTGCGATTCTGTACAGTTTAAATATAGTTATGTTCTTGCGCATATAGCGTAAAGTTATAGCAAGCAATTCATGTGGGCTATTTTATTTGTCGAATTTGTGACATTTGAACTTCCCCGATATATAGGGTTTGTTCAGTAAGCTGGTGGTTTACACACCGAACTAAACATAAACTTGCATCGACAACACGGTTTGGTGCGCGGGTCTGCGCCACATAATGTTAGGCTTCAGAGTTCAGGTCACCGTCATGTAACGAAATTTTTTGTGTGATTCCATATTGCTGTTTATAACTTATGTTATTGTTAGAAAACGTTTATTTACAGAATCGCTTTGTCTAAGAGCAATAATACGTAAGTAAAGCACAGTGCAATCGACTAGCTGTGGTTGTTTGCTAATCAAATCGATTGGTTTTAAAAGTAGGTAATTTGAGCTGTTTGGTGTGAGTAATGTTAACAGGCACACATAAAAGCCTTCAGTTTAATATTGTTTTGGCCGTATAACCGCTAAA
>NQII01000119.1:642546-769180 GCA_002778355.1 Clitarchus hookeri | reverse complement strand
GGGGGGGGGGGTGATATCGGGACATATCCCATTTTGTCCAAAAATGGAAATATGAAATCCCCCTCCCGCCCAATAAAATCCTCGCTACGACCCTGTTTAAATCATTTTATAATGTTTTATTGAGTGGCATAAATGTCCATCCTACATACATGTGAATATAGTACCTTGTTTTCAATGCATAAGCTGTGTCATTACTAATATCATGTTCCAAACATTAACAGTACTAGTACTTAGAAGCCTAAATAAATTTAATCTTCAGGGTAAAGAAACAATCTTCGTACTTTTGGATGCACCACAAAGCGCCTACGTGTAAGTTAACATTTTGTTGCATTTGTTTGCATTTGTACCCCTGCCCCTCTGCGAGTTGTTTTGCCTGCCATTGGCAATTTTCTGTTAGTACATTAGGTAACGTGTGGGTGTGAACTAATGCGCACTTTCTTCTCCTCTGCTATTGCTATAGTAACTTGTATGCCTTCTGTTGTGCCCATGGGTATAACAGAAGGTAGCAGAAATTGGGTATCGTGTAGTGCTGGCTTGAACGACTCACGCCTCTCGCAGAATTTAGGCACCGGAAACTTCATAAAAACCCTTTTTAATTATCGGAATACATACTGTTTTGAAAATATGATACATTACATACTGCTAGTATCTTACTAACATATTAAAATTTGCACTAAAGTGGTAGGGGAATGCTAGTAAAGAGGAGAAAATGCCCACTATGAACGAATCGAAACTAAATTAGCTGTATGAATTTACACTCGTTATGAAGATGATCTTACATGTTTTAAAATATATTTCGGTCGTATAGTATAAATGTGCAAAAAAAATGAGTGGTCGTTAAATAAAAAACTATCTATTCATTCAACAAAATATGAGGCACAGAGAGCATAACTACTTTTAGGAAAAGTAAGATGCCACAAAGTTAACACACTAGGATACCCACTGTCACAAATAATTCAAATTGTTACATATTTTTCGTAAATCGTTATCATTATCCATTTGTCGGCTACAAGTCGACAAACATTCCAGAATACATGAAATAATTTTCACACAGCGAAAATAGTTACAAATAGTTTCTGTTCTCCTTGGTAACAACTGTACACTATGAAAAGATGAATTATTTGATAAGACTGCGTTTAAACACACCTGTGCACTTTAATTTAGCGTAAGCTGCTAAGTCTGAAGTAAAGATGGGTTTACAATAGAAAATTTAAGCGTTAAATTATGCGTTAAGACGTGTGCAGAGGAAACGAAAGTTTGTTGCCTCGTGTATTGGTTTTGAATGGAACTTAGCACATCGTGTGATTGTTGGGATTTCCTTAGGCGTTGAAAGAAATAGTTATATTTTATATCTTAAGTGAATCTTGTGAGGCGACGACCACTCAGAACACAGCAGACGGTGTTGTTGACGGGATACGGTTATTTACAGTAATTTAAGTATCAATAATATTCAAACGTCGTGTGTGTGGACATGTGAACGATTATATTTGTTCACAAATATAAGATTATCTGATAGAAAATGTCAGCTTGAAGTATGATGTGCTTATATATGGTTGTGATATATAAAGTTAGGTTAGGAACAAAGGTAAACTTAACAGACTTGCTGCCTGCTCCCATTTGCTAGAATTATGAATTAAAACAATATTGGAAACAGAAAATACAGAAGACGTGTTTCCGTGTGACAGATAAGCGCTTACTGCATACATTCTTAATGCATATTTTTTTTATAGTAAACTTAGCTTAACTATTAGCGTTTGATACCGAGTCATTGCTTTCAACCAATGTTTGGTGTATAAATAGTTACATTTTGTAATGTAGTCTAAAGTAGAATATTGCGACTCTCTTTGTTATCTCTAGTTTCCATGCGTTCGTTAGTGTTAACTACTGATAATAGCTTCAGTCTCAACGTTTTTCGCACTGTTAGGAGTTCGAGGTTTCGGTGTAGAATATAAAATGGTGTGCTGTGTTAAACTCGAATAAAGGTAAACACCATAGCTGCCAGCTTTTCAGACGATAACCACTAATGTACATCATTATTGTAAACATGGATGTTAGACGGACGACAGTTGTATTGTGGCTTTAAAACAAACATCTGTTAGTGTTGAGCCTTATACGTGATCATCAATGTCTTTTTCCCGCAGTATGCCTAAGGTTTTCTGCTTAATGAGATGCACACTCATACAGCGTTCGCATTTCGTCTAAGTACGTAAATGTCGTACATGTCTCGGGAAATGACATACGCACGTACACGGGGAGACGAATGTGTGTACGTCTCGCGCTCTACAGCTGGCTAGTTGCTGTAAGGGATGCAAACAAGTATGTCTGTCGGAATGTATCAAGTATCGAGCCGAGTGGAGTAAGCTTATATAAATAAGTGCATTACTAGGTTCGGACACAGGGTTATTGACAAATTTATCCTACTGATTATTTGTACGAACAGTCACCTTTGTAGTATATCACCACCCCAAAGTGTAAGCACTGAATCACATTGTAGACCTTCGTTCGTCTAACATATATTTCTCGACTGTGAACAATCATTTCCTGTCAATTTCCTTTCACGTAAGAACGGAATGAAAACGCTACTATAATATATGACATCATTCTTGATTAATATAAAATGTGTAATTGTAAGTGCTAACAGTACTTGTATTTTATCATGAACACCTAAACTATAGTAAATTAATAAATTAGAATTAAAAACAATGACCTTTATATGTGTTTGATAATTCATTTTCGCAGGGGTAAATAAAACCAAATACTGATTGATATCGCTGCAAATTTCAGCAAATACATAATTATACAACATAAACGCAACTCATGTCATGGTCGCCACTAGTGCGAGTAATTCATGAGTTGGGTATTCACACANGATCAAATGACAATATGTGAAGTTACCGTCAGTCATTTGCGTTCCTGTAGGCCAGTGGCGTGTCGTGAACTGTTGCCAGGTAAGCCGGTGCTTGCTCACTGCTGTACATTCTCGGTGCACGCAGCAGGAACCAATAACCATTGTGGAGTCTGGGGAAACCGAATGTATTTTGACCTTTCGCAACGAGCAAGTAAAAGACCCTTTACATACGTCCTGTAGAGTCAAATTCCGAACGATATTTTAGCGGTGGAAGTGTAAACTAACAAGTAGCAGGGTACAGCACCTAGCTAAGGTTAATTCTACTCATGTTAGGAACAAAACTAGTGTTCTTATGGAGGAATTTGGCATATGGAAAATTTCCGCCGCTAAGTGCGCAGTGTTACAAATAGGTAACCTATAGTAAAATTTTAATTTACGTTAATAAGAAAAGGGAATGATTTTACTTAGGTAGCTATTTTATATTTGATTTATGATTATTGTCATTATTTTGCATTTTTAACGTAGAAATAGAGAAAATCTGATACACACACTTAGTGGCGAATAGTTTTAGTTGCCTAACTAAAATCATTGAGCTTCCCAACCTGAGTAGAATAAACTTTAAGAGATCTACCGCCAGCTTACCTTGCACAGTTTACTACACACCACTGAACACAGCCCTATCGGACCCAGAGTATTTGATAGTTTTTAACAGCAACTTTGCAGTTAACTTCTGAGATAACACGGACTACTATAAGTTTACGTAAGTCATCACTGAGGTTATAGTAACGGCTGCAAGATATCGGTAAATTTTATCGGGATGTTGTAAAAGGAGACGTTTACGTATGAAGTTGGATCGACATGTGCCCATGTGAGCCATGGATATTTTTAGGTCCTTGGCACACCTGCAATTCCTGCCTTCTCGTCCGTCACTTGACAGAAACTAAATGTTATCGTCGGATCACAATAAACAGTGGATCTACATTTTCTTTTGTTTGTGCATCCATGATAAAGAAGAAGTTTACTTTTACTACGTGAATTTTGTCGGTTTCATGGAAATAGGATTAGAAATATATATGTACGCATACAACCGCTGGCAAAATTTTAAGGAGAAAGTTATGAGTCTGTTACGGCATATCTCACGGTATTTGAATATTGATAGCCAGTGAAATGAGCCATAGATTTTCATGTTTTGCTATATTTTGTGGATAAGGACAATAAAACGTATTCAAGGAGGAAAGTTTTTGTTTATGTTATTACTTTGTCGTTTTGCTCTTCGAGATATTGCTAGTAAACGTGGTAAAGGTCTCTGTGAGCTGTGTTTATTTCGTCGAGGTAGTGGTACTCCCGAGCTTGATTTAGATATTACGTGGAACCAAATTTGCTATAAATGAAGATGGCAATGCACATACTTGTTCTGGCTCCAGTTCTGTAGTCAAATAGAAGAACTAGCATGAACCCGCAAGCAGTCTAACCTTGTTTCGTTGAGAGCGGAGTGTTCATGTACAGTGACGCCAAAGGTATTTATACTTAACAAAAATTGGTTATCATTTTCACATAGATACACCCTACAGAATTTTGGACGAATTTTCCCCGTGATACACGGAATTTGTTTGGTTTTTGGTAGCCCATGGACACTGTACATGCATTTAATAAAATTAATGAAAGATCATATTAGTCGAACCATTTTCACACTGAAAATTTAGTTGTGATATATTAATCCAAGCTGGCTTGCGTATTTTTATAATTATTTCTTAAATAAACAACTCGAGGCTGTGGCGTGAACGATTTCGAAAATTAAAAATCGCTTTGATACAATACAATACAATGTAAGGTATTCTGACCCTGCGGCCAGATAGTTGTACATCGTGCAGTTTATGTGTTGCAGACGGCAACTGGTAGAAGTTGGTGGCTTTCTGTAGTGTTGGTTAATAAACTACGTGTTTGTGCATCGGCACGTGATGTGGGAGTCGTGTTGTATGTACCTAATGACGTAATGGTGTATGCACGTTGCTAATTAAACTCACGTACTTAGCATAGTCAAACTTACCGTGCTGNGTACCTAATGACGTAATGGTGTATGCACGTTGCTAATTAAACTCACGTACTTAGCATAGTCAAACTTACCGTGCTGCAAGTGTATATTTATCTCCGCATCAGGAAACAATGCAGTTGTTAATTACGGGTTGTTGTTGGAGAGGGCTGATACAAGCTAAATTGCACGGACGCAGTTCGCGAGTTTCCTGCTAGATAAATCTATCATCGCCTAAATAGCACATAAGCTGCAAAACGTAACAAAAAAATAATGAGGTGTAGCACGGACCTATACACTGTTGCCAGCCCTCTTACAAACACACCCCCGACCGGCCGGCGGTGATTCCTCAGCTCGCGCCATAGACGATGCACTAAAGGGTATTAAGCCTAAAAACTTGGCCAAAAATATTTTTAATGTTATATTTTATAGAAAATGTGTATCGTAGTAGTTTGTCACTCTAACTTTATTAAAATCACATTTTAAAGGCGTTAGGTGACAGACATATTTTCTTAAATTAAAAAATAGATAATTTTACTGGTTTATTTAGTTGTAGAAAATAATTAAAAGCAACAAAATACAAAAATCATACAATAAATTGAAATCTACAAAAGACCTTCAGTTTCCTCCTCATCTTAATCAGTTTCCTCCCCATCTTCATCACTTTCCTCCTCATCTTCGTTATTATGCTCTGAATCACTTGATGCAGAGAATTGGCTTGGTTTTAACAATTCTATTGCATGTTTGGAGAATGCTTGCTTAGGTTTCTTGGACTTAGGACGGATGATTGTAATATACGGGTCTGATGTCAACGAAAGCCTGTTAAGTATATCTTGATTGCAGACTGTTCTGGAAAATTTGCGAGAGTAATTTTGTCGGTATTGGCGAAAGTGCTTGTTCCTGGCTTCTGCGGCTTCTTCTGATAGTTGCCCAATTGGTAAAATAGAATGTGAGATGACACTGGGCGCGTGTGTTAATATTTTATGTAATGTTGGTGACATTGGCTGCCAATTATAATTGTTGACATAGTGTTTAGCAGTATCAACTGCGTATTCCGAAAATGTATCTGCATCTATTTGGAAACCCGAGGATAACACTTCTAAAACTATTTTTCATCTATGTATTAGCTCTTGGTCTACCCCTGTTAGCAAGGCAGCCTTCTCGGGATCAGCGAAAAATCGACGAGACGTGTTGTCATCATTCGTGTTGCCGAATCCTGCTTTTGGCACGTCCACGAGCAATCCCAGTTTGTCTCTGAATTCTTTTTGGATTGCTACCTTCGCATCTGCTATCTTCTTCTTGTCATCTGCCATCGGAATGCGGCCTTTATGCACTTCTGCCTTTATTTTGTACGATAAATGCAAAAGCAAATAGAATTACAAGCTTTTGCCCACATTCAAGTAGTTCCAGATTTCTCCCTGGTAAACTACACTGGTTTTAGGGAACAAAAAAAAAAATGCAGGTCAATACGGGATATGTACGTGCTAAATTTCACCTAAGTCTATCTAGCCGATTTGGCGTGGTCGAATAACAAACAACGAGACCAACATTCTTTTTAAGGTTTTATTAGGACAATCAAAAGAAGAAAAAAATAGTTAAAAAATAATGTGAATATTCGGGGGAATTTTTTCCCGTGAGAATGATAGAATAAGGTTAAGAGTTTAATACTTTATAATAATTGTTCAGTACAAATGAATACTACACCTTTGATATCACTAACTTTCGTAAAATACTTGTAAAAATAACACGCTTGTTAGGGGCCAAGGTTTACTTTAGGTAAAATGCAATAATAAGGCGAAATAACACTTATAAATTGCTTAACTATGAGGTACATACCATCTCCTTCAATTTCCATGATAGTTTTTTTTCACTGAAATCACCTGGAAAAGTATTTTAAATAATTACGAAAAGTTGATTAAAAATAGAGTGCCGAGAACAGAGACGTGAGTATCAAACAAAGTCTATGATCAGACTACGAGCACGGCCAAGCGTTGGGCACTGCGAGGGTGGTATTGGTACCAGGCGGAGGCGATATTCACTACCTGTTTTGAGACAGAAGGTTGACCACATCCATAAAGGTTTACAATTTTGATTTATGGCCAGGTTTTAAGGCTAAATACCGGTTAATGCGATGACAGAAATTTGTCGCGCTGGCCATTTATGTCTCAAAACTTTCAGACCCCGTGTAAACCAGTACAACATACAGACATGATCCTTTAACGTTTAGAAATATGTTTCATTCTAATTAATTAATTTTTTTTGTTATTTATATATATGATTCTATAAACCTGTTGTACCTTCATACTAAATAACATATTCGGATGTAATTAATAAATAATAAAAAAATGGATATAAATAGCATTTTTAACGTACCTGTTCAATGCACAAATGTGCTACTACATTTCATCTTGTTGCCAGTACATTAAAATTTAAATCGTGATGCATACACATATACGCAAATAAAATTATAACAATCCGTGCTGTCAGCATGCCTGAGTTACGTTAGGTAGGTCGCGTGTTCGATTCGGACCAGCTGTTCTGTGGAGATTTTTCCTCTAGCGGTTTTCCATCTTAATTCCAGGAGAGTGCCGATGCAGTTCCGTACTATGTGCCTCTTACCTCTCCAGTCATTAGGTTAACCCCCATGGCGACGTCGGTTCACAAAAGGAAAACAAATACTAGCGCTACCGCGTGCGTGGTATTTCGCTCTAAGCGAAGCGTGGTTTTATTTTCTTTTTTATTTTTCTTACCGCTCGTTCCAGTTGCGCAGCGCGCGCACTGTGGCAGGCGGACTGGGCTATAGCTCGCTCGTCAGCGTGTCGCTTACAATACCATTCTTCGATTCCAAAGGCACTTGTCGCGAAGTGGAGGACCAGAGAAGCACTGCGGCAGAAAGAGGAGAGCCGGTGGACTAACGCTGGTCAACTAAAAATAAGTTCACGTCGCTCTGTTCCGCTACTCCAGCCGGAAATCGAGCCCTAATAAGGACCGGCAGTTCCCATTCTAGCACAGTCGGCTGCATGGCTTTATTTAGAAATCGTGAAACGGCCCTACCGTACGAGTGACGTAAGTAGTGTATATATGCCGAAGCGGGGTTAATGGATTTAAAATGGGAGTCTATGGCTGTGAGTCTTCGGCTCGACTCGGAAGTGCTCGGTAGGCCTCGGAAGATCTGAAGACCCCTACTTCGGTTCGACTCGTGACTGCTGGCCTACCCAAAGGTGCGCAGTCGTTACGTCCACTAACCCAAGCATATATGTATGTTTCCGGCAGTCACCGAGGAAGTGCTAATGTTTATGCCTCTTTCCCCATACTTCCGTGCTAGTTTTCCATGTGTTTGTTTAGGAACAAGCAAGGAGCATGATATTTTTTTTCCTCCACACAGGTGTATATTTTAGTGTTTGCCGTGTTTTATGACGTGAAAAACTATATATTTAAGTACACTATAGCGTAACCAAGTGTAAAAAGGCATTGTAACCGATGTATTTTTCAGAAAATTATTGTTACATCGGCAAGTGTCTTTCTATCTCTCTCTCTCTCTCTCTCTCTCTCTCTCTCTCTCTCTTTGGGCACAAGTAGCAGTAGGGAGATGGCATCCAGCAGGTCATCGAAGGCCCGCTCCTCGACTATGTGATGTCTGTCTGTCCGGCATAACATGGCCATGCGAAAATGCATGCATGCGCACTCACCTCTTTCATTTATAGATATTTGCCCCACGGCTACAGTTTCCATCATTTCTAGCTAGAGTGTGCCGGTGTGTTCTGGCCAGTGGCTTGTGCAATTTATTCATGTGATAATAGTTCTTGAAATTCAAAACGGACGGCCGCCCATCTTGCCCTGGCTGCGTCATTTTAGCACGCAGTGGGACATTTTCCTTGTAGTATTTCATGTGTTCTTCTAAGCAATGCTATCCTGTCAGCCCGAAATTTCGTGGCAAATCATGGTAAAATCACCGCTTACATATATGGATCTTGTGGTCGTGGGCTGTCAATTGTGAGCTCACCAGTCTTGAAAATTCTTGATTTAGACTATAGTGAGCATTTCCCTCGGTAGTCAACAGTAACAGGTCAAAATGTTCTGTCTTCTCCTCTTTCACCACTCGTACGGGCACGACCTTCTCCTCGTAAGTGAGCAAGTACACATTTGCCGATACAGCAGGATTATTCCTCTCAAACATCCCTATTTGCCGCAGAGGGGTAGGGAACTCCAAACCACTAAAATAAAATTTGGTTTCCAGGGCTTCGTAGCGGGGATCGACTCGTATCTATCAAGCAGGCTCCACTTGAAACACATGTGGTCTCTGGTATTTTTCGGATTGATGATGGCTTTTTTCCTCTTGACTTATTCTGGCAGTTCGATGTAAGATGAGCCATGTAGAGGTTCCGGCTTGTTGATTCGGAGCTGTAGGTGGTTAACTTTTGACAACACCCACTCCGATCGACGTTCTTTATATGTTTCTTCCTCTTCGCAAATTTTTCCTATGCAAGATTTACGACCTTTTTGATCTCACCGATCTCGTACATAGGTACATTGGCAGTATTGAATGCTATTTTGTCCGTGTCTTCGGTTTAAGTATTCGGTTTCGCATAATCACACTCAAGCCACATATTGAATTTAATTGGGTCCTGCTCACGTACTCCCTCGGTTAGTTTTTTGACTATGTTTTTCTTCATGCGAGCCAAAAATGTACAATTATCTTTTTAGTAACTGCTCTTGTTTTGTGCTGCATATGTCTTTAAATTGCGCCGGAAAGCGGTTTCGGCCTCGACGAAACCATTAACATTAGCCTTCCCAGGCCCTGTCATGATTCTTGAATGTGGCTGACGCTCACATGATGACGGAGTATCTTTTCGAGTTATTTGTTGAAATGACGATGGAGACTGTACACGACGCATTTTGGCAGGCAAAGGACCTGTAGACTTACAGGTTTTCATGTGTCTCTGCAAACTATCGCGTTTAGGAAGTGTTATGTTGCAATTTCCACACTTATATGTCACTAGCGAACCGACCCGGCTTCGTCCGGGTACAATTGAGTTTTACAGTGATACACTAATAAATAAATTGGGAAAAGACAATTCATTTATGTGAAAACAGAATTATAAAATTATGCTATGTTGGCCTAGGTTTTTAACTTATTACGGCAACCCAAAAGGAAGGAAATATTTTTTACCCGATAGCCAAGAAGTAGGGTATTGTTTTTGGAGTGTATCTGTGCAACTATCGCGTAGTTACCACAATTCCGCTTTCCAGCGTCGATGTATGAAAATCAAAACGTGAGTTTCATCAAGTTGTAGCTTTAGAAATAAGTGTACCTAGATACTACTTTTTGCACTTGGCTGAGGGATCTTAATCGATCACCAAAGTTAAGCAACTTTCCCAGCGGCACACATTTGGATGAGTGACCGTTTAGTGGCATAACATCTGGCGCTTCCGGGCTCCTGAGGGCAGCACGTTAAATATTCGGTGCCGGTTGTTATCGATTGATAGCAGTCGTTAAGCCATTTCAGACGTCCTTGGGCGGCTTGATAAACTCTGACACCAGAGGAAAAAAATATTTCGGTTACATTCCCAGCCATTGTAGAATTACGTTTTGTTGTTATTCCACAGGAACCGTACAATTTTCCGGGATAGAAAGTATCATATGTCCTATGCCAGGACCTAAAGTACCTACATACCAAATTTCATCAAAATCCGTTCAACCGTTATGGATCTGAGTTCGGTTACGTTCCCAGCCGTTGCATAATTACGTTTTGTTGTTATTCCATAGGAACCAGACAATTTTCCGGGATAAGTATCCTATGTCCTATTATAGGACCTAAAGTACCTACATACCACATTTAATATAAATCCGTTCTTCTGTTATGGAGTTGAGCGGTAACAAACATACACACACACACACAGACAGACTTTCGCGTTTATAATATTAGTAGGATCCGATCTGCAGTCTTCGCGCAGCCATACTTCTCGTGCTTTTGAGCATCGTGGTTGAACACAAAGGTTTTATTGTAGAAGCGATATCGGTGTCGATGTATCGCATTTGTAGATCCAGTCGACGGTGGAGCGAATTGCATCGCCGACGATGTAGGCAGTCTAGCTGGTGCCAGCGATCGTACAACCGAAGACGAAGTCGGGATGCCGGACGCAGGCACACCATTAAATGTACTCTTCATCTTGATCTGTACGGGGAAAATATTAAAGAAAAAAAACTAAATTAATATGTAAAAATGTATTAGGAGCTACGCGATAAGTTAAATTCACACACACACACACACTCGGCTTAGAAAGCTAAATATTAAAATAATATATATGTTGCATTAAGTTTGATTTAAAGCTGCGAATGCTCCATGTCATATATCACGGAATATATGCTATAATGGTTCGCTGGTTCAGGCAGGTATGTGAAATTGAGCAGATTATTTCTTTGGTGTGAAAATATGTACGCGTAATTACAAGCACGACGAATTATAACATGCATACTGTGATGGATGAGCCGAACGCAATACAACTTACCAAAATGATCGCTAAGAAGGTTCGGACAGACGACTATCTTTCACCTTTCTCATCATACGAAGAACTGAGACAATACGAGATTCTGCCTGCCTGATATACCTGCTGAGCCCGATTGTTACGTGGCCAACAGTCACTCGTGAGCGAGCAGTGCAGCTTACAATAACTTACTAGAATACCTACTAAGATCAGGACAGGGAAGGCGATCTCGCATCAGATGAACTATGAAGCTGGGTGATCCTAATCGCCTTACGTATGCGTAGAACCTGAGATGTCACGAGCTAGCATTGTGGCATCTCGTCAATAAATATTTTCTTCCACCGGCACACTCAATCTAGAAGTTATGGAAACTGTAGCCGTCGGGCAAATATTATAAATGAAAGCGGTGAGTTCGCATGCATGCATGTTGGCATGGTCATGTTATGCCGGACAGTCATCACACAGCCGAGTCGAGTCGAAGACTCCCAGCCACAGCCACAGTCTCCCATTTGAAATACATTGTCCCCGCTTCGGCATATATGCACTACATACGTAAGTCGAGTTATATTTTATTGGGGCTCACTTTATTTAATTTTCTCTAGTGCCCCGTGGACAAACAATAGCGCACCACACGATTTTGACTTGGTCACGCCAAATGACAAAGGTCCTTGGCCAAAATAGTAAAATTCTGTACTTTTCGCCTTTTTAAAATTGCGAAGTTTTAAAGTTGCAAGGTTAATGTTTAAGAATGTTGACATTTTTTGTATCCGCGGTTGTAACAGAGCGGAGGCATGCGTTGTTATGATGGATAATGGAGTTATTTATACATTATGATATCAGAAACGAATGTACCTACTGAAAAGCAAGGAAATATGTTACTTTCATCGTTATCTCTTTGTTCGCTGGCGTTTGTGCATATTTTAGACTAGAAGAAACGCTAGTCTGCGCAGATTGATGGAGATCACCCCGCTGTCCGCTACAATCGTTTCCCGCCTGAACGCCAGTCTGTGCGGGCGTCTAAAAACAAAACGAAGGGGCGGGGGAACTCGGCTGCGCATATTCTGCGCCAAATATACATACTGCACTTAAATATACATTTACACATTCTGCATTTTTTTTTCCCAGGTAACTTACGGCGTCCCGGCGTCTCGTGATGTAACGATCTATGAACAAGTAATAAGCGAAAAAGGTCGGGTGTTCAGTAATACACGTAAATATGTCAGACATGACACTCCATGTCTGGAGTAGCTTTTTTACTCCCACCTATTATTATTCACGCCCCGCCATGTTAAAGTCCACGCAAGGCTCTGTTGGTTGCTCAGCTGATGTATAGTTGCTATCTTCTGTTGTATATTTGTTAAGGCAAGTCCCCCACGTTCAAAAAATTAAACTAGAAAAAATTCTGCGCTCTCCGTGACAGAATTCGCTAACATGTTTCATTACGACTGTGAGGGTACGTTCGAAGCACGGAAAGTCTTGGTTGCTTGCAGGTTTTTTAGATTTATATTATTATGTAAGCTCGCCCTCCCCCCACCCCTCTACCACACAAATCGAACAGCTACCGGGATGAAACGGCTGTTTTTTTTCGTAGCAGGCGTGCTTAGAAAAAATATAATTGAACATATAACACGATACAAAAATTAAAAAAAATTAACTCAGCGTGAATTGTATTGGAGTGGAAAAGGATGTTTTTAGCAACACGAACACAAAAAAATCGGAAATCGTCAAGAAACAGTCAAGGAAGGTGAACTTTTCTGTGCATCGGAACTTGTAGAATCTTATGTGCATCGTAAAAATGTATGGTTTTCCAAAGACGCTTGGCTACAAATTAAAAATATTTACACTTATTTATGGAAAAATACCGTATCTGAAAAACATAGCGTCTTCTTGAATATTGAACATACGGATGCGCAGATACTTAAAAATCTGACGAATAAACCATGGAATGTTGCGGCCCAAAAGTACGGCAAACAAACCATTAGCACCATCCATAAAATACAGTGTGGTATTCTTTCACTGTCCTAAACTATGTTCCCGCCGCGCGCAGAAATGTACATTTTACACACGCAGTTTACGTACACCATATTGCCCAGTGGCGACGTTCTTGTAGGCTGGCAAGTTAAAACATTTCAGCTGCATAATTCATTTAGGAGGTGGGGGAGGTGCCGATATTCCAACAGTGGCACTTCACGTGGATAACGTCAACATGTTCGCTGGATGTGAGTGGAAATAAAAGCCCTGTTCACAGGCTTGTGGGGAGAGTAGTGTTAGCACGGCCCAGCCGTAAATAGCTGTTACACTCGACCAGGCAATTGAAGTTCGTGGAGTGAAACGTTACTTTACATACGTACTAGAGAAACTGATAGTAGTAGGCTGAGAAAATATTGAAAATATGAAGTTGCCTGAGGGCCCGGCCGTATCATCCGGCCATTGCAATTTTTTTATATTTTAAATGATGATATTCTTTTCGGCTGTCACTCCCGTTTGTAATTTTCCCGGTTCTCATTGGATATTCATGTTTTCTGCTCTCCTTAATCGCGCTTTTCCGTATCCGATTATTTATGGATTGTATTCTTCTAACTTACGTTTTACGAAAACCAGTATTTAATAGTTTCTTTTTTCTCTTAGGCCTACGTTACGTTAATGCTAATCAGCCAATGGTTTTCCTTTTTCAAGAGTGTAATATTAAAATTTAAATGTTATCACTACGGAAACTGTGTAAAAGTGTGGATACTAAAAAAAAGCTTAAGGTTCGAATACTTCTTCACTCGGGAGTAAAAATAAAATACGCGTATTCTCGAACTATTTCTNGCTAATCAGCCAATGGTTTTCCTTTTTCAAGAGTGTAATATTAAAATTTAAATGTAATCACTACGGAAACTGTGTAAAAGTGCGGATATTAAAAAAAAGCTTAAGGTTCGAATACTTCTTCACTCGGGAGTAAAAATAAAATACGCGTATTCTCGAACTATTTCTGTAACCCTAACAAAATGGAGATGGAGTAGGTGCGAATTCAAATGAGTGAGATTCTCGGTTCTTATTGTTGTTAACTACCTTTTTCTGACCTTCGCTGCATATCCAGGGACAGTTGTTATGGAGCTTGTTTCGGTAACAGTGCATGTGTGCGTTATTAGACGTATGTATAAAGTGCGTGGTCACACATTACAACCTTAATGTGTAGTTCGCGTGCAGTGGCTAAAAAAATATATATTTTTTTTGTAGAATTTCATTTCGTGACTACCCCATTTTCGTTGTGCGGGGGCACAAGAATGTACAATATATTATTACATTCGTGTACGGAGATTATGTTATTAAAAAAGTAATTGCGAATACGTCCTAATTGGGATTTTTTGTAGGGGTTATTCGATTATAAAAGCTCTATGCATATCATTAGTTCTTTCATGACGCGACGAGAAGCGAATGTGCTCACAGAACAGAATTTATACACGCTGGCATGCACACCCACATAGGCGTGCGCAGGTTTGTAGCTGCAAGCACTTAGAATTCTAATATTCCTCTCCCTCCAGGAAAAAAAAAACTTAAATTCAGAGAGAAGAAAAGTTAGAATAATAGGTTTCATAAAAACTTTCAGTAAAATGTCACGTCGTACATGTTTTTCTTCCAAGCCACAGCATACCTTGAAACTATGAGGTGCAGTAAACATCATGTGGGATGGTGTGACAAGTTGTAAAGTGACGAACTCCTTCCAGCCGCAAAGCTACGCGAGTGACTTCGTTGGCTTAATCTTTCAGGAAGACGTCATTTTAACTTCGAGCATTAATAAACATTTGAATTTTTTTTAAACGTTAAGTGTGATCCATTTTTAAAGCTGCTGTGGCATTTCTCGCTCTACAGCGTGAGATATTTTTGTCAACAGTTTCATGTAGGAAATGCGATGTGTTTAAAGTGCGGCACCTCGCACCTGTACCGGATGGACTGGTAGGCGTGGTCAATCAGCTCCTACACACGTGCTGCACATCAGTGGCGAGGAGATCTGAAGGCAGTAATGAGTATAGCCGTGTTCATTTCACGTCATTATTCTGTATCAGTGTCAATAGACCACCTCTCATTTCAGCTCCGTCAAAGACGCCGGAGTTGGTCACCACATATTCTTCAACTATTGTCCATTCACGGTTACTTCCGACTTTTCTGAAGTCCTGCTCAAGTCCTATTTCCTGGAATTCCTTCGCCCCATGCTAACAAAGCTTAACCGAGTCCAGAAAATTACATAAAAGTGACAGCGCACCACGTTGGTGTTATAATNACCACCTCTCATTTCAGCTCCGTCAAAGACGCCGGAGTTGGTCACCACATATTCTTCAACTATTGTCCATTCACGGTTACTTCCGACTTTTCTGAAGTCCTGCTCAAGTCCTATTTCCTGGAATTCCTTCACCCCATGCTAACAAAGCTTAACCGAGTCCAGAAAATTACATAAAAGTGACAGCGCACCACGTTGGTGTTATAATATTTTGCATAAGAAGTATTTCTTACTAGGCATTCCCAACACACNTTAAAAAAAAGCTTAAGGTTCGAATACTTCTTCACTCGGGAGTAAAAATAAAATACGCGTATTCTCGAACTATTTCTGTAACCCTAACAAAATGGAGATGGAGTAGGTGCGAATTCAAATGAGTGAGATTCTCGGTTCTTATTGTTGTTAACTACCTTTTTCTGACCTTCGCTGCATATCNAGGTGCGAATTCAAATGAGTGAGATTCTCGGTTCTTATTGTTGTTAACTACCTTTTTCTGACCTTCGCTGCATATCCAGGGACAGTTGTTATGGAGCTTGTTTCGGTAACAGTGCATGCGTGCGTTATTAGACGTATGTATAAAGTGCGTGGTCACACATTACAACCTTAATGTGTAGTTCGCGTGCAGTGGCTAAAAAAATATATATTTTTTTTGTAGAATTTCATTTCGTGACTACCCCATTTTCGTTGTGCGGGGGCACAAGAATGTACAATATATTATTACNTTTTTTGTAGAATTTCATTTCGTGACTACCCCATTTTCGTTGTGCGGGGGCACAAGAATGTACAATATATTATTACATTCGTGTACGGAGATTATGTTATTAAAAAAGTAATTGCGAATACGTCCTAATTGGGATTTTTTGTAGGGGTTATTCGATTATAAAAGCTCTATGCATATCATTAGTTCTTTCATGACGCGACGAGAAGCGAATGTGCTCACAGAACAGAATTTATACACGCTGGCATGCACACCCACATAGGCGTGCGCAGGTTTGTAGCTGCAAGCACTTAGAATTCTAATATTCCTCTCCCTCCAGGAAAAAAAAANCCCACATAGGCGTGCGCAGGTTTGTAGCTGCAAGCACTTAGAATTCTAATATTCCTCTCCCTCCAGGAAAAAAAAACTTAAATTCAGAAAGAAGAAAAGTTAGAATAATAGGTTTCATAAAAACTTTCAGTAAAATGTCACGTCGTACGTGTTTTTCTTCCAAGCCACAGCATACCTTGAAACTATGAGGTGCAGTAAACATCATGTGGGATGGTGTGACAAGTTTTTAAGTGACGAACTCCTTCCAGCCGCAAAGCTACGCGAGTGACTTCGTTGGCTTAATCTTCCAGGAAGACGTCATTTTAACTTCGAGCATTAATAAACATTTGAATTTTTTTTAAACGTTAAGTGTGATCCATTTTTAAAGCTGCTGTGGCATTTCTCGCTCTACAGTGTGAGATATTTTTGTCAACAGTTTCATGTAGGAAATGCGATGTGTATAAAGTGCGGCACCTCGCACCTGTACCGGATGGACTGGTAGGCGTGGTCAATCAGCTCCTACACACGTGCTGCACATCAGTGGCGAGGAGATCTGAAGGCAGTAATGAGTATAGCCGTGTTCATTTCACGTCATTATTCTGTATCAGTGTCAATAGATCACCTCTCATTTCAGCTCCGTCAAAGACGCCGGAGTTGGTCACCACATATTCTTCAACTATTGTCCATTCACGGTTACTTCCGACTTTTCTGAAGTCCTGCTCAAGTCCTATTTCCTGGAATTCCTTCGCCCCATGCTAACAAAGCTTAACCGAGTCCAGAAAATTACATCAAAGTGACAGCGCACCACGTTGGTGTTATAATATTTTGCATAAGAAGTATTTCTTACTAGGCATTCCCAACACACCTGTTTTCTCATGTATTTTATTGCTATTAATTATTAAAGAAATATTAAAATGTATTGATAAAATATAAGTTAATATTAATTTAACCAAAAATAAGGTACTTTTATATTAACAGAAGTATAAAACTATTGCGATACGTGGCATATTTAGGAAATTACCAAACACGTAATACATGGGGTGATTTTTCAAAGGTTAGATTGAAAAAGTGTGAAGAAACCGCAAATAGACTATAGCACTGTATCTACTCCAGAGAGTAGCGTTGACCTCGTTCTCTCGTGATGTCATTGTCATTTGTTTTTTTATTTGTTTGTCCAGTAGAAACTCTTTCCTCAGATACCAGAGGTTTTCATAGCACTGAGATCTCCACAGTAATGTGGTGGAATATTATATGTATATATATATATGTGCGCACTGTTCCCGGAATTTCTGAACATCTGCGGTTGTCGTTAGGTCTGCGACTGTCTCAAATTAAGGTTACTTAAAGTATAATCTATTCACAATATCTTCACACTTTTTTCCTAGCAAATTTTCGAAAAATCACCAAATGTCTTACGTGCTTAGTTGTTTCCAAAATGTGCCATTGTATATTTCTGTCAATTAAAAGTATTGTATTTTTGGTTAAATTGAATGTGTCCCTATATTTTACCAATAAATTATATGATTTAATGTATAATTCATTAAAATAAAACATAGATAAAATAGGTGCGTTGTTAANTATATGATTTAATGTATAATTCATTAAAATAAAACATAGATAAAATAGGTGCGTTGTTAATGACTAGTCAGAAATAGTTCTCATACAAAATATCATTAAACTGAGAGCGCACAAATGCGGTGCGCGGTCCCTTTGATGTAATTTTTCTAGACCTAGTTTAGCTTTTCTTTCGCATAAGGTGGAGAAATAGCGTGATCGTTAGCAAATCTTCAGAAATGTTGGAAGTAAGCGTGAATGGAATATAGGCGTTTTATTAGATATTCGTTGGGTACTGCGCATCGTTGGTTGGCATGTCTGACTTATACCTGAGGTTTTAATTTGAATGCCTATTGTTTGCAGTGGAATAATTTTTACCCCGTGTAGTTTTCCATTACGTAGTTTCCACGTACCTCCCAACTTCTCGCCTGTTTGGTTAATAAACGACGGTTGAGTGCTTTATTTTTTTTTTGTGTAGTGAAGGTATTTGAAGTTTTTGTAAGATGATCTAATTAGCTAATTGATGAAGTCAATTCAGTGAAAGGAGTAATTTTTTATATTTTTATAAACGTAATTTTAAGAATTATGAATTTAAATTCCAAGCCAGAAAATTTCAGAAGTTTGATTTCATCATATTTTTGAAAGTAGTTTATGTCGGGAATCTTTGAATCACACACTAGGCTCGCTTGCAATTAAGGTTTAACTTTAGTCTTTTTTTTTTATTCCAAGTTTTAAATTGAAACTATATACTATCCTTGCATTGAATTACAAAGAAATTTGTTTGTTATTCGATTGACAAAAAAAAAAATTGAGCTGTAGCTAAACAAATTTATTATATTCTATAAGTTAATATGTTTGGCACAAATTTAAATCTCGAATTCTCATAATTTTATAAATTCTTTTAAATTGTTCTTGATAATTAATGTAGCCCGATCTTTGCTTTCTGAACGGGTTTGGGTTTAATATAATATCAGGTTAGTATAAAATATGCTAAAATATAGACTATATATGTTTGAACATTCAAACGGCTTGTATAATGTATTCACGGTAACTTCAAGATTTTCTGAAACCCTGCTAAATATCTACTTTCAGGGAGCCGATTATGTATCCTTCCGCAGTATGTAAACAAAACATTGCCATGTGACACCTGTCAAACGTTTTGTAAACAGTGCCATGTGGGAACTGTCAAATATTTTGTAAACAAACAGTGCCTTGTGGGAACTGTCAAATATTTTATTAACAGTGTCCATGTGGGAACTACCAAAATTTATTTTTGAAGAGAAACAATGCCATGTAATCTCAACTGTCATATACTTTAATAAAATTCTCTAAATGTCTAAAAAATGCTAATCAATTTAGCGAAATGTTGTAATACATACAAAAAGGTAGATTGAAGTATATATCGGAACTGTTAATTATATAATTTAATTAAAGTTTACTTATTGTATTAAGATTTATTTACATATTTGCTGTAAGGAAAAAGTTAAATTTTACATAATAAACTTTTGGAAGTAGCACTCAGGTTAAAGATTTCACTGTGATAAATGGTACCGTATTTTATCGCATATAAGTGGCACATTTTATTAAAAAAAAAATTTATTGAAAACTTGGGGTGCGACTTATAAGTGAGAAAAATTCCTCCAGCCCCGCACTAACGTTTCATTTACTACGAATTCACGGCCCGCGGCTCGATTTCCAAACTCTTCAGCGAACAAAATCACTTTCATTTTGAAACCTGCGGTGTAGGTACATCTCTGTTCCATCAAGAACTGTCGCGCTTCTTCACTGCAACATAAAAACAACACTATGCGGCGGAAAGACGAGTCACGGCTAACATTTGGCACTGAAGAACCAACGCTAATGTGCTGCCATCTCTTGGTCTCCACAAAAAGCTTTCGAAAATAATCGATTATCAGTTGGCGGCGACCAAAATTCGATTCCTTTGCATTCTTTGCGAAGGGAATAACGTAACGGAAATATTCAAATGCCTTTCTATATTTTGCACGTTTATTTGATAAACTGCAGAAATAACAACGCTAATACTAAAATTACATCTTAACCTAGAATTATCTTGTAAGTAGAAAGAATGTGTTACGTTAGTTTTATAACCACAATTCAGCGTCTCCAATATGGCGTGGTTATACTTCTGAAAAAAACGTGCCCAAACGAACAAGATGGAGTGTACGAGTCCGCTGGACAACAACTGAAATTTATTTAATTTCAATTAATAACGGTGAAATCTTTACCCATGAGTGCTACGTAAAAATGTAAATATATAGTTTAGCAATATTAACTTTACAATTACGGCATTAAATTTATACATATTAATATTTAACCTACGAACTATTTCTTTTCAGCTATAACCAACATGTCCCTTCAAAATCCGTTGTTAATTCTTACGGACTTTTAACAAATTATGAAAATTTATTGAAAAAATATACTTAAAACTTAAAACAACCAATTTATATAGTGCTTCAGTGCTAAAAGCAAGACAAAACCTTTTTCCATATACCATTTTTTTATAACCAATTGAACATGTAACTCCTAGGGTGATTTTTCAAAGGTTCTTTTCAAAAGTATCGAAGATACCGTGAATGGATTATAGGTAATATTTACGAAAGGAAAGTAAATAATCTGCCTCTTCGTCCCGGTACTGACAACCCCTCTTTGGAAAAATAATATCTACTTGGATGTTACAAGTGGTTTTATAATTGTTTGCACATACCTGTATAACGTTAACTAAACATCGGCCTGTGTTGGATCCTTAAAGCGCCTCGAATACCGCTTCCATTGTGTTGGTACTATAACACAGGTAACTCGGGTTGCCCAAGTAGTAATCTGGCTAAGGTCCATAATTTACGTTCTCACAGTCAATCTTTTCGCTAGCAGAAGGGCGCTCTCATTTGCAAGTTGCGAGTTTATTAAACGGGAACTGAGCCGTTAAGTACTTGGGGGTCGGGAGGTAGGTAGACTTCCACGGCGCAGTGGAACTGGCGATGGCTCGGCTTTCAGTAGTGGAGTCCCGGATCCTGCACGGAGGGATGATGAGGGAGGTAGTTGTTGCGTACCGCCGGGCACTCCAATCACGAAGAGAGAAGTAATCCCTCGGGAAGTTCACGCCCGACCAACCAACGAGGACACCGGGATATTTAGTCACGTAAAGTGGGCCCGCCCCTCCGCAGTTTAAAACCAAGGTCTGTCTCACTCTCGTCTGGCGTGCTGGTCGCCTGCGAAACACGCAGAGGAAACAGGAGTCCGGTTACTCGCAATTTTGTGCCTCAAAGAATCCCCGCTGACCGCTTCTTTTTAAGGACCCCGGCGTGATGGTGGTCGCCAAATCAATGGTTCGGGGCAATCTTCACCCGCCATTTTGGATTATGGGTTTTTCTTGCTTATTTTTATTTTTAAACATTACAATTTTAAAAGCACGTCTATAGCGAACTAGCTGTTGACTTTACGCTGCAGTGCAAATATAAAAACTAAATTATGAACTCATAAATATCTCACAATATCGATTCTATAGGAATTTGGCAGAATCGATATCGTGACATAGTTATGAGTTCGTAGTTAAGTTTTTATGTTTGTACTACAGGGTAAGGTCAATAGTTACTGCGCTGTAGACGTTCTTTTAAAATGTTCATGTTAAAAAATATAAATAAGCAGGAGAAACCAAGAATCCAAACTGGCAGGCGAAGCTTGCCCTGCCGACCTGAAGATCGCAGCGTTCGCTAAATGCGTACCGTTTGTCTCGCTGTTGCTGTTGTTGCTACGGGTGGTGGGCGTGGTGCACTCAGTACCTGGTACTTCCTAGTCCTCATGAATGCACGCATACACCTGGTTTCGTTGTGCGCAAATAGCATTTATTGAGAATACGTCGTGCGGAATTCAAATGAGAGCTTCTGTATGGCTAGCATACAGCTTAAGGCCTAAGCTGTCGCCTGACATATACAAACGGATAATCTTCTGTAGCGGGAATTACACCATTCATTTTAGACCTACAAAGTCATTATATTTTTTTTACACGCGCAAATTTTGTTGTTGAAAAATGGTTTTTCCGTAATGTAAACAATATTTGTGGATAAGGCGTACCAGTAAATCTTTGTTTATTCACGAATATATGCGCAGAATGGATATTCTTAATTTTTTAATAACAGTACATATTTGTGCCATAATAGCAGTGGTGCATCACGGGAACTGATTCTAGTATTCCTGTATCGGAGAGACCAGTAAGTATGAACGAATACTCCATATCGCGTTGTCGTACTACAGTAGTTAGGTCACGACAGTGAATACCTGCGTTCGTTGACTGTGTCCACTGCTGGAGTTCGTTAAAAGCCGAAAACAAATTTCGATATAGTCTAATCGCAGTATATTCACACTTTTTGAATCTCACCTATGAAAAATCAACTCTCTATGTANCAAATTTCGATATAGTCTAATCGCAGTATATTCACACTTTTTGAATCTCACCTATGAAAAATCAACTCTCTATGTATGAAGAGATCGGCTGTTTACTAAATACGGCATTGTACCATACGCATTTTATAATTGTGCTAACATAACAGTATCCTATTTTTCGTTAAATCAAATTTTTACTTAAATTTATCTACAAATTATATATCATTTATAACTAATACGAATATAAACAGAGACAAAATGTGCGTGTTTGTAATGCATAGTAAGAAATATAGTCCATTCACGGTTACTTCCAACATTTCTGAAGCCCTCATTAAGTTCTACTTCCAGGATATTCCTCCGCCTCTTCTAAACAAAGCTTACCCGAGTCTGGAAAATTACACCAAAGGGACAACGCACCGCATTCGTGCGCACNTCCGCCTCTTCTAAACAAAGCTTACCCGAGTCTGGAAAATTACACCAAAGGGACAACGCACCGCATTCGTGCGCACACAGTGTAATAATATTCTGCATAAGAACTATTTCTTACTAGGTATTACCAACACATCTATTTTCTCACTGTTTTTGTTCATGATTATAAATTATATATTATATTTTTTGTATAAAATGTAAGTAAAAGTTCAATTTACCCAAAAATAAGGTACTTTTGTATTAACAGAAGTATAAAACGCTTGCGATACAGGTAATATTTAGGAAACAACCAAGTATGTCGTGCATGGGGTGATTTTTCAAAGGTTTGATTCAAAAAGTGTGAAGAAACCGCGAATAGACTATATTTCTCATTAAAAATATTCTTATTATTAAACTGAGTGCGTATAAATGCGATGCCTTGTCCCTTTGGTGTAATTTTCGTTACTTTCTGAATCTTTGTTTACATAATACGGAGAGATACTGTGAAGCAGGGTTTCAGGGAAGTTGAAAGTAGCCGCGAATGGACATTAAGAGATCCTTTATTATTCCACGCGGAGCTCATGTACTTCTGTCGTGTTCACAGTGCTGTCCGTTTGTCGGTGCCTCTGGTTACGTTTATTAAAAACGTCATGCCCATCGTGAGCGAATTGTTACACGTTATTTTCTGAGCTGTTTTGCATTGTAACGACTTTTATCTGTTGTAATATACGACTGTAACGGTGAAACTTGCACATTGGCGTGTTCGTCAGCGAAGCCGTAACCTCAACGTTATTTAGTGAGTGAACATACATCAAATATTACATGCGGTGGACACATTCCATTATTTCATATTTTCGAAGAACAAATGAAACAAAAATAAGAAATGTTTCCTGAGTAGTACATTTTTTTGAGTATAGGCTACATTTACAATATGTTGCATTATGTTATATGGTCTCCTGGAGGAATAGTATACCCCTACAAATATATTGTCAGGGCTCCACACTTTTGCAATATTCTAGGAAATGTTGAAGTTCAAGTCCTTCGGTATTTATTAAAACTTGTTTTAAACCTAATTAATTATCAATTTTTATACCTATAGATTTTTATTTCGTTAGTTTTTGTGTAACAGTATTAAAAGGTTTTGAGAATATTTTGTTTTTTATCCTTAAATCGGGCNCTGCCGACCTGAAGATCGCAGCGTTCGCTAAATGCGTACCGTTTGTCTCGCTGTTGCTGTTGTTGCTACGGGTGGTGGGCGTGGTGCACTCAGTACCTGGTACTTCCTAGTCCTCATGAACGCACGCATACACCTGGTTTCGTTGTGCGATAATAGCATTTATTGAGAATACGTCGTGCGGAATTCAAATGAGAGCTTCTGTATGGCTAGCATACAGCTTAAGGCCTAAGCTGTCGCCTGCCATATACAAACGGATACTCTTCTGTAGCGGGAATTACAGCATTCATTTTAGACCTACAAAGTCATTATATTTTTTTTACACGCGCAAATTTTGTTGTTGAAAAATGGTTTTTCCNGTAGCGGGAATTACACCATTCATTTTAGACCTACAAAGTCATTATATTTTTTTTACACGCGCAAATTTTGTTGTTGAAAAATGGTTTTTCCGTAATGTAAACAATATTTGTGGATAAGGCGTACCAGTAAATCTTTGTTTATTCACGAATATATGCGCAGAATGGATATTCTTAATTTTTTAATAACAGTACATATTTGTGCCATAATANTTTGTTTATTCACGAATATATGCGCAGAATGGATATTCTTAATTTTTTAATAACAGTACATATTTGTGCCATAATAACAGTGGTGCATCACGGGAACGGATTCTAGTATTCCTGTATCGGAGAGACCAGTAAGTATGAACGAATACTCCATATCGCGTTGTCGTACTACAGTAGTTAGGTCACGACAGTGAATACCTGCGTTCGTTGACTGTGTCCACTGCTGGAGTTCGTTAAAAGCCGAAAATAAATTTCGATATAGTCTAATCGCAGTATATTCACACTTTTTGAATCTCACCTATGAAAAATCAACTCTCTATGTATGAAGAGATCGGCTGTTTACTAAATACGGCATTGTATCATACGCATTTTATAATTGTGCTAACATAACAGTATCCTATTTTTCGTTAAATCAAATTTTTACTTAAATTTATCTACAAATTATATATCATTTATAACTAATACGAATATAAACAGAGACAAAATGTGCGTGTTTGTAATGCATAGTAAGAAATATAGTCCATTCACGGTTATTTCCAACATTTCTGAAGCCCTCATTAAGTTCTACTTCCAGGATATTCCTCCGCCTCTTCTAAACAAAGCTTACCCGAGTCTGGAAAATTACACCAAAGGGACAACGCACCGCATTCGTGCGCACTCAGTGTAATAATATTCTGCATAAGAACTATTTCTTACTAGGTATTACCAACACATCTATTTTCTCACTGTTTTTGTTCATGATTATAAATTATATTTATATTTTTTGTATAAAATATAAGTAAAAGTTAAATTTACCCAAAAATAAGGTACTTTTGTATTAACAGAAGTATAAAACGCTTGCGATACAGGTAATATTTAGGAAACAACCAATCACATCTCAACATGGGGTGATTTTTCAAAGGTTTGATTCAAAAAGTGGGAAGAAACCGAGAATAGACTTTATTTCTCATTAAAAATATTCTTATTATTAAACTGAGTGCGTATAAATGCGATGCGTTGTCCCTTTGGTGTAATTTTCGTTACTTTCTGAATCTTTGTTTACATAATACGGAGAGATACTGTGAAGCAGGGTTTCAGGGAAGTTGAAAGTAGCCGCGAATGGGCATTAAGAGATCCTTTATTACTCCACGCGGAGCTCATGTACTTCTGTCGTGTTCACAGTGCTGTCCGTTTGTCGGTGCCTCTGGTTACGTTTATTAAAAACGTCATGCCCATCGTGAGCGAATTGTTACACGTTATTTTCTGAGCTGTTTTGCATTGTAACGACTTTTATCTGTTGTAATATACGACTGTAACGGTGAAACTTGCACATTGGCGTGTTCGTCAGCGAAGCCGTAACCTCAACGTTATTTAGTGAGTGAACATACATAAAATATTACATGCGGTGGACACATTCCATTATTTCATATTTTCGAAGAACAAATGAAACAAAAATAAAAAATGTTTCCTGAGTAGTACATTTTTTTGAGTATAGGCTACATTTACAATATGTTGCATTATGTTATATGGTCTCCTGGAGGAATAGTATACCCCTAAAAATATATTGTCAGGGCTCCACACTCTTGCAATATTCTAGGAAATGTTGAAGTTCAAGTCCTTCGGTATTTATTAAAACTTGTTTTAAACCTAATTAATTATCAATTTTTATACCTATAGGCTTTTATTTCGTTAGTTTTTGTGTAACAGTATTAAAAGGTTTTGAGAATATTTTGTTTTTTATCCTTAAATCGGGCCTGCTCNCCCCCCCCCAGAACCTTTCTCCAAAACCCCTCGCAAGAGTTGTTGAACCCTTTCCTCGTGGTTGGCCTTAACGGCCCAGCCACTTACATTTTCGCTGTCCTGGAGTAAAGGGCACGAAGACGTCCAAAAAATACGTTTGTATACAACCGCAGTAAATATATTCATAATTTATGTCACAAGGTAGATAGCCAAAACATTCGTCACGTTTTAAAACGGTGAGCTTCTACAATAAAAATTATCTCGGTTACTCTTTCCTTTCTCGGAAAGGCCGAATAAGTTAAACGTGAGAAATTTTTTTCCCCCCGTAAACTGCATTTTTTTTTTCAAGAACACCATGAAAATCCATTTAAACTTGATTTTCGGGAAAATAATACGTCGTCACGGTGCATATGCGGATCGCCTGTTGTAACTTAGTATTATTTATTTGCACGTGAACACAGTTTTTATTTGTGAGGTGCCTACTGCGTGACAGGTGCTGCGGACAGTCGTGGGTCCGGCTGCACAAGGGGCAGGGCGAGGATGCGGCGGCGCTCTCAACTAGCTTCACCCCTACATACCGCTCCAGCCATCCTCCTGACTTATGTCGGAGTAGGGAAGGGGAACAGAGGGGCCAGGAGAGGCGAGGGAATTCCACACACGCGTGCACCCCAGCCGCGTGATATACTGTCCCCACGTGACTACACTCCCGACATGTGCACGGCCGCGCTGCAATCTCCCTCTCTCTCTATAGCCCGTCTCATCCCCTGACCGCGATTCATTTAGCGAAACCTTCTGGCCCTACCCCGCCTGCGGAAAACAGCGGGGCGCGAGGGGGGAAATATATATATTAACGCGCGTGTGGCCTCTAACTCATCCGCTCGCAAAGGGCCGCCGCCGTTGTACTCAGACATGGCGGAGCGTCCCTATATCTCCTGGAGGGGGAGGATGGCCACGTGAACCAGAGTCAACGGGGCTGCCAGAATTCCCGCGCCGTAAATCCATTCCAAACGGATTCCGCCCCGAGGGAGGTCGTCTTCTCCCCATCCGGTGCAGGAACAAATGCAGACGCATTATCGTGCCGTAGATATATTCTCGTTTAAGAAGGAGAGTTGGTCGCCATCTTGAATATATATATATACCATATCTTACGTTTGAGATTAATTTTTGAAAATGTGACATTTTTAGAGCACAGAACATTGTTTAATTATATTTTAGAGACAATTATTGTTTAACTTCTTGTACTGCCAATTTTTCTGTAGTCATTCTCAGATGGTATTCAATAATTGACTCACATTTATTCCAAATTATAAACAGATAAATGTACTCCATTAATGATACAATTATTCTATCATCTGAGTGATATTTAGTATGCAGTGTCAAAAGAAATTTCGACGATAAATGCTGAATACGTATTATGCATAAAAAACTGGTAAGATCACAATTATTTATATTCCTTCGTACCCCACCTACTTAAGAGGGATAGTGGGACCTAAATAGATTTCCCGACGTTAATATGTAATAACGTAATGCTTTTGAAATCGTGTGTATTATTTTACAGTGTGGTATCTGCAGAATGCTCGGCTCATAACTCACGAGGGGGCACGTCAAGGATAAACACGCTTTAGGTGTTAGCGACAACAATCAAACTTTTACTGACTACTCCAGAAAGTCGACATAACTTTAAAAAGTTAAATCTTGAAGGAAAAAAAAGAGAGAGAGAGAGAGAGAGAGAAAGAAAGAAACTTGCAAGTGAGCGCTAAGAAATAATTGATCAGTATAAAATGGTGCACATTTGTCAAACATTATTTCAAATTTTTGCAATTATTCTTCTGCTTAAGATAACTCTCAACGTGATTTAAGTTTTAAACGTTGTTATAACCATCGTCGAAGACCTTGACTGCAGCAGGCCGGCTACACTTTTTATTATTTATATACGCCTTTTTTAAGTCGCCAGGGTGAGTTAGCCTTGCTGGTAGCTGGTCTTTGTGGCGTAGTCATGTCCGCGGATCTCGGGGGGAAGGAAGGCGTCTTTATGTAAAGTGCACGTGCCGTGGCGACGTGTCCTTCCCCTCCTACCTTACGTAGCACGCCGCTAGGGGGCAGTAACGCAGTCTTACGTAGAATGAGATGGTAAGTACTAGTATCAGAGGCGGCTGGAGAAAGCACGCTCGCGTTTACCCGGTAATAAAAAAAAAGGAAAATGTTGGTCGGAGATTTTCCTTTGCTGGAACAGTTTTAACTTTCCGCGGCGTTAGATTTTCATAATCCGGTAGAACTGAGACGTAATGGCGCACTGTAGCATTCGTCACAGCGTAATGGTAACTGAATTGGTTGGATGGAGGTAACTCGACCAGTTTGGGAAGGTCCTCGCCTAGTTTACGCCAAGTTTTCAGAGTTCAGCATGCTGTAACATTTTATAGTGTGAATAATGCAGAGTAAGTAAGCTTTATTACTAGTAACAGATGTTCACAACTGGTTAAGAAACATTAGTAAAGTTAATGTTAATAAAATAGCAAATATATTGTAAAATAATGCTCGTAGTTCAAAAACAACTCTAGTGCCAGCACACAAAAGATAACAAACTGCCCCCTGTTTGATGATTCTTCACTTCGACGGCTTTGCAATGATACTATGTACTTGTTGTTTCCTTTCAAAAGTATTGCAGTTATAGTTTTGGATTAACTACTTTGTTGTATTTCTGGTGTCAATAAAGAAAATAATTCTTTCTCGTTGTTCGAATGTATTTTTATAGAAGGTTGGCAGTGTTTCCGCCGTCTTTATTTACTGTTAGAAAAAAGAATCTAAGGTGAATTTGGATCAAAACCTGAGTTGTTTTGGCTATTGATGGGCAACGGCCTGACTGTAATTCACTGTCTCTCTTGCAGCGTAGGTAGTGGAGAAAGTCCAATTAAATTCAGAATGTAATTCTAAACTTTAGTAGTTGAGAGTTTCACCGTCCGTAGGGCTTACATTAGCATTGCAATGAGTTGGAGTTGGGAACAGTGGTGCCGTCCCACGGCGAGATGTTGAACCACAACTTTTCGCGGTTCCTTCCTTTATTTTGATGTTGTTCTCCATGGGGTCTTCCTCGTCCTATTTTGCAATCGCCCCGACACGACCGCGCAGTCGTAAGTTAGGATTGCTTCATTTCATTGCGTACAAAGTTTTGCTAGTAGTCATTCTGCTGATGGTATCGAACCGTTTTCTGTTTTACGCCGAGGGAGCAAAAGTTTTTGAGTGCTACAGAAGTTACTGCGTCGGACTGTAGTGTCGTAGTCCTTAGTTAAATCCCTAGGTAACAAAACTATAAGAAAAAAAACAGAATTATAAGCAGCAGGAAGATGTGACTTCTTCCGTTGCATTAATATTTGAAATGTTGAGTAAATCCTTAGCAATGCAGGACTCGCACAATACGTAGCCTAATCTACCACCCAGTCGGTAATATCCGACTCAGTTCACTGCTAGGGTGTGATTCATAAAATCAGTCTCAAAACTGGTTAATTTGTAGGCTTTTGGAAAGTCATTTGCTTATATGGCGCGGGATTATCTTCCTTAACTTTTTTCTCTGTGTGCTTATGCGGTATATCACGGGCTCTATGCTCACCGACTGCATAGGAGATATTTTGCCATCCACATCGCAGTAAAGTATTGTTGCAGTTATTCAGACAGGTTCTGCTCCCTTCCCTATTTGGGAACTTCATACACGCGTGTGCATTATTGTTCATTGGTTAGTTCTTTCTCGGACCTACTACCACAGTGGTTGCCGCGGTGGTCTAATGATCAGTCCACTCGGCCTCCACAACGGCGGACGGGCTTCGTTTCTCAGCGGAGTTCCTCCCAGTTTTCGCACGTGTGAAACATGACGCACGTTTCTGTCGACCGGTGGGTTTTCACGGAGTACTCCCGTCTCCACCAACATTTATTTCCGTGGTTGCTCTGTGTTCACCTTGCTACATCCCTGTAGACGCTGATGAGCTCCGCTATCTAGCTGACTTCGCGAAATGAGAATAGGTGATAAACCAACCAACTGACCCGCGACATCTANTGATGAGCTCCGCTATCTAGCTGACTTCGCGAAATGAGAATAGGTGATAAACCAACCAACTGACCCGCGACATCTAGGTCGGGAGGTGACGCCTTAGCGACCTCGGGTACGGAGTCGCTTTGTTTACAGTGCACGCCCTTTCGTATCCCGAGACCGGCACTGCCGCTCAATGGGGCGGAAGACCGACGCCAGACAGCCGTCAGATCATGTCGCTCTTCCACCTCGTCGCCTTCGTCTTCGCGTGCGACTGACCGCCCGAAACAGACGACTGACTACACACAGTTTCGCTGCCCTGGAGCCCAGTGTGGTGCACTGAATTCCATAGACTAAACATGAGGTAGACCGATTATTCCCCAAAGGCACACAACTGCCAGAACCATATGGTCAATAGTGATGAACGTGTTTGTTTATATCTTAATCTTAAAAAGACAAACACTTTTATATGAATAAAATACTTTTATCAATTTGAATTTTATCAAACTGCATTACAAATTGGTTCGAGGTGTTATACAAACATCTCTACGCACTTATTGACCAATCGGTATTCTAATCTTAAAATCTAATCCATGGCGTTTTTGGGTAACAGTATTGGCAGAAAAGCAATTCAATGTTGGGACACTGAGACTGGTTATGCGCAGTCAGCGAGACCGTTTCACCCCATCATTAGTCTATGGTTAATTCCTAGAAGCACAAAAATTCTGCTGGTCCGAATGAGTTGATTTCTAGAACGACTACAGGTGTACTGTTACTATGGCTTGGAGCCACTGTGCGCCACGACAACATTATTTTGCCGTAATTATGTCGCCGGTAAGTCAGCTCACTCCTTGAAATCTCCCGAACAATTCTGCCGCTTCACGTTATATAAGTAACAGNTTATGTCGCCGGTAAGTCAGCTCACTCCTTGAAATCTCCCGAACAATTCTGCCGCTTCACGTTATATAAGTAACAGACAGTGTCATATTCGGAATCTCAGGATAGTCAACGTTAAAGTTAAGTTTGATTTTCGCATCGCATCGTTAAGCACATATATCTTAATACGAAAATATTAGGTTACGAACTATTTGGCATCAACCACATGCTCGTAAACTGAATCGTGCAGAAGATTGGATGCGGAATGTTTCCGGTGCGGCCTCATCGCCACATAAAGGACTTAAACGTGCATAAAGACTTGAAGAGGATTTAAACGTGAATGACTCGGTGCATGACCACTGAATATACTATTTGGTTACTGTAGTTTACGCATGTTAGAACACACAAAATTACAGTAAAATCTCACTTAAATGTTAAAAGAGCAGTAAAAATCTTTTTGATATTTTCATCAAANTTATGTCGCCGGTAAGTCAGCTCACTCCTTGAAATCTCCCGAACAATTCTGCCGCTTCACGTTATATAAGTAACAGGCAGTGTCATATTCGGAATCTCAGGATAGTCAACGTTAAAGTTAAGTTTGATTTTCGCGTCGCATCGTTAAGCACATATATCTTAATACGAAAATATTAGGTTACGAACTATTTGGCATCAACCACATGCTCGTAAACTGAATCGTGCAGAAGATTGGATGCGGAATGTTTCCGGTGCGGCCTCATCGCCACATAAAGGACTTAAACGTGCATAAGGACTTGAAGAGGATTTAAACGTGAATGACTCGGTGCATGACCACTGAATATACTATTTGTTACTGTAGTTTACGCATGTTATAACACACAAAATTACAGTAAAATCTCACTTAAATGTTAAAAGAGCAGTAAAAATCTTTTTGATATTTTCATCAAAGGTCAAGCAAGGGATGGTTAGAGTTAGCCTGTGCATTTATTGATTACAATGTCTTTACAGTATTAGATTCTGAACCCCTATGACGCTAATATAACGATCAAATGCGAGTCGGTGGTTCCCGAAATATCGCCGATGATTGGGCCTCCTAGCCTTGGAGTGAGTGAATGAGTGAAGAGATTTGGACGGCTGTTAACATCGAGGTCTTGATAGCCGATGAGGGTGAAGCGAGGTGACTATGAAGCGGCGCCGGAATGATGGGGCGGGGAAAGAGGGAGATCCCAGAGAAGACCCGCCGATCATTAGCATCGTCCGGCACGATTCCCACATGCGAAAATCTGGGAGCGACTCCGCCGGGAATCGAACCCGGTTCGCCTAGATGGGAGACAAGTAGTGTAACCACTACACCACCGTCAAACCCCTAGGCTTGGAAGGGACGGACAACGAGAACTCAGCAGATACAAAGCGTCACGTTTGACGTACACCCCTGTTTTACTGGCGCTCACAAGAAACAACAGGCGATTGTGGTAGTTGCCGCTAATGCCGCATTTAACCCTGCGTGTCGATACTGGGATGCTAATTCCGTGGAGAGTTGAACTGCAGGGGTGAGCTACTTGGGTCCTGCTGCTGTACCTCGCACGGTGGGAGGGAGGGGCTGATGAGCGGCAGAAAGGCGAGAGAGGGAATAAAAACGGCTCCATAACAATAGCGGGGAGCGGCGATGATGGCTGTGGCATCTGTCGACGGAAGGCCGCTCGCCAGGCCGTGAACCGCGCGCTCACGCACACAACTGGAGACATTCTCGCTCGCCAGACACGGGGCATGTGTTAGTACAGTTTCACAGATCAGCGGGCCCCGCGCCGTGTAAACAGCCAGCGGCGAGGTGGAAATGGGGAGCTGCCGGCTGGCAATGCAGATAAATATCGCTCCGTGCATTCTGGACATCTCCCCGTGTTTGGCGCCCTGATTTATTACCGTGAGGAAAAGCGCCCCCTTGTCGTCCCATCCGTTCCATTTGCGGTCCAGGTGGCAACGGACGGACTTTGTTTCCTTCAGATAACGACACCCACTGAATTTAATCGCCTCGGAATAAAAACGCGAAGTTTACCAACACGGAGTACGTATCATCGCCGCAGTAATTCGACGTAACCTCTTTTCCAATGTCGGCCTCGAAAAGCAGCACGAAGATTTATTTTAATTCAAAGTTGTAATAGATTTGAATATCATCGGCGATGAGTCCCACTTCGGGAAGTTATTAAAGAGCTCGGCTGCAGGTAGCCAAATGTAACCATAATTATAAATTCGTGGCACAGTGTTTTAACCTTTCCCAGTAGTTTGAGATTGGAGATGTAATTTATACATCTAACGGTTATAGATTTCCCCTACTCGCGAGCTCATCGTCCCCTCTCAATATGTAACTATACTAGCACTCGTGTCATACCCCGCCGTGGCTGCACACATCATTTGGCCGAGCAATAATAGAAAATTATACCCTGCTCTGTAAATGATATGGTATACTTAGTACAGTTATATAATATATGCAGTAAAATCAGTAAGATCGCGGACGACGTGGTGCGTGGCTGCCTACATTCGAGGCGCCAGTCCACAAACTTATTGAACGTCACAGTGAAGCCTAGTTGCCTACGCTTGGAGCGGCAGTCAGCACACAAACTTAACTAATAGTGTAATACTAAATGTAAAAATAAAATAAAATTTTTAATGGAAACCGTGATGACGACAATGAACTTTGCGGTGTCCGAATGTGTTATATAACTTAGGACCAAATTTCAAGACGCTGTAACATAAATACAGTAAGCTTACACCGTCTAGATGCAGTCTACATTTATTTGTATGTGTGTGTGTGTGTGAGAGTATGCGCTCGTGTAGTGTCGGAATTATGTTTTGTGAAATTTGCGTTAAAAAAAAAACGACAATGCATCTTATAGTACTGAATTTCGCTCCGCTGCCACGGACGTTTACACGAAGACAACGTGCAAAAAAGGTTATTCACTAATTTTTTTAACTTTAATTTTTCACATTTTTCCCGGGGAGAAATGCGCGAACTCTTGTTTTTCCAATTACACGAGAACATTATTCAGTTGCGTTTCCATGTTAAAGCATAGCTTATAGCTACTGATTATCATTGCACTTTGTTCTTTGTAATTTCGCCAGCGGTTGCCTGCACTTATGAGCACGTAAACGTTTGAACTGTGCGGAAATTAGATGTTACAGTCCATCCCATTGCATTGTTGATAAAATATACTGCATATACATAAAAAATCGTCTGTTTCAAAGCACTTAAACTGGAGAGTCTTTATACGGATTTACCAGAGTAGTGTATTACGGGTTGAATTGTGAGTGTGGTACATGTAAATAACAGCATATGCTATTCACGGTTAATTAAGCATTTTGAAAGCCCTGATTAGGATCTGCTTTTATTCTCATTTTGTACCCTTCCGTTGTATGTAAGATTAACATTGTCATGAACCGTCTCGCTATTCATGCGTCGTCGAAGTGGAAAACTGTGCAATTGTTAAGAAAGTTAATGTGTTAATGATGTGTAAATTCGTGCTCTTATATGCATAAAACAAGAAACACTAATCTCTTTAGTAGCCATATATCTACATATTACACTCCTAATGCAAAATCAAATCTTATATCTATTATTGTTATTAATTTGCTGCCAACTTAACTATGAGCTTACATGCCAGTGTGTACTCCAGCATNAATCTTATATCTATTATTGTTATTAATTTGCTGCCAACTTAACTATGAGCTTACATGCCAGTGTGTACTCCAGCATACCTGTAGTTATGCGCAGTGTTTTTTTAAAGGTTCATTTAAAAAGAGCCTACTTTATCTTGAACAGTCTTTAACTATNCCTGTAGTTATGCGCAGTGTTTTTTTAAAGGTTCATTTAAAAAGAGCCTACTTTATCTTGAACAGTCTTTAACTATAGAACTTATGCGGTCACCTGAAGGTGAGCTTTGTAGCTCCCCAGTAACACATTTTCGCCTAGCAGGTTGTTTGCCTCATAGATATTATAAGCTCATACTCTCTTCCCTTGCCTTGAAATGATACGTTACGTAGCTGTATTATTGAACAGGGCAATACTATTTAACCAACCGTATTGCCAAAGAAACTCTGTTTCAGTGGATGAAAATCGTCTTCTTGTGGAGGCAAAAGTGAGGCGGGGTGTTTAAAACTGGCACGATACAAATGTTTAAATCGCAACAGTCAAATAAGAAGTAGTAGTATTGTGGGTGCTTCCAGAGCTTCGAAATACTTAACGTTAGTGACACCCGATTTTCGCGAAAAAAGAGTTTCTGTCTGGTTGTATTTCAAAACACTTCATCTCAGTTATAAATACTATCCATCTTAGGTACATACTCGCGAATCACAGAAATGCAGTATAGGAGTATCCTAATTCTGATTGCCTCAGTTAAATACCANTCTTAGGTACATACTCGCGAATCACAGAAATGCAGTATAGGAGTATCCTAATTCTGATTGCCTCAGTTAAATACCACACTGCATTCTCGCAAGACACGTGGCCAATAGGATATTGAAGTATATGCTGCGTGGAACTCTTTTGAGAAAATCAGGTGCCCCCACTTGGAGTACGCTACTTCTACAAACTTTACCATCTTCTGGTCGCTAGATGTTATTGCTTAAAGTAATTTATGGGGAACAGCACAGTTGTTCGGAAGCAGTAGAGCATATTTCGTGCGTGGAGTGCGATTCCCCTGTTAGTTAGAGTGACACGCCGAACACCGCTGTAGTGCGTGTTGTGTGTACTCCTATTTCGTCGAGTAATCGAAAAAACGAATTAACCTCCGTAACCACATGCGGATTTATTTAGGCTTGACTGTGGACTGCTCATCCGTATTAGTAGCTCAAATTGTGGTAAGAATAAGAGGTGGGACAGTCCACATGTACTCCCCTCTATCTTCTGCTTGGTGACGTCACAGTATAATTGTGCGAGCAGAATTTCCTGCTAGCTGGTCCCAGTATACAAGTTCAGCTATAACAGCCTCAACAATTTTCGTCTTTTATGTAATACTCTGACGTTATAATACTANTCTTAGGTACATACTCGCGAATCACAGAAATGCAGTATAGGAGTATCCTAATTCTGATTGCCTCAGTTAAATACCATACTGCATTCTCGCAAGACACGTGGCCAATAGGATATTGAATTATATGCTGCGTGGAACTCTTTTGAGAAAATCAGGTGCCCCCACTTGGAGTACACTACTTCTACAAACTTTACCATCTTCTGGTCGCTAGATGTTATTGCTTAAAGTAATTTATGGGGAACAGCACAGTTGTTCGGAAGCAGTAGAGCATATTTCGTGCGTGGAGTGCGATTCCCCTGTTAGTTAGAGTGACACGCCGAACACCGCTGTAGTGCGTGTTGTGTGTAGTCCTATTTCGTCCAGTAATCGAAAAAACGAATTAACCTACGTAACCACATGCGGATTTATTTAGGCTTGACTGTGGACTGCTCATCCGTATTAGTAGCTCAAATTGTGGTAAGAATAAGAGGTGGGACAGTCCACATGTACTCCCCTCTATCTTCTGCTTGGTGACGTCACAGTATAATTGTGCGAGCAAAATTTCCTGCTAGCTGGCCCCAGTATACAAGTTCAGCTATAACAGCCTCAACAATTTTCGTCTTTTATGTAATACTCTGACGTTATAATACTAAATTGTGCTGTATCAAAGTACTCTGCTGTGCGAAGTACTTAACGTATGCAGCTTTGGCAAAACCACCTCCTAGTAACATATTCCTGAGCTAAGGTAGTTAAGCTCTTATTTCCGTTTCTTAACCTCTGACAAAAAGTGATAGTAGAATCCTTCTAAATTTGTCTAATATGTAAGTAATTATTGTAAAACAGAATTTTTTTAAAGGAAGGTGGAAGCATTTTAAAGTATAACAAATTAAAATTACCAGAAAATTAAATTATTTATTATAAGATTATTAGCAAGTTATTATTGACTTTAGGATTCAGAGAGTCCCTTGGAAATAGGCAAACTAAGAGGCACATCAATTCTCCCACTTTGACAACCTCCAAAGTATGGAATGGTTACCCTTATTTGTGGTGGCTGTTTTCTCGCAAACGGAACAAATTAGTGTGTTACAACACGCCGATTTTGTTTGTATATTTGAACATGATAATTACTAATTATTCTTGTAATTTTATCAACATTTACTGCTGTGTGAGAGTAACAACACCTAGTTTGTTTCTGACTATGTACATTATTTACAGTTACCTTTTATATGTTAATTATCTTCGTTTTCTGATACGTTGTGCTTATTTGTTTTATGCAATGCCCAACAGATTTCGATAGCCTTCACTAAATGCTTGTTATTTTCAGTTTAGGCCACAAGTCGTGAACANATTACTAATTATTCTTGTAATTTTATCAACATTTACTGCTGTGTGAGAGTAACAACACCTAGTTTGTTTCTGACTAGGTACATTATTTACAGTTACCTTTTATATGTTAATTATCTTCGTTTTCTGATACGTTGTGCTTATTTGTTTCATGCAATGCCCAACAGATTTCGATAGCCTTCACTAAATGCTTGTTATTTTCAGTTTAGGCCACAAGTCGTGAACATGTTTCCTACCTACACGCTGTAAACACACGCATGTATTTTAACATATACATTCAAATGGCGGAGTGGGACATAGCGATGTCGGGAAATAAAATAAAAAGACCACATGAAAATCTAGAACATAAACATCAACTTCATCGTATGAAGGAATTCTGTACATTTTGTATCTCTTGACAACAATCTTAAACGCTACAAAATTTTAAATTATAATTTTGTAAAAAATTAGTTGTGCCAGGAAAAAGGGACGACGTTGAACTGCATATCACGTTGCCCCATCTAAATTATTTGATTTTCATCTCGCGGTATGAAGACACAACCAGTCAAAATTTACATAAAACAGTGTTTTTTATCCCTAATATGTGTGTTTATATACAGGTTGTTCGAAAATTAAACGTCCAAACTGCGGTAGGCGATTCTTTATGAAAAATAAAGTCGAAAATGTACAGGACATCATATACCTAAACGGAATATTAAAGGAGATATGAGCCTGTGAAAATTGGGGTTTGAAAACGTATTTTTGCCGAATGCCTTGTACAACACCTACAAATTCCTTAGCAAAAAGGTGATTTATGCTTTCCATGTTGCAGACACACATGCATAATGCTAGCCGCTCTCGGTCTGTGCGCACTGTTCGGCNGTATTTTTGCCGAATGCCTTGTACAACACCTACAAATTCCTTAGCAAAAAGGTGATTTATGCTTTCCATGTTGCAGAGACACATGCGTAATGTTGGCCGTCCTCTGTCTGTGCGCACTGTTCGGCTTGAGAAAGTGATACGTCAGCACATCGACGACATGCCCTCCGCTAGTTNGCTTGAGAAAGTGATACGTCAGCACATCGACGACATGCCCTCCACTAGTACACGCTCCATAGCGCGCCAAATGGGCGCGTCCCATTCAACGGTGTGGGACGTACTGTGGGTAAATCGCCGCCATCCCTACCGCAGGCAGAAATTACTGCCTTTATTATAACCTGAGCACTGAATGAAGATAAATAAATAACATATTCTTCCTTAACTTCCTTCAGTGCTCGAGATTAATGAGGGCAGTGAATATCTAACAATGTAAGAAGGTGATCGAATCTATTATTGGTGCCTTGTGCAGAAAATTAAAAAGAAAATTCTTTCAAAAACAATTTGGTGACCAAAGTTATATTAATATATGTATTTCGTGCACCAGTTCACTCACTCAAGGGTGGACTCACGTTGGGACGCAGGTTCTGCGCACGTAGAGCTTGTCACGAAGTGCAGAGCAGTTTAGATCCACTCTACACGGACATACGCGCGTATTGAGGCGCAGTATTCTCTATCTGTTTAGACGCAGTTAATATGATGAGCGTACGTTCTGAAGTCAGAGTCTGATGTAGAAATATAAATTTTAAGGCTGCTTTATGATATCCGCAGAAGAAAAATCGCATTTGGCGTAGTGACTGTATGGAAAAGAGAGTTACTTACGGACAGTTTTTGTTGCCATGATATACGCACGCAAAGTAGACGCACAGTCTTCAAACGCCTGACTGCGCACAGGAAATGACGCAGAGGCTACGGAGGCAGGTCGGTGCACGCACGCGCATGCACTACGCCTCAGTGTGTGACTCGCAGCCTATATGTATTGTTTGCATTTTCCTGCAATACGCTACGTAATGCCGATCTACTCAACTACGTCCCAATGTGCGCCCAGCCTAACCAGGCTATACACCGGGTGCAGGTTAACGCTACCTTACTATATACTTGAAGACGTTTTTTTAGGAACTGTTGTTGAGAAACGTTTGCTGGTGGCATTCATTGGAATGGTGATTTCGAATAACTAAACGTTCGGCTTTATTTTTGCTTGAACCAAATGTGGTCTATTAAAAATAAATGTTATCAACTCCACTTGGTGAAAATTTCTTTTCGCGGATATACTGGGTAGTGTTGTGACTGATTTATACGAAATCAGGCTCTCTTGTAGCTTTGCGGCATCATTGTGTGTTTCCATGTAAGTATTAAAGCTGCTATTTCATACCATTAGCGTTAACGTACCAGCCAGCATTAAAATTAATTGCATTTGTGATATTTCTGTTCTGAAGCTTCGATAAAATAAAGAAAGTATAGCAGTAAAACCAGGTATTGTACTAGTATGTCGTTAGCAGTATTGCAGTACTAGGGAAATTTTAATAGTAACACTACTGATATTTTATTCAATGGTAACGATAACTTGTATAATTTGTCAAGGGTTATTTGTAATACATATTCATTGGTTTTCAATACTTTGCAAATACCATATATATATATATATTTATATTTATATATATAACGTAACTATTAATGTCAGTAGTACGTTTGAAATGCATTAAAATAAGTGCATGCTAATATAATTTAGCGTTTAAAATGCTTTATTTTGTATTTCGATATATATATGCTTAAGATTCATACATCAGGGATAAAATATATGTTTTCTTAGTGCTGACTGGTCGTGTCTTGATATTACGAACTGAAAATAAAATTATTTTGACGGCCTGTGGTATTTGTAAGAATACGCTGCTTGGAGCTAGTCGAGCATGTCTGTAGTGACGTCATGTACAGGCAACTAGGAGCCTTTCTTCCCACCACGGCTCAGTCAGCAGGGTGGCAGACTCTTGAGCGGAAAAGGGAGGTTTGATCCCAGACACCCCACACTCCTGGGGAGTCGTGGAGCCCACTTATCTTCTTGTGGGATGATTACAGTACTGAATAGTGCCGCGATCTACAGGCTCTTCCAGAATCCCCATTATCGAAAATGTATCGCTCGCTATCCCTGCACACTTTCCGACATAGAAATCAATAGTTCTATTACTCGCACTTTTTTTGTGCTCATTCGTAACAAAAAAAAAAAAAGTCTAATTTAGAGGTACGTATGTGTGCCCGTCTTATTTGCATTCAGTGAAAACACGAGCTCGTGAAACGAATTCTCGCTCGTTACCCGGCAGTTAATCCCCGTCAGACAGCCAGCGAAATTAAAGTGGCGAGCTTCCGGTAACAGGAAGAGACCCCGTGTGCGATATATCACCCGGTGAAGTTTGGTTTCTGCCGCCACGTAGTCGGGCACGTAATGAATTTACCNTGATTAGTATGCGAGCCTTCACTTTCATGTGGAGCCACCGCAATTGTATCAGCCAAAAGTGGGATGTATTGTTATCGCCCATCTTCCCTGTTTAAGGCATAATCTTCCAGAAATTTATTTTATTTATAACATTTTAACATATAATGTATTTAAAAAATAATTTCTGTTGTTAAACATAACACTTAGTACTCGTATTTGGTTAGTTTCTTAAAAAGTTGTGCACCACAGTAATTAGAAAAGTAATACTGGTGTTTAACTACATGAAACGACAATACAACTTCAGGTGTCGCCACAGATTAGTTTAAGGTGTATTCGAATTTTCGAGAAATTAGATAATTTGGTGACATGAATATCCTCATCGAAATTTATTGTAATGTTTATAAGACCCCATGTGGTATTTTAAATCTGCACCATCACAATGAAATACAGATGCAACACATTTGCATATATTACATTCAGCACAATAATCATTGTTCATAGGCCTGTCGCACAATTTCTTTTAAATCTCGTTTGTAAATTTACTGTATTTTTGGCTTTGTAGTAACCAAAACCAATAAGAAAAGTAATACTATTAACAGCGTAAACACTAATTTCATCACATATTGAGATTAAACATAGTACCAGATTACCTAAGTCGTGCTGAACTCTTGAACACCACGCCACGCTATCTCAACCAAACATCTAAAATTATATAAATATTATTTTTAAACACAAATAACACAATATTGGCAACTGTTGAGCCGAAAACTTGAAGTTCAGTGTTTTTAACTTGTCTTGTGTTTTGCATTTTGAGGTAGAATCATTCTGAGGAGCGGAGGCCTTATCTAAAATAATAGTAATTTTTTTTTTAAATTTTTTTTTTAAATTGTTGGTGAGAATTTGTTCCTACCCCACATATATGCAAATAATATGTTATAAAAGCGTCGAAAATTAGTTTTATATTATTATTTGTTTATTTCTTCTATTATAGTCAATAAGTTTTAATTAATTTATTCGCGAATTACATTTTGGGTTTCTTTGAGTTTATTATCGTAATATTCCAGCATAATCAAATTAGCAAAAAAAAAAGTAAGAAACTTACACACGAAATAAGGTCTCTTATTAGCAACACGTGAGAAATCCTCGCAGAAAGGGGGTGGCTGTCGAAAGGAGACGCGTGAGCTCTGAATGTATGCCAGTGACAAGCCTGAGCCACAGAATGATCGGACTNTTGAACACCACGCCACGCTATCTCAACCAAACATCTAAAATTATATAAATATTATTTTTAAACACAAATAACACAAGATTGGCAACTGTTGAGCCGAAAACTTGAAGTTCAGTGTTTTTAACTTGTCTTGTGTTTTGCATTTTGAGGTAGAATCATTCTGAGGAGCGGAGGCCTTATCTAAAATAATAGTAATTTTTTTTTTTAATTTTTTTTTTAAATTGTTGGTGAGAATTTGTTCCTACCCCACATATATGCAAATAATATGTTATAAAAGCGTCGAAAATTAGTTTTATATTATTATTTGTTTATTTCTTCTATTATAGTCAATAAGTTTTAATTAATTTATTCGCGAATTACATTTTTGGTTTCTTTGAGTTTATTATCGTAATATTCCAGCATAATCAAATTAGCAAAAAAAAAAGTAAGAAACTTACACACGAAATAAGGTCTCTTATTAGCAACACGTGAGAAATCCTCGCAGAAAGGGGGTGGCTGTCGAAAGGAGACGCGTGAGCTCTGAATGTATGCCAGTGACAAGCCTGAGCCACAGAATGATCGGACTTTTAATCGGTGAGAGTATGTAAGACTCCAAAGTCTGTAATCATGTGATGAGCGCACTACCTAGGACGTTCTACGTTGGAAGTCGTCTTTGAATTTGGATCTTTGTGGTTGGTACTGCTACGGCGCCCTGTTAATATTGCCAGATTGCCGGATCGATAAGGGTGTAAATCGTAATTTGTGAGCAACGAGTCATTTTTACCAAGTGGTTCGGCGCTCCCGTAGCCTATAGTCTTTATCTTGTTACCACCGTGCAGCGTGAAAACAGAACTTTAAACTTATCTCTCTACACACTGGCACGGGGTGCGGTGGCGGTAATGTACAGTGGTACGGCATACGCAGCGATGAACGGACGGGCGCTGTACTTTATACGCGCGGCATTGCAACTATACAATTTGCCGCGGCACTAATGCCACTGCTTGTACATTGACCGCGAGTACCGCCTCTGTGCTCTTTATGACTACGTCGTCTGCACAAGTAATTAAATTATACTGCTGGCAGTGTCCGAGGACGAAGGTAGGATTTCATTAAAAAATAGTATCAATTGAATTTTTATTGTGACATTGGAAAATAAATAAAGTGAAATATATTGGTGGTATTAAATATTGAAGTTACGAAATTTCCAGAGGATGGGGCGCTTACTGAAATCATACTAAACCAGTTCCGCTATTGTTTCGCTGTTTTCGTATTTTATTTGTGTTTTTAATTAATTTTGATTTTTAATATTTTACAATTCACCGCGTCGTACCACACCGACTTCACATGTCGCCTTGGAGTGTGTACACGAGCGGTAAAGAGCGGTATACTTCTACCGCGTCAATATCATTGAGTAAACATATACACTAGAGCGGCCATGGGATAAGGAAAAGTCTGACCAGGTTTTTATGTTAGTTCTTGGGATGATTCAGAGGAGCGCTAGTGTTCTCGACTGGGAGTTGAGCGGCCAGCAGACGACGTAGCAGTCAAAATACTTTGCCCGTGCGGTGTTGCCAGTTCCGCAGCAGGCAAAAGCAGGTAATCACCCTGGCCTCGGCTCACCCACGTGTTCGTTCTGGTTCTGCCAAAGGCGAGCCCGTAACACGCGAGTTATCAGCCTTCGTTGTAGTTGTGGATGCCGAACTCATGATTTGCTATTGGCGATCATGGCGTGTGTTTCGTTTCTGTCGTAGAATTCTGTATTTGCTGAAATTTGCAGCGATATCAACCAGTATTTGGTTTTATTTACCTCTGTGAAAATGAATTATCAAACACATATGAAGGTCATTGTTTTTAATTCCAATTTATTAATTCACTATAGTTTAGGTGTTTATGATAAAATACGAGTACTGTTAGCACTTACAATTACAAATTTTATATTAATCAAGAATGATGTCATACATGATCGTAGCGTTTTCATTCCGTTCTTATGTGAAAGGAAAATAGACAGGAAATGATTGTTCACAGTCGAGAAATATATGTTAGACGCACGAAGGTCTGCAATGTGACTCAGTGTTTACTGTTTGGGGTTGAGATCTACTACAAAGGTGACTGTTCGTACAAATAATCAGTGGGTTAAATTTGTTGATTTAAGTGTAATTAAGGCTGTGTCCTAACCTAGGAATGTACGTATGTATATAAGCATACTCCACTCGGCTCGATACTTGATACATTCCGACAGGCATACTTATTCGCATCCGTTACAGCGACTAGCCAGCTGATAAGATTCTGAAGAAGCATTTTGACGGAAAACAAATACTGAATCTGTGCTGGAACGTAGGTGCATAGATTTAAAATTATCAAGGAGGTGTAGCTGAAAAGCACATGACAATGAAAGTGTTGCTATTAATCGATCCTATACATTTTTCAAGAAAGGAATAAATAAGTATTTGACGCAGTAAACGCAGTTATCAATAATGTATTATTAAGACTGGTAAAACTAGAGATTAGTTTTATTTTAACACTAATAATGGTATGAATAAAAATAAATTTTCTAATTTTGATATAACTTTTACACTCATGCATGTATAGCCTTGTAAAAAATTGGCAGTGTTCTCACTACCCTGCATATTAACTATGAATGCATTGCCACGCCCGATTTATAACAAATCACGGAGAAAACTGGGTATGTTTATCCCGGCTCTTCTAGACCATTAAAGGTTTAGGATTTTTCAGTGTTTTTTTTTTTAAAGTTAATGACTCCATACCACTCTTTAGAAAAATAAATATTAGGAATGACAATTACGAACCACATATAAATCGCTTTTCCAAATAGTAACCTATGGGCTGTAAGGGCGCGAGACGTACACACATTCGTCTCCCCGTGTACGTGCGTATGTCATTTCCCGAGACATGTACGACATTTACGTACTTAGACGAAATGCGAACGCTGTATGAGTGTGCATCTCATTAAGCAGAAAACCTTAGGCATACTGCGGGAAAAAAACACTGATGATCACGTATAACTCTCAACACTAACATATGTTTGTTTTAAAGCGACAATACAATTGTCATCTCTGTAACTTCCATGTTTACAATTATTATGTACATTAGTGGTTATCGTCTGAAAAGCTGGCAGCTATGTGTGTTTACCTTTATTCTAGTGTAACACAGCACGCCATTTTATATTCTACACTAAAACCTTGAACTCCTAACATTGCGAAAAACCGAAGTTATTATCAGTAATGTTAACACTAACGAACGCATTAAAACTAGACATAACAAGATAACTATTTCTTTCAACTCCTAAGGAAATCCCACGTTCTAAGTTCCATTGGAAACCAATACATGAGGTAATACACATTCGTTTCTTCTGCACACGTCTTAACACATAATTTAACGTTTAAATGTTGTATTGTAAACCCAGATTTACTTCAGACTTCGCAGCTTACGCTAAATTAAAGTGCGCAGGTGTGTGTAAACACAGTCTAATCAAATAATTTCTCTGTTAGTAGTGTACAATTGTTACCAATAAGAACATAAATTATTTGTAAAAGTCTTCCGTGTTGAAATTATTTAATGTATTCTGGAATGTTTGTCATCTCCTGGCCTACAATTCGACTATGATAACAATTTACAAACCACATGTAAGCATTGGAATTATTTGTGACAGTCGGGTATTCTTGTGTGTTAACTGTGTGGCATATTTACATAATTATATTTAACTTTTCCTAAAAGTAGTTATGTTCTCTGTGCTCCATGTTTTGTTGAATGAATAAATGCTTTGTTCATTTACTATCACTCATTTTGTTTCCATAATTGTACTATTCGACCGAAACATATTTTAAAACATGTAAGATCATCTTCATAACGAGGAGTGTAAATTCATACAGCAAATTTAGTTTCGATTCGTTCGTCGTGGGTATTTTCTCCTCTACACTAGCATTCCCCTACCACTTAACAGTGTTAATTGCAATATGTTAGTAAGATACTAGCAGTATGTGGTGTATCATATTTTCAAAACAGTATGTCTTCTGATATTTAAAAAGGGTTTTATGAAGTTTCCGGTGCCTAAAATCTGCGAGAGGCGTGAGTCGTTTCAGCCTGTACTACACGATACCCAATTTCTGCTACGCCTGTTATACTCATGGGCACAATACAAGGCCTACACGGTTTTATAGCAGAAGAGAAGAAAGAACGCATCAGTTCATACCCCACACGTTACCTAAAGTGCTAACAGAAAATTGTAAATGGCTGGCAAAACATCTCNGGGGGGGGGGGCAGGGATACAAATGCAACCAAATGTTAACTTTATGTAGACACGTTCTGGTGCGTCCAAAAGTACGAAGATTGTTTCCTTCTCCTGAAGACTGCATTTATTTAGGTTTCTAATTACGAGTACTATTAATGTATGGTACATGATACGAGTAACGGCACTTCTTATGTATGGAAAACAAGGTACTGTATTCACATGTATGTACGATGGACATTTACGCTACTCTTTAAAAAATTAGCAAATAATTTAAACAGGGGCGTAGCCATGATTTTACTTGATAAGGAGGGAGGGAGGGAGATTTCACATTTTAATTTTTTTAATAACATTGGTTATATCCCGATATCACACCCCCCCCCCTCTCTCCGGTTTTGCCGCTGTATTTACATATATATCTTTAATGAGTCTAATAATAAATCTTGTGCTTTCCGTAATTTAAGCTTTAATTGTTAGAAAGCCAAAATAAGGCATAACTATTACAATAATAAATTTAGGGCTTTTATTTGTGTCTCTTTACATTACTTACACTACACAGCTCAAATGATTTACTTTTAAAACTAATTGATTTTACTAGCAAACAACCACAGCTGGTCGATTCCACTGTTCTGTTACATACATATTACTACTTTTAGACAAATTAATTTTGGAAATAAACGTTCTCTAACAAAATCATAATTTATAAACACCAATAATGTATCACATAAAACATTTCGTTATGCGACGGTGACCTGAACTCTGAAGCCTAAGATTATGTGTATCAGAACCGTGCACCAACCCACTGAGCTACACACACAGCCTACAGAATGTCCATGTGATATTTATATACATTACTTTATTCCAGAGTTATCGCCTATTTTAAAAAGTTTCTTTTATTGTTTTATTATGACTGTGCGAGTAATTTGCAACGTTTCCCGATAGTTACACGTACATTAAGTTTCATTTTGCACTTACATGAGTTTTACAGAACCAGTAATCTTTTCGTAAACGAACATATACGGCTTGAGGTTATTACTCGGGTTTCCGCCATCTTGTCTGTCCCAGCTTCGTGGGTTTAGCAGACATTGAGAACACGTTCTACTGTTGTGGGGTTTGGTCTGTGAGCGACAGAAATGGAGTATGAGTGAGAGAGAGGTTAGATGTCTCAGTGGCAACGCTGCCGACTTTCCCACACAGCCGCCATGACACTGGACCAGCGCTATGTGGTGTTCATACCAAGAAGTACAAATTTGTACGTGCTGGAGTGGTTAGCTACTTTAACCTGGGGAAGTCCACTCTAGATATATCTTTACTCAATGTCAGTATCGCTACGGATATCGCATCCCGCGCCAATGTGTTGGGAGCTTTAAACGTTGCGTATTGTAAATCGTGCAATCCTTTATTCACTTATTTTTTATTTAAGAATTCCCACAAAGTTTTTCATTTTACCGAACATTCACAAGTGCCTCTTAAGCATCTTTAACTTTTCCGTATACTTGATGTGCCTTCTCGTCCGTCGGTGTTATCCGCCACTTCTGTCTCTCCCTCGCTGTCTCTAATGTCATCGATCACTCCACTTGATTTTTGATCATTCTCTTTTCCTTCGCTCCTCCGAGGCCCTTTTCCATCGCCGCTCTTGTAATTCTGCCGCTGTCGATGCGTGAAATATGGACGAACCGTTTCGGTCTTTTCCGTTCGACGTCTTGCAAAATATTTCTAGCGATTTCCACTCATCTCATTATTTATGCATACCTTTGTCTGCTGGTTCTTTCAGAGGATCTACGGGAGTCAATTTCTGTTAACAGTATCTCACGCTCTCCCTTATTTACAGGCTGGCTTTCAATTTTGTTGTGTGACGCTTTGAAAAATGTTATTAAATGTTCCGTTCATTTAGGAAAAGCACGTGGGTATAGAATATATTTGATACTGTCCCGATTCTAAATCAGAGTATTAAATTCTATGACGACAGGGATAAGGAGAAAGTACAAAATTTATCCCAATTATTTATCGGAACGTACATTTTATTTGCTGAAAGTTTTTTGCCTCTTGACGTTTCCGCTGGTACATAAGTAGCATGTAATAATTACATTTCGCTGCTGATTTCGAAAGCCGCCAGTTCGTTCAGGCTCCGGGCTGTCGGCCCGTCTGGTGACGTCATCGTGACTGTGCCAAACTCCTGCCGCCTCATTTAATTAAAGCTGGAAGCGGCAGTGTCTTGGCGCGTGGCGGAATTCGTTGCCAGGCGTGAGCAGGGTTCCGATTCTACCGGAGCTCTCGTACTAAAGAGGATGTACTGCTCAAACACACGTCTACCTCAGGAGGGTTGGTTGAAACTGCATTATGCACGCTGTGTGTGTGGGCGTGCGTGTGTGCGCGCGCGCGTTCGAGTGTGTGTGTAATATATATCAATATTTTACATATATCTGTGCATCGGAGGTGAAGAGCATTAATCGTAATCGACAAGAAAAAATTGTATAGTGTAATTAAAAATTTCGTTGATACACACACACACACGCACATATTAGCTTTCTGTTCGCGGCTTCGCCCGCGTGTACAACATGGAGCAGCTATTAATTTTCCTTTACCGAAGGACGTCTTTGTAGACCGAATTAGTGGTTGTGCCCTCAGGTGTTAGCATTACCCGTTGCTAGGTGAGCCTACTGTAGAGCAGGCCACGTAGAGCTGCCCACGTGAGGAAGAGTCCTAAGTTTACCCCTCCCAGTTTTAGCGACTGTCCCTAGACCTCGTTTATAGTCATAGCAAAACTTTGAGAGGCAATTGCAGTCTTAATTTCAAAAGTTACTCCGATGGAATGAGTGATATACACAGTATGGCCCGAGCAAATCCAGTAAAGACTTTGGCCTTGATTACGCATATTTTTTGCCGAGCTTTCACTTGGTTCCTGGTGTTATTGCAGCCTTGTAGCAGGTTAAGGTTTCGCAGTAACATTAATGGAGTGAAGCCCTAATCTTATGTTGAAGCTTGTGTGGTGATAGGCGAGGAGGGTATATACTGTTGATAAATTCCACAGGGAAATGGACTGCATCATCCCTTTTACAACTGGGTCCACATATGTGTACTTCATTTCTACTCCTTCGAACATCTATAGCAAGCTATGCTAATGATTTATCCCGTTGTTAACGTTTCTCAATCCTCGTAACGTCTTTTATGGCAATCTATTTTTTTCAACCATTAGTTGATTCACTTTGAAACTAAACCAAAGATTCGATAATTTTATTTTTTTATTCTGTGCATTTCTAATGTTAACGCTACTTGAATATATTCAAGTTATATTAAATATTATTTTCTTGGACGAAAGCTCTGATGTGTTGGAAAAGCAAATGTAAACGAACGTCCTCTCCATTATAAACATGTTTGACAGTTCTCAATATGATTCGCAAGTGTTCCGTTCTAACAGTACTATTCAAAACGACGTACGAAATTACTCAACGCGGTATAAAATATCGCAAGGAAAATATATAACACAATGTTTTACGAATTGCGCAATTTCTGTTTTTTTATTTTTATTTTTTATTATTGATTCTGTTTAGTTTTGACAACTTTGGAACTGCAAGGGAAATTGAACTTTTGGTTAACAGCAAGAGACGGGTTTCCTTTGTATTTATAACTTTATTTATCGATCAGTTTTTTTCCTTCAAATATGCTGGTTTGCGAGTTCCAGGCATGGAAACGATAGACTGTAGGTAACACATAATAAAAAAACATTTTACCCGTTTTCACATTCTTACGGCTTTGAATTTATAGAAATCCGGAAATTCGTTTTTAGGTATTTATTTAGCCAACCTTTGGAAGCAAAGTACATAAAGATTTTCTGTCGGTTTTATGAGTTATTGAAGAATTTCCCGAAAACTTTCTAACACTTTTTACTTTATTAGGGGCGGAATTTCTAAAAATCCTGAGATTGTCTTTTAGGTATTTATGTAGCCAAGCTTTTTAAGTAAAGGTTATAGCGATATCTTATTGGGTTAATGAGCTATTTAGAAGTATTCGGCGAAAATACTTTTTGCGCATTTTCACCCTCTTATCGGTAATTTCGAAAAATTTTGAAATTAATATTTAGACATTTATATAACTAGCCTTTTAAAGCAAAGAGCATAACGATATCTAATCGGGTTAGTGAGCTATTAAAGATTCCCAAAAACACGTTTTACCTCTTTTCGACCCCTTAAGAGTAGAATTAAAAAAAAAATTAGTTTTTTAATATTTAGGCGCGTTTTTTTTAAAGTAAAAAGCATAACAATGTCTGGTCGGATTGGTAACCAATTGGGCAGTCCCCAGAAACACATTTAACCCCTTTTCGCTCCCTTAGGAACTTAATTTCAAAATATCCTAAAATTAGTTTCCGTTTCAGAAAATTTTTTAAAGCTAAGAACATAACACTATCTCAACTGGTTAATAAGCTATTGAGGAGTTTTCGAAAAAGACACTTTACTCATTTTCACCCCCAAAGGGGTGAACTTTAAAAAAAATGCTTATTTATGTATGTATATATTATATATACATATATATTGTATATAATATAAATTGAACTACTTAAAGATTTTTCCGTAAAATGCCAGTTTTACATATTTAAATTCCATCTGAACAGACAAAATGTTATCAGTTTCCATAGTAATCTTCTTTTTCAAATAGTATACGAGTTTGAAACAAATATGGCCGCTGGCCCGCTGAATAATTTAGTACATGTATGTAATTCACGATGTTGTCATTTCACTGGCGAAAATACCAGCAGAGCACTGCTTAGTCCACCTGAAACTACCAAGTCACGTAGCTATATTCCCTCATTAAAAATACATTACTGTCGAAGAGAAAACTATATACTACTAAAATAATCAATTTGAGTTATTCATAACGCTTCTAAAATTGCATTTGTTAAAAGGCGGCTAAAGGCATTTTTCTTTCAATTTTGTGTATTTTAAGCATACGTTCTTTCTGTTTTCAAGATGCATATAATTACCAGCAAATGTGCAGGAAAGCTATCGGAAGTTTTGGTAAGTAAGAACACGTAATGCAGCAGCTCTTTGAACCGATTTCTTCGCCATGAACATTTTCGATTGCTTCGCTCGGATAAGCCTTTTAGCGGCAACCCCAATTTCCCTGAATACCACCTGGTAATTGTAACGTCCACCGTTTTCGCGTGCGTCACAGATCTCGTTCACGCGATTGAACAACGGCAAATAATTCCAGAAGAAGAAAAACTCCTTCCAATTGGAAGTGTTTCTGTCAGAAGAACAATTTCCGCTTTGTGCACGGTTGTAGTGACATAGTTGTATACTCGATCAATCGGCAAGTCGCTGCTAATCTGAGAGGAATGGAAATTTAACGTCGAGAGTCTTAGGCTAACGGTTACTATGGATGCGAGTTCTGACGAAAATGTGTTCTGACGAATTCGTCCGAGCAAACAAACGCCTGTTTTCCAATGACAGTGTTTACACTGGCAGCGACGAACACGTCAGAACATGCATGACGTCGTCAGAACCAGTTGAGCTTTCAAACAAGTTTGATTTTTTCGTGTGACCTGCGTCTGTTTTGGGTGTTTTCGTGCTTTGAATTTCGAGTGATTTGGTTATTTCACCATGGATAACGATAAATTGATAAGTCTTGTGTACGAGAACAGGTGTTTGTGGGATATGAGAGACAAAAATTATCATAACAGAGATATTTCTCGGCAAAAGTGGAAGAAAGTTGCTACAGAACTCAACACTAGCAGTAAGTACATTTTTTATTTTGATGTGGGGTTTACATGAATTACATAAGCAATTAGAATTAATGTTTACATTTTATCCATCAAGAACATGACTAGTAGAGCTATAGATTATTACAGTAGGTTGTATTGAAACGGAATCTCATCTGCTGGACTAACAAAATAATTTTTCAAGGTTTCTCTAGCCTCATTTGCGCGTCTTCCGTGGTGATTATATATCAGTGAAACTGGTACGTTGTGTAGGGGCTCAAAGTCCATCTCAGGAATATCAAGGGAAGTAAGACCTTCCTTATCGATGATTAAGTTATGCAAAAGACAAACGCATTTAACAAGGATGTCTACTTTATCTGGATCGATATGCAGTTCAGTTTTTAAACACCTCCACTTGGCTACCAGAATACCAAAGGCACATTCCACGCACCGTCTAGCTCTTGATAGTCTATAATTAAAAATCCGTTCTTCAATAATAAGTCTTTGTCTTGAATATGGTTGCAATAAATAAGTTTTCAGAGGATAGGCTTCATCACCCAACAGAACATAGGGTGCTGAAATGTCAGTTGACGGAATATTTTCATTCTCTGGTATGTTTAAAGTGTTTGCTTCAAACCGTTGATAAACATTTGAATGTGAAAAGGTTCCCCCATTACTTTGCTTACCGTAAGCCCCAACTTCATCAGCAATGAACTTGTAATTTGCATTAGCTATTCCCTGCAATAGAACAGAAAAATAGCCCTTATAGTTGAAATATATCGACCCTGTTTTTTTGGGGCATTTCATGCGAATATGTTTCCCGTCTATACAACCGATGCAAGTGGGGAAATTCCATTTGTTGTAGAAGTCACTCGCGATGGTTTTCCATTCCTCTGTAGTAGGCAAAGACATACAGGGGATGGACAATATAATATGAACACAATGCAATATAGTACATCTTGTTGCATGTTGGTAACACTGCTTCCATGTAAATAATGCGAAGTGTTTGTATTGCTCAGTTATGTAAGTCTTGTAGGTTATATTTCAGGTATTAAACGCTTTGTTCCGCGACGGGTAAAACAAGCGATCGGTGAAATGTGTGATCTCTCAGACTTTGAAACAGGGCAAATCGTTGGTGCTCGGTTAGCGGGAGCGTGTGTGACGAAAACAGCGGAATTGTTTAACGTTTCACGAGNACAGGGCAAATCGTTGGTGCTCGGTTAGCGGGAGCGTGTGTGACGAAAACAGCGGAATTGTTTAACGTTTCACGAGCGACAGTATCCACGGTAATGACAGCATACACAAAACATGGTAAAACATCATCGGCGAAGAGGAATAGTGGGCGAAACCCAAAGTTAACTGACAGAGACCGACGAACATTAAAAAGAATTGTGGCCAGACAACATAAAACTACCGCGGCAAAAGTGACAGCAGAACTCAACACTCACTTGAGTAATACTGTTTCGACAAAAACAGTACAACGGGAGCTCCACAAAGCTAACATTCATGGAAGGGCTGCAATTGCGAAATCCTTTATAACGGAAGCCAACGCTAAGCTGCGAAAGAAGTGGTGCCATTCCGTTATGATTTGGGCGGCTATTAGCACCATAAGTCGACCAGGAGAGTAAGTGTAGTGACCGGCCTAATGAGCGAATGAATATCTTGACATCCTCATTGATGAAGTTCTTACTATGACTAGCATATTGCTGCCAAACACTGCCATATTCCAAGATGATAATGCGCCCATACANCTATGACTAGCATATTGCTGCCAAACACTGCCATATTCCAAGATGATAATGTGCCCATACACACAGCCAAAAAGGTACAGTCTTGGTTTGAGGAGCATCAGAATATCATCAAACATCTTCCCTGGCCAGACCTCAACATAATTGAACAGTTANAGGAGCATCAGAATATCATCAAACATCTTCCCTGGCCAGACCTCAACATAATTGAACAGTTATGGGGAGTTTTAGATCAGAGAGTGAGGAGCAGATTTCCATCAGGTTGTAGTAACTTCGTTAACCACTTACAAAACCATGTTCTTACCCTGAACATTCCGTTGGAAACTATTCAGACGCTCTACGAATCTCTTCCGCGAAGAATTACAGCTGTTCTAAAAGCAAATGGTGGCCCAACACCTTATTAATAAATAAATATTGTTTTGTCCATCCCCTGTTTGTATACCGCAGAAGCACTCCCATATAGCTTGGCATGTTTCGTAAACTGTGTTTTGAATAGCGCAGTGTGAAATTCTGTAGGAGAAACTTAGTGCTCGAAATGACATCCCAGTTGATAGAGCTCTGTAATAAGAAACAACTACTATACAATAAATCAACATATCCATTAAAACAATAATTCAAAACACTAACATTACACTAGGTTACAATTAAAATAATAGATCAATTTTTTTTTCTCACTAATTCCAGGTGAAGCAGCCAAAACTAGGTGGCGAGGTTTGAGGGACACGTTTCGCAAGGAATTGAGCAAGAATCCTAAAAAACGGAGTGGTGACGAAGGAGGGATTATCAAAGAGTCTAAGTAGGCCTATTTCAAAAGCATGGAGTTTTTGAAGGACCAATTTCAAAAAAGACAATTGCAGGGCAATGTCCCGAGCGAGACAACATTTCATGAAGACACCTNGCAATGTCCCGAGCGAGACAACATTTCATGAAGACACCTACAATTCAACTTCTACTTGTTCCCCTGATCCCCCTGAAAACGAACCAGAACCACAAACAGAAACTCTCGAATCATCTCAGAACACAACGAATGAAACTACGCCACCATAAAACTTTGCTGTTCCTCAGAAAAAAATTGCTAAGATGAATAATGCCCCTGTGGTTAAAAAATTGATGATGCTTGAAGAACAAAAAATACAAATGTTCAAGGAAAGCTATTCAGTTTCTCGAAAGGAAGATCCGGACTATCATTTTCTGATGAGTTTACTGCCATATTTGAGGAAAGTACCAGATGAAAGAAAAATGTTTATGAGGACTAAACTCCAACAAGTGTTTTGTGAATTTTTANACAGCCAATCCACCATCCAACACCTAACTATGGCGTTTCCGCATGTGGTTCATCGACGAGTGATAGTTGGGTAAGTTATTCACAAGTTGAATCTCCACGGAGTACTCCTCAACATGAAGACCTTGCTTCGTTCTTTCCAAATGTAACGCCTAACGATATAAATTAAAAATGCAAGTGCCATTTGTTCAATTTTGCTGCGTATTTCATTTCACTTGTTTGTATTTTCATTTTTGAATATTTCGAATTTCCATTGAATTAAAGAACTGAATACATTGTTCAACTTTTTCTTATCTTAAAGTTGCAGCCAGTCTTTGTTTTGCCGAAATACATTCACGAAAATTGGGGAACTTTTTGATGTTCTCCTCTATCCCCTTCAGTATGTATTCAAATGTTGCTGGTCTCATCCTGCAATACTCGAAAAACTTTTGCGGTTGGTCCCACAATTCGTGAAATAACATTTTAAACTCTCCTTTGTCGTCTCTACCAGAAAATAACTGGCTGACATGCTCTGTTTTCCCACAATTTAACAACAATAACTTCATTAACGGACTTTCAAGAAAATAACATTCATGAAGTTCGTCCATCTTTGCTGGGTGGCGGAAACGTACTGACTCTCAGAATATCAGAAAACGCGCTCAGTGTAACCGCCTTGTTCTGACGAGGATTTCGGACGTACTCGTCCGAACACATTTTCGTCAGAACTCGCATCCATAGTAACCGTAGCCTTAGGGTTGACCGCCGAGAATTTTTATTCTGTTTCCCTCGTTGAGCTTGCGAGATTTTCCATCGTGATTCCGTCGTTCTTTACCACGCGATTCTGCACTTAGAGAATTCTTTCGTGAGTAGGATACTGAACGCATGTAACCAGAGAATAAAAAGCCGGCATCACGTTTTACGTCTTTCAAGAGGTGATTTCAGTTTCGCGTTGATTTATCATCAAGTTGGCAGTTAATTAAATAATTTTTTCCTGCTTGAAATCTGAATTTTCCTGGACCTTCAAACATAAAAATCTTGGTCATCTCTCAGGATATATGTGTGTGTATATATATACATATATATATATTAAATAAATCATGCAATGTTTTGTACTGTTAACTGTATCTGCTTCACTTTATATACTAAATGTTGGTTTTTGAAAAAAATTATAAAGCCTGCATCGCAATTTAAGCAAGATAATTTTGGGCACTATTAATACGTGGCAGATGATTTGCAATTTGTNCATAATGGGGAAATGAAACCGTAAAACTACTTTAGAAATCTGTTACTTCCCAGAGGGGGATCATACATTCGAGGCTTGTGACCCTTGCGGTTGGGATTAATTGTGCTCGGATCGTATGCCCCCAGAGCTTGGAAGACAAGGTTCCTGGTGTTTTTACCTGAGGAAAATTTTGAAATAAACTGTTTACAATGTTTGTACGTATGCCTAATCCATATGCTCGAATTGCATTTTATATTTGACCAATCGGTGGTTATTCTTTGAGGGAAGTGTAAAGAGGACGCGGCATTAAATTGACATCCTTAACACTAAATTCTACTGGCATAACGCGTGCATCCTGACCCAAAGTTCACGGTGAAATCTGTGAATCGGGACTAGTATGTAATCATGTTATTGTGCCATTTTGTCGTAGTGCAGAGAGTCACAGTAAAAGTATTGCATCGTCGCGCTTTTTATGATACACAACGCTCGACCTCGTTATTTCTGGTCGACTGCGGCGGAGTATCACTGGTCGTGTGTTACGGGCCATAGTTCCATCTTGGGTAGTCCGACTTTCGAGTATTTTCCACACGTGGGGTACCTCGTCGACGTTGTCAATGGTTTTCTCGACGCAATCCTTTGATTCATCGTTGTGTGGGCCACCTCATTTCATCCCATCGAGGGTTGATGGCTACCCGGAGCCGCGGTGGTGTAGTAGACAACTCCCCCCCCCCCCCTAGACGAACCGGGTTCGATTCCCTGTAGTCGCCCGGTTCTTCACTTGTGGGAAACAGAGCGGACGTTGCCGTTGGTCTGCTGGTTTTATCGGGGTACTCAATTTTCTCCATCGCCATTTCTTTCCGCCGCTGTGCTATTTTCACCTCATTTCATCCTTACCGGCGCTCAAGGGTACTGATCACCAAAATTTTCATTATTTTTAGATCACATGGTTTTTACATCATGGCATGTCAAATTCACAATATTAACGTTTTTGGGACGTTCAAATAAAAAACGAAAACATTAACAGAAAATTTGGCAAGTATCAGTAAATTTATATGTCTTGATTAATTTTTAAGGTACGCTGAGTTAAAATTATTGTATTTACAGAATTTTAGACTGCTACAAATCAAAAATATGCAAACAATTTCCTTATTTTGAGCAAGTTTCGAAAATTGCTAAAATATTTCGTAGCGCCACTTTAAAGATTTATTGAAGTAACTCATTGTATCTCATTTTAGTGTAATTATCTCTTTTCGGTGAGTGAGTTTTCATTTTTTGTTCTTCCCTGAAACACAAAAACAGTGATTTTCAGGTGCAGGTAACATCTTAACAGTTATTTTGAAATCCAACTTTTTCTCAAGTGATTAGTTTCACATATGTTACCGTAATCAAAGGTTCGCTCGTAATTTAATAATTTCTGCGCCATATGGGGAAATATTGATATATCTGAAACCGTACAAACTTCAGACGTTCTGTTAAGTAGTCTTCCATGTCATTTTAAGCTTAAAATTTTAATGTCTGGCCATGAAGTTTGACTTTTAGCGCCGACCATAATCTCTGTACTCAACTCGATGACAAACCTTCGAGGACTACACTGTGAGCTCTGCGGCAGTCGCCTTGCCCAGTGCTGATACCTGCCACACACACACACACACGTATATCCATTTTCAACCTGCGTAAGAACATTTTTTTTCCGGCCTTAATATGCGGTTGGGAGGCGCGCCGAAGATGAGATGCGAGTTTCTGCGTTTGCCCTAGCTCGCAGTCGGAGGACGCGCCGTGCCGGATTAGCAGCACAAAGGGCGCCCTTGCATCCCCTTTGTCGCGGGCCGCGACCCTAATGAAATGCTAACCAGCAGGCATTGTGCCGCGACTTGCGTGTTCTCTATGCCGCCGGTTCCTGAAGCTCCTCTCACGGCGCAGAGTCAGCCCCAGCCTCGCTATTGTTCGTCACTTCTAGACATGTGCTAGGCTCTTCTGTTAGCCCCTCGTGCGCGCAGGTCAGCGGTGTCCAGGTTCTTAAGTATACCCGGAAGGGCTTTATTAGTTTTCCCATCGGGCTACTTGCTTCGCGGGAAATTCTCACTCATTACAAAGTCGTCGCTCACTTATACATAGGCTGTTTATTCTCGTGAAGGTGTAATAAATTAAACAATACACTAGTTTGTTGCAAGTTTTACACTAGTAATAGTAACAGTTGACGTTAAATTAGGTAGTTGTATTCAAAACTATATATTTTAATAAGATTATCGGTGAAGTATTTTGTTCGCCCGCCTGTATTGTACTGGGCTTATTAACTTCCCCCGGTGTTATGCCTGAAGGCTAACAAACCAACTTATGACTTAACTTAAACCAGCACCCATATCTTAGCTAGGATTTGAGCCCGGAACCTCCCACACCGCAAACAGGCGCGCGGCGCACCAACCGACTGTGCCACGCGAGGTCGGCTTTGCGCGTGGGTCTGATGACTTAGCGGGACGCTAATTAATTAGCTATCACTCAACCCTTCGCACGAATCGGCAAACGAAAAGATGACTTCTCGTTACTTAAATGCGGAATTTAGTCCACTTCCATAAACGCCTTTCCAAGCGGCTAACATTGAAAACAGTTAATCGTATAATCTTTGAAATTAAACATTTTCCATCTTTTTTATTTTTATTAATTAATGTCTTATCGTTTTGTAGACAGCGGAGTTATTGGATATGCAACAGTGGAGCGGGCTTTCATTGAGAAACCATGCCTGGAGTGATTGCGAAAACCTTTGAAAACCGAAATTAGGGTAGCGGTAACGGGAATCAAACCCTTGCCCTGCCGAACGAGTCCAGTGCGTTAGCCCTGCGCCAGCTCGCGCGGTGTAAAATCGGCCCACGTACAATATCTACAAGTATAAAAAAGTAATACATAGAACATACCAGTTATTTTTCAAATAAAATTGTAACCTTGTCGCATCATTGCTTGCTGGAATGTTAATTATCTCTCCATGTCGTGCGGCCTCGTGGACATCGCTGGCGGTACCTTTCCAAATGCACATAGCAGTAGAGCTGATTTAATGAATCCGCAGTGGTCCCGCATAGCCTTGCTTCCACTATCCCCTCCTCCCTCTACAACACGTTTAAACAAATAATCGACCGAACTGTTTGGTCGTGCGGTCAACATACCCGACTCGCATGAGGTCATTGGTTCGATCCCCAGCAGCTGCTCTGGGTGGTTTGCCACCTCAGTTCCACGCAGTTCTGTATTACCTATTCCCCCGCCCCACGTTTTTTGGCATTTTGTATAAATAAGCATTTTTTTATTTTGACTTTTTATTATTGGAATAGCGACAAGTTTAAACTTAAGAGGAAGCTATCGCGTTTATTACCCTGAAGGTTTTTTTTTTTTTTTTTTTTTTAATGCAGACTTGACGTTGTTCCTTCCCGAAACCCGAAACCGAGAAATACGGAGGCGTTTCGTATTTTGAATTTACGGAGCTGAGCTCCATTTTTCGTCAATCCGGATTGGGTTTCCATATATACTGACTTTACATTTCCGTAAAAATTTACGTGAATATACGGACTTTTTAACAGGCCATAGGCAATTCGCGTGTAGTTGAACACTTTCGAAATCGGCCTCAAAAAGTCCTTGTTTTTGACCACGTATATTTTAATGTTGCACTTGCATGTTGTCGGCTGCGAATTATGAATATTATTGCTGTCTCTTTATCATAGCGTGTTATTTTTGTGTTGAACTGATTTGCTTAAGCATTGATGCTGCTATAGCTGATGATGTGTTTGTGAAGCAAGTTTCTCAAGCTCAAGAAAGTTATGTTCTGATTTCTTTTTTTTTTGTATAGATTTGGCATTCAAGGTATGACAGCTAATCCTGGTAGTGGACTGTTATAGATGTGTTTCTATCGTCGCTCGCATAACAGTCCTGGTGTTGCTGTTCGTTATATTAACCAAAGTGATGTAAGGAATATAATTTGTTGGAATACGCTTGCGTTACACGAAAGTGTTATAAATCATCCTGCTATTGTTTCTGTAGCTCAAGCTTCTGTGTTGTTTTCTCGTAAGAAATTTTAATTGTGGGATCAAAGAAAATGCTACGTGCGGAAATGCTAAAATATCGATTGTGCGTTTTATGTTCTTAATTATTTTTAAGTAAAAATTTCTTACGAATTGAAAAAGGAAATGGACATTGTCTATGCAGAGTGAAATAGATGCCATACAACTGTGCTAAGTTGATAAAAATTTATAAATTATTAATTTATTGTAAACTTTATTCATCTGCAATAAAGTTTATGAAAGGATTGAAATCAAATATTTAAGAAACCACGAATCTGTTAAGAGTAACTGCTGAGGAAGTTGGAGCACTCAAAATCTTATTACAAACGTATTTCCGTGTATAAAAGTGTGAATACAGGTTAAATATATACAGTAATATTTTCCTTGCACTTCATACAGACTTACCTGTTAACGAACCTTCCATTATGCCTTTTAAAGTTATTTAACTGATCTGTAGTGTCCCAAGACATCAAGACACTAATCGGACAACGATTCAGATAACAGGTGCGTTGCCAAAATTGTTTACCATGTTCTTTTCTGGATGATGCTTATTTTTGTGAGTAAAACTAATTGCATCGTATATATTATGCAGGGATTACTTAGCCAGAAATTTAATTCGTATGTTATTCCAATATTGGTTTTCACGTAATCATTAGTGCACGATGTGAACAGCGTACACCCCATCTAGTGTCATTTACCGATGTTAGACAAACAGCTATGACTGCACTAACATTTTTATGTTGTTGGCAGTTTCGCCGTCTTTTTATCCAACAGATGTTTATTGTCCATTAGGTCCATGCTACTGTCAGTTCTTACACATAGCGGAAGATTACGCTGTGGGCCAAATTAAGAAACTAAGTCCGGTCTCATCGATGTGTAACTGTAAACCACCTGACTTACACTTCATGTACGAATATCAAAACCAAGAAGCCAAGATGATATTGCTCACTTGATTTTGCAAAATTTATTCCTAGACATAATGGTGCGTAAGCGTGCGTCTGTAGTATGTTCGCGGGTTCTTGCAACTTTTTTGAAGCTCTACTGAAGTTATACTTTCAGACTAATTATCATTCAGCCNACTTTTTTGAAGCTCTACTGAAGTTATACTTTCAGACTAATTATCATTCAGCCACCTGTAACAGAAACGTAACAATACCTGGAAGAAAACAAGGAGAAACCAGTGTTCTTACGCTGGGCAGGTACTTGAAAACTTAATATTTTTAGGCCTATGCATAAAAGTGAGCTGTGTTTTCAACATCGCATTCGTAATGGCCTAAATATGCAATAAGGAACGTTTTATTTATAAATAAAGTATAAAACTTATACTACATTAAATAAGAACTATTTCTTACTAGCCACTTACACATATTTCTTCTCTGTTTTTTATTCATTTTGACCATGAGATACATTGTAAATTTATAGGCAAAATAGAAGGGACATTTTTGTTAACAAAAAAGAAATAAGACACGTTAATGTTAAAGTATTTATAACGCTTGCGAAATGTGATTTCTATGGGATGATTTTCACAGGTTTAATTCTGAAAGTGTGAAGATAGCGAGAATAGACTATACCCAACATCCTCTGTAAGGTAAATAATGGATCTTACGGAAAGGGAGATGGCTATGTTCCATTCCTGGAGCAACTTGATCTCTCCTGCGCAGTTCGCGATTTCACTACCTCCTACCTTTTTTTTTAAAGTTCTTTCCCGCACGAACGTGAAACTTCTTTTTATACGTCCAAGTTTGTTAATGCCTAATTAACTCAGTTCCCAAGTTCTCGAAGTTTAATTGCTCGAATGATTTCAACTCACTGTCTTAAACGCAGCTGTAGGAGCTAAAGGGAAACTTAGTGAGATCAGTATTTTTTGTTAAAGAAAAGCTTGAAAGCGTGCAAACATTTGAGACCAGGTATATTTATTTTATAATTTTTTAGAATTAAATAGTTTTAGTGCTCTCTCCAATTAAACTGTACTTAAATTGTCTATCGTAATTTAATTATTAAATAATGGGCATATTTATATTTTCTGTTTCATTCTGTAGGCAAAAGAAGTTTGTTTTTGCTCACTTATTTCAAAAACATGTATTTTAGATCATTTAGAATCATATCTCGCGGCTATGCACGCGTATTCTTCCTTTCGTAAGATAGGTGAACGTGATTTTGGGATGTTTCCGTGCCGGTTAGGCTTGTTTGACACCCGTATGCGAGTTTAGTCTGTTCGATGATCATTGTCGGAACGATTTCTTAATTAATATACCGCGGTATTTCTTTTATGGTTATTCGACTGCCGGCACAACGCAACGACAACGCAAGTGGCCGTAATCGCTAAGGCTCTTTAGGATCACACAGTTCGGGTTCCAATCCCGAGCAAGCCATACATGTGCGAGTTGCTTTTAGATATTACGTACTTAGGTTTCAAACTGTCTCGGTTAATTGAGCATTTTTGAGATGGACGTTCAAAAAAATTTCCTGCCACGTAACAGCGCGTATTTCAATGTACACCTTTAAAGTTGGCAGCTATGAAAGAAAAGTGGTTACATGTGTTAACATCGTTTCAAAAGTTTTATGTTTAAAATTTGAGAAGAGGATTTTTTAAATGTTGTTTATATTCATAAACTAACATACTTATAGCAAGTTATTTCGTAGAAACTTCACAGCTACACTTGATTGCCGCATTTGCGCAATGTTAATTTTACTCATGACGGAAGGTTTCCTTGAGGAGCCTTTAGATTGGTTTTTGCTGCTTGCAAATATCCAAAACGCGAGCACATACACTTTTTAATTCACCATGAAGTGGAAACTGCGTATAACTAAAGCACAATTAAATGTAAATTTAATGCTTTCAGACCCTCTTTAATTTACTGTATCAGGCGGTGCATACAAAATATGTTATTATGCGTTCTATAGGCCTACTAAAGTCGATACGACACTTGTTTTGTTGTCGCAGCCAATGAGCTGTAGGCTATATGTTCGGCTACAGTAATATGAATTAATTATAACCTAGCCCAGGAATACTGTTTGCGAATTATTTACCCACGGTTAATATAATCGGTCATTGAGATTCGCAGTGTGCAGTACAGACCAAAAATTACCTGCACATACGTAACGTACTCAACTGTGTACACTGGGTGTGATCGGGTTAAATGGTAAATTTCCGCATGATTGTTTATTGTGTTGGAGTTAATGGAGAGTTCGCTTGAAAAGTGGTCAATGTCTATTACAAGAAACCCTCAATATTTATTGGGTGATTAATTACAAAAGTTACACAGGTGGGTAGGAGCCAGTGGCGTGTGGTGAAGTGTTGCAAGGTAAGCTGGTGCTTGCTCAGTGTTGTACACACTCGGCGCACGCAGCAGGAACCAGTAACCAGAGTGAAGCCGTGGGAAAGAGAATGTATTGCGGCTACTCACGAGAGAGCGGCGATGCACCAATTACACACGTGCTATGACGTAAACTGCACTCCTACGTTTAAGTGGCCGATGTGTGAACTAGCAAACGATTAGGTATAGCACAGAGAGTGGTGTGTGGTGAACTGTTGCAGGGTAAGCTGGCGTTATCTCTGTGCTGTACCCGGTTCCTTGCTAGTTTACACTTCCACCACTAAAACGTTTCCCTAGGCTGCACGGTGGTTACTGGCTCCTGCTGCGTGCACCGAGAATGTANCACTTCCACCACTAAAACGTTTCCCTAGGCTGCACGGTGGTTACTGGCTCCTGCTGCGTGCACCGAGAATGTACAGCAGTGAGCATACACCAGCCTACCCTGCAACAGTTCACCATACGCCGCTGAGGTAGACTGTCTCCTTGAGCAGTGAGTGCGGAGCGTGTTCTGAGGGTCCTCGGAGCGTGGTCGTTCTGGCGCGGTTCACCAAACTCTCAGCTCGGCCGGGGTCCGTGGCCCGGCAGTTCATTTCCGCGCCGCGAAAAAGTCGAATGGCCGCTCTGGGACCCGGAGGGTGGTTTTTAGGGCAGGGGTGGAGGCAGCGCCCCCAGCTGGAAGAAGCCACCCCCTCCACTCCCTCGGGTGATTCTGCAGGACTTTGCCAGCACATAAACATCACTTCCTCCCGAGAACGGGGTAATGTATATCTACGCGTCTCCCCTCTTCGCCACCCTGCGGTGGTCACCGGCAGCCACTTGTTCATTTCTCGCTTCCTTCCTCCAGTCCCGGCCACCACTCGATTTCCTTTTCCGTCGCTCCCCGCGAATTTCTCTGCACCGGCTTTATGTCCTCCGCCGACCGGTATCTTTTCGAGGAAACTTCGCTGAGGAATGTGCCGCCGTAACCTCACTCACCGTCCACTGTGTGCTAACTTTCCACCATTTATACTCGGAGCTTCCTCTGGATATTGTTTACTTAGTTTTGTTGTGAAACCTAGATCTCGATCACCTGACGTGGACTAATTAAACGTTTGATGCTATGCAGTTGTGTATGAATTTGCTTAAAACAACTTCCTTGACCATTTCATGATAGCAGCAGTCGTGTATTACAGCACTGCGGCGTTTTTGTGGCTGCTCTGATGCATTCCTGGCGCCAAGTTGCATCCATTGTTTACATTACCATATGCGTCTCTTTTTGAGAGGAATAACTAAAATCAAGGGAAAAATATATTATGTAAAACATTTCAAAGTGTTTCGAGGACACAGTACGACCGTCTTCAGTTAATAATGGCCACGTAACGCTAACTTTGCTCAACCATGGATGCGTGTTTCACAAAAATGGATACAATCAATATACAGTCTGTCCGAAAGTTTTTCGTTGATAACAAACTATTTATATCCGCTATATGTATGATAGAGATGTGAAACCGGTGCCAAAATGTTGGCAAACTAACCATGTTTTTTTTTTGCAACAGGACAACACATCAGTAAGTCTCCACATGAGCACCCTCAGTAGAAAGTAGCAAATATAGTCGATATTCAGTTTCTGTCAATACATTAGCCAATATCACAAGAGCGTGGAGGCCAAGCTGTTGAGCCATCACGGCCAATCCATCGTCCAGGAAAAGCCGTATCAAGGTATGCACGAACCTCCAAACCCCAATGAGGAGGTTGGAAAATGACATCGGGGTGATATTCAAGCAACTGAGAAACCGCAAACAATTCCAACATGTCCAGATACACAGGNGTTGGAAAATGACATCGGGGTGATATTCAAGCAACTGAGAAACCGCAAACAATTCCAACATGTCCAGATACACAGGAGATATGATGGTGCCCTCAGCGAAAAAGAATGTTCCGTTAATTTTGTCGTGCAAAAGCGCGCACCAAACATTCACCTTTGGGCTGCCTCTGGTACATTGACACCTCACCAAGGACACTGAACCCGAAACAATAAACGTTTGTGTAAGATATCACGAAGATAACTTTTTTGCATCTGTAGCTCACGTCAGGCCCTACTTACTGATTTCTTGGGACTTCGCACNAGATATCACGAAGATAACTTTTTTGCATCTGTAGCTCACGTCAGGCCCTACTTACTGATTTCTTGGGACTTCGCACAAAAGACTGTCTCAATGCTTCCACCCTTTCAGCTGAGTTGATGGTCAGCTAATTCTCGGTAAGTCTGCAACAGATCCTGTGTTCTTGAACTTGTCATACCACTTAATGCTCTTGACGTCGGGCGGCATCTTTCCATACATTGTCTGAAAGCTCTTCTGCACTGTTATTGGTGGCTGGGTCTTGTGGTACCAGATGACACTGAACCTTTTACTGATTTGTGAGCATGTCCGGTTTCTTGGACACTGCAATTGCTACACTACAGCCACGTTACTGATACCTGCAACAAAAAAACTTGGTTAATTGGCCAACATTTTAGCACCAGTTTCACATCTCTATATTACATATAGCAAATATAAATAAAGTTTGTAATCAGGAAATAACGTCGTATAGAAAGTATTGACATAAAAGATGTGAAAGCAATTTCTTATACCACAGATATATGTTTTAAAACGTGTGTTAAAACCTTCCTTTCCACTGTGCTCCGAACTGAGTTTATCAGAAAGTTAAATTAGTATTAGAAGTCGTCGTTTTTCTTCCACTCGTAATAATTCTCAGCGGTTTAAATAACTTAAATTATTATATCTGTACAAATAATAAAAACTAGCGGTACTCAGGGTATAATTGATATAAGGGACAAAACGGCAATATGCTCATGTTGAGTGTAGAGGTTAAGAAGAATCAGTTGATCGCATGCAAAAGACATGCAATTTATGTGCGCAGTTGATACCCAGAACTAAAGTTGACAAGCTTACCCGGCAAAAAAAAAAAAAACTAGGTGCTAAAATTTTACTGACGGCTTTGGGTGTATTTATTGTTGTCCTGTCTGAAGTTTTCTAACGTCCTTATTAAACACAATCGTGAGAAATTCGGTAACCGAATATCTCCACGCGGACGAAGTCCATTTTTGTTGGTATAGTTGTGCACTAGTCGCAGTAGCGTGTTCGTAAATTAATTCAGAGGGACGCTTTTACTGCTTTAAAGTCAGAGCACCCACAGTTTCCCTTTTAAATGCGGCGCGGAGAGGATCAGGGCGTGATTCCTGAGCAATGCATGTGCGTGAACATTTTGGCAATGATCGTAGAACCTTTTACCCGGTAGTAGCTCTCTTGGTACGCTCCAGCAGGTAAAGTGTACGTGTTAGTCGGTTTTTTTGCTTTTTTGCATATTCTATTGCGTCCGCCAGCCGCTCAGTATGCTCGCAGCTCTCATACGGTAACCGCGTCGCTTACGCTTTTCCACGAGTCCTCTCAATTCCGCCGGAAGCTGTAGGTATGTTGGAATCGCCAGGAGGGCTTTGCTGCGTCTCGCCCAGCTGTGCCCGAAGTGCACAATGGCGGAGGCAGGGGAAAGAAGCACGGATAACGAGAGTGTCGTGCCGGCGGGGGAATGGCGGCTGCCACGGCTTGATAGGAGTGCTTGATTCCCAGAGGAGCTGTCCGCGTTACTGTTACACCGTCCGTCGTCGTCGCTTGGCGCGGGAACGTCGTGTCGTTCTCGCGGTTTATCATTGCGGTTAAGATCGCCCGCGTCAGAGACGTTATGGCACGTGCTTTCTGGGGAATCACCGGTCTTCGCGTAAAGGATGTTTCACCTTAACAATTCATACACGTGCTAACAGCCCAGCTTTTAGCCAATTATTTACGTTGGATTTCGTGGATGTCTCGTTATTTTTAATTTTTCTCAGGCTTTCATTTGAGAAGATTTGAGCTTTCGGCTCAACGGGAATTCGTACTTGCAACGACGCGAAAACGGATGGATTTCACGCGTAGCTTCCAGTCCCCTCCCGGCTGTCTTGATAAGAGAGATGCGTGAACCACAGAGTACAGAGGTGAAACATCCGCTTATACCACAAAATCCAACCGCGCACGCCAACAAAATGACTTCACTGGCCAGCAACGTTTCGGAACGCCGTTCGCCAATCAGCGCCTAGTAACTTACTCGCCAGATGGCAGCCCAGCCAATAGGAAGTCTTTAGCAGCACGCGGTAACCAGTCATACCCAAGGCTCGTTCCCAGAGCCTCGTGCAGCCAATCAAAGAATGGTTTCGCCCACATGAAAGGAACCGCTACGCCATTCCGCCTCTATGTACGTATGTACTCTGTGCGTGGACGTTGTAATGTCTCTCAAAATTGTACCCAAGTCATTTGGTGGCTTCAACTCGTCACGTATTATCAATTCTTCTCAGACATACACAACGTGTATGTAAAACATACCGACAAATTTTAATAGGTTATTCGTGAGGCGGAAGTAGAAATATTTGGATAGGCAACCCATGGTCGANAAAACATACCGACAAATTTTAATAGGTTATTCGTGAGGCGGAAGTAGAAATATTTGGATAGGCAACCCATGGTCGAAGTCAAATAGCAAGAGCGGCAGACGCTTCCAAAGTTTGAGAAAAAATGATTATTTAATATCATATTTAGAAAACTGCTCTCGGGACAGAAACAGATTAATGGTTTCTAATTATTTAAACCGTAATCATTAATAAAGTGAATGTCGTGAGCATGTAACCCACCTTAATCATGTTGNCTGGTTTCTAATTATTTAAACCGTAATCATTAATAAAGTGAATGTCGTGAGCATGTAACCCACCTTAATCATGTTGAGTGTGGGTCATGTCATCCTTATTTCTGCAAAAAGTAGTTTGTTACAGGAAAAAGACCCTATTTTACTAGAGATTATTAAATGTCGGCACAATTAGCAACATAAATGTCTTTTGCAAAAATTATCTCTAACTCTCTCCCTTTTCGAGTAAAAATTACATGTTTGATTTCACTGAGAACAGTTACTGCCTGCCATGTAGGCAACCAGTAATGGCTGTCTACGCGCCGTGCAGTTGTGGTGTGTGGACAGTATTTACAGGGGGTTTGTGGCAGAACTTAAACGTAATTTGTTTCGTCTAATGAGTTTTCTAAGAGGCGCGGAATATTGGTGTGCGCCATGGTGGCCTCCCACTCTCATTATCAGTACTGTAGTTCTCCTTCCTAACAGAGGAGAGGACTGTATAATAAAAACCCAAATTACTCAGCACGTTGCATGCATTCTACTACAAGTCGACATGACGAAGTATACGAACTCAGAAATGACAGACATGGTTCTACTTTACGGTAAATTTGAGGGTAATGCAAGAGTTGCTGTACGATTGTGCCATGAGAGGTTTCCAGCATGGCGGTAACCTCATCACGAGACCTTCACAACTGCCACTCAGGGACTGCGTGAAACAGGTGCGTTTAAGGCACGAGGTGGGTCTGGTCACCAGAGGAATGTCCGTACACGAAATGTGGAAGAAGAAGTACTAAATGTTGTGAAGGAAAACCCGTCAACAAGCACCCACGCCATTGCGCACGGAATGGGCGTGTCCCATTCCACTGTATGGCGTGTTATGCATGCNACCCGTCAACAAGCACCCACGCCATTGCGCACGGAATGGGCGTGTCCCATTCCACTGTATGGCGTGTTATGCATGCGCAGCTGCTGCGTGCCTACCACGTGCGAGATATACAGGCACTGGGACAAGCAGATGTCACTCCTCGACGTGATCTTCCGCATTTTTTCCTACAACAGTGCACAATAGTTCATTTTACTTCCATTGTATTGTTCACTGATGAAGCGACATTCACGAGAGACGGTTATTTTAACAGCAGGAACAGTCACATGTGGGACGGCACCAATCCTCATGCAGCCGCGATCACAGCCAACCAGCACAGATTTTNTATTTTAACAGCAGGAACAGTCACATGTGGGACGGCACCAATCCTCATGCAGCCGCGATCACAGCCAACCAGCACAGATTTTATGTGAACATCAGGGCGAGCATTGTGGGTGATTGGGTGATCATCTCATTGGGCCGCACTTGATGCCGCAACGATTGACTGGACACATGTACTGCCAACTCCTGCAATTTACATTACCAGATTTCCTCGAGGATGTGCCGCTCGCGGTCCGGCAACATACGTGGCTTCAACACGACGGCGCCCCTCTGCTTTCCACAAAAGCTGTACGTGATCACCTCAGCATGGCATTTCCAGCACGGTGGATTGAAAGAGGTGGGCCTGTTGTGTGGCCAGCACGCTCTCCTGACCTTGATCTGCTAGTCTTTTCCTTGCGGGGGTTCATCATGGCTCTGGTGTATGACACACCCATTGAGTCGGAGGAAGATCTGTTAGCCAGGATTATGGCTGCCTGTGACAAGGTTCAAGCTACACTGGGTTATGCCAGTCTTTATTCGCCGAATTAATTGTTGCAGTGAGGTTGACGGCCGCTATTTTGAACACTTGTTGTAACTGCTTATGATGGTATGGCATTAAATTAGTAGTGTAAGAACTTAAATTTCTTTGCTGATTTTTTTTTACACAAACGGTTGCGATTACTGGTTGCCTACCTGGCAGCCGGTAACAATTCTCTGTGAAATCAAACATGTAATTTTTACTCGAAAAGGGCGAGAGTTAGACAATTTTTCCAAAATATATGTATGTTGATAATTTTACGGTATTTAATAGTAAAAAAAATAGGAGAGTTTTCCTTTAAAAACTTTTTTTTCGGGAATTAGGGTGGCAGCACCCCTTTTCAACATGATAGAACTTGGTTACACGTGATATTCTCATTATTAATGATTACGGTTTAAATAATTAGTAGCCATTACTTTGTTTCTGTCCCGCAAGCAGTATGACAATAAATTATACTTTTTTCTTCTTCAAACTTTGGAAGCATCTACTGCTCTTGCTGTTTTGACCTGGACCAAGGGTTGCCTATCTCAATATTTCTATTTCCACCTCAGGAATAACGTATCAAATTTGTCGGTATGTTTTAGATACACGTTGTATATTTTAGATACACGCTGTATACCTGAAAATGCCTGACTTAAAACTTGTTGAAGATCAGTCTTTCCCCCGTCCTTGAGAGCCGATGAGGGTGAAGCGTTGTGGGTATGGAGCAGCGCCGGAATGAAAGGGCGTAGGAAACAGTATTGTATACTTGAGCTGGAGTCATTTATACTTCGTATGTTATGCTCCGTAGTCTATTCACAGTTTCTTTACACTTTTCGAAATCAAACCTTTGAAAAATCACCCCAGGTATGACGTGTTTGGTTGTTTCATAAATATACCATATATCACTAATGATTTATACTTCTGTTAATATAAAAGTATTTTATTTTTGATTAAATTCAACTTTTACTTATATTATATTTATACATGTAATGTTTTAATTGTAATTTATGTGAATAAAAAAGGGAGAAATAGGTGTGTTGGTAATGCCTATTAAGAAATAGTTCCCATGCAAAATATTATTAAACCGAGTGCACTGCCCAAATGCGATGCGTTCTCTTTGGTGTAATTTTCTAGACTTAAGTTTGTTTGCATGAGACGGAAGAATATCCTGAAAGTAGAACTGAAGCAGCACTTTAGTAAATCTGGAAGCAACCGTGAATGGACTATAGAAGTAGTTTTTCTTTGCAAGATCATAAGATAAGCTATAGAATGAAAACAAAGCCTTCGAGCTATGATTATTTACCGCACCGCTCCACGTAAACGCATTAACACGTTCTGATTTCAAACTGGTCACGTACAGTAATTTTCAAGTCCTGCATTCGCTTCAAGGAACTTCTTATGCCGTCCATGTGCAGCTTTGTTTATCAAGTACACTGTAAAAAAATTCTTTAGATTTACGGAAACTTTTACGGAGATGTAGAGTTAATTTACGGAAAGGCACTCCGTAATGACGAATAACGGAAANTTACGGAAACTTTTACGGAGATGTAGAGTTAATTTACGGAAAGGCACTCCGTAATGACGAATAACGGAAATGAACTACGTAAATATAAAATACGGAAGTTCTTCATATACTTTTTGTCTTCGATTTTGAGACACGAACAATGCAGATACCTGACGCGTAAAAAATCTCATCTTCGCAATACTACTTCGTGTAAAATAGTAGTAGGTGAATAGCGAACCACTAATGAAAATAAAACAATTTTTTCGTAACCTCGTTTTATAAACCGCAAATATAGCAAGCGCTCTAACATGACTTAAAACTAAGACAGGCGCGTTCGTCACTTTCATGTAAAATCCATATTTACGAAATACTTCTTGTAAAGGTGTGGTAGGCGAGTCTTTCGAGTTTATTGATTGTTAATTTTTCGATTCGTGTTCGAATTCCACTACAGGACAAAATATTTAAACTTTTTTTAATTTCTCTGCTATACACACTCTTTTTCTTAACCCTGTTTGTAAAATAGAAATAAAACAAACATATTCGCACATACTCTAACATGACTAGAAACTAAGAAGTTCATGCATCATTTTCAATAAATTTCATATTTACAACACTTCTTGTAGAAGCGTGGTAGGTGGGTGGATAAGGCGTTGAGCTGTCAACATTTTTTCAAAGTTAAAATCCCGCCACCGGACAAGATTTTTTATTTTTATAGTCATTTTTATTATCACAGTGATTCACCGCATAACGAAAGTAAAACGTTTTTTGCAACCCCTTTTTATAAAAGAATAGAAGTAAAAAAAACAAACTTGCAAGTTTGTGGACATGTTCCGTGAATTCGCGGAGATTAATTTGAAATGTACGGAGAGAACGCTATTGTAAAAAACGAAGAGACCGTAATTTAACGCAGATGTCTGGATAATTTGTAACCGGTATATTCCGTAATTTTATGGAGGTTTTTTTCTAACAGTGTACACTTCAGCGACGAAGCACTCGTTTGTGGACGATGANATATTCCGTAATTTTATGGAGGTTTTTTTCTAACAGTGTACACTTCAGCGACGAAGCACTCGTTTGTGGACGATGAGAGGGTGCTATACACTGCATTTTCCATCTGATGTCTTTTGTTTTCCTTTTGTCTTTGTATTGGGAGTTCTTTCCTATATTACTAACATCTAGTGATCACTACAAAGCTTTGTGAATGGAAGCTGTCAAAGCATTCTTCTGCGTGGTTTTTTCTGAGTTCAACTCGAGNGTGATCACTACAAAGCTTTGTGAATGGAAGCTGTCAAAGCATTCTTCTGCGTGGTTTTTTCTGAGTTCAACTCGAGCGTACAGAACGTATCATCGTGGTATGCAAGTAAAGGACTAGACAAAGTTGTTTTGTGCATGCGGAAGTATCTTTCACTATGGAGAGACGCGAGTTTATGACTCGAGCTTACGATAATAATATTTAAAACTGAATATCTCCATAAATTCGTTCAACTTAAGAAATATAATTTTTGTGCCGGAGGGGGGGGGGTGCATTTGTAGAGGTCCTTTTTTAAACGCATTTTGTATTAATCTATGGTGTAATTATGCTGAAAATGCCACAAAATAGTTAGCCATTACGCCAGACAGTTGTCACTACAGGGATTTTTTAAATGTATATCCGTCTGCTTTAGTGTTTAGACGTACCCTGCCAAACCTGTTTATATAGCAAATAAATAAAAATATATGAGATACGAGTTTAAAAAAAATATTAGAAGTGGGTTATTATTACCATGAGCGTGTACGCTATCCGCCTCCGACCATTTATTCATAGACAGCTTATCCGGCAGTTTTTTACGCCTACGTCTATTGAATAACCGGCTGATGGTTTAGTGATTAGTTGCACCGTAAATCGTTTCGTGGTGTTTTATGAGTTTTAATACTTTTTTCCCCCTTCATAGAAAACCGCGATGTTATAGCTTAGCGTTGCCAGCGTGTATACAAAAATTCAAGAGAATCACATATGTTAATCGGAAAGTGATTTTTCTGCTTGGAGTAGCGTTACATAAGTACGTTAATCTAGACAAATATACCTCGACACTGCATTAAACCTTCATCGGGCGTATACAGTTATAAGTTGTTCAAGGAAGAATTGACATACCAACGCATGTGCAGGCCATGTTTGGTGACCGAGAAGCGGCCAAATCAGGAGTATTTAGGGTGTCCACTACACAAATCTTGTCTAGAGTATAAACTAATTAATCTACTTATTTTTATGACACGTGCTTTTAAAGCCTAATACATAATTTTTAGTGGGAGTAGAGTAAATAATTATAAACATACTGAGTACTGAGATAAAATTAACAGTTTTCATCACTCACATCAGGCATGGACAAAACCACAAAAACTTTAATAAAATCAATAACTTGTAAAACAACAAACTCAGACGTTCTCAGAACACTNGCATGGACAAAACCACAAAAACTTTAATAAAATCAATAACTTGTAAAACAACAAACTCAGACGTTCTCAGAACACTTATGGCTTCCCTCTTAATTGCTTCAAATCCTCGCCACCAGACTGCAGCACTTTCCAGCGATGTAACAGCTGAGGGCCACGTTACCCGCACTGGCCACTTTACCGTGCTCTCCTNTAGACTGCAGCACTTTCCAGCGATGTAACAGCTGAGGGCCACGTTACCCGCACTGGCCACTTTACCGTGCTCTCCTCTACTGCAAAATATCAGACTGAACTTTTGCTAAGGAGGATCGGCACTCCACTCCTCCTCCCTATCCTCCTACTAATTCTCCTCCTCCTTCTTTTACCACATAGGGGGCCGTCTTTGTGGTTCCAAGCATCAGTTCACTCCTACTATATCAAACACAACTCTGGCAGTCATTCGTCCGTCAGCTGACAGAGATTTAAGATTCAGTGCACAGCGCGTGATGTAGGCCATGTGTTTTACATACATGATGAAAGCTAACATCATGTATAGTCGCTCGTTATGTAGTGACTACAGATCAAGAGTATAGAAAACCTTGGGAAGAAGTAGAATTGAAGATTAATTGCACAGTTTCAGGTTACGTTGTTTGAAATATTTTTTCTTCACATGCACTCCCGGAGCACTGAAGGGGAATCAGGCAGTAGTCTTCGCGTATCCACAAAAGAAAATTTGAATTTTTGTTTCCCCTGTGTCTTGTCGTCATATCATCATGTTCATTTTTTATTGGCTATGTTTTTAATAGTTTTCTATTTTTTATCTCTAGTTTTCGAAAATTTTCTTTTGTGGAAAAACAGTTAAAAACAAAACGTTAGGAAGTTATGATACATGTCGTGCAGTATTTTTGCAGCACAGTAGTAATATGCTATATATAACATTTTTATGACATTCAATTGCGGTAAAATACTTGCATTTTTTTAATGCCCACACTTCCAATGTTAACGAACACCGACAGAGTATACACAATTGTCCTTCTCTGGTATGCAACGCCATATTTCGGCTGGTAAAACTCTAACGAGATTGTTAATATGCTTGAAACAAATGTACAAACCAAAAATATTCGAGTTAACCAAAATACCTGTTTTAGTTTGCGATAGTTCACTGAGCAAGACATGTTGAAATTTCTCCANAAAATATTCGAGTTAACCAAAATACCTGTTTTAGTTTGCGATAGTTCACTGAGCAAGACATGTTGAAATTTCTCCAGTAAATTTCCTGAACCACGTAACAAATAAAAAAAAACAGAGTGATGACATGAACAATTATTTTAAACTGCAGGTAAACGTATTACATTTCTACAACGTTGAGATTTGTACTAAAAATTCGTGTAAATTAAAAATTCCTACTGTTCCTTTTAACAGTTTTTAAAAAGTAATTTCCCGTGGCTGTCGAATTTCTACAACTTCGAGATTTGCACTAAAATGTTATGTTAAATAAACATTCCTACAGATCCTTTCATTAGTTTCTGAAAACTAATTTTCCACCGTTGTCGTTTTTTTTACTATCAGAATGTAATTTCATATCNAATCCTTTCATTAGTTTCTGAAAACTAATTTTCCACCGTTGTCGTTTTTTTTACTATCAGAATGTAATTTCATATCACAACGAAGAAATATGTACTATGCTAGAAAGTAGATGAAAGAATTTCTGATTGTGGAACATCCTAAGCGAGTGAGTGAGAGATTCGGGCAGCGCTTATGAGCTGAGGTCTTCAGCGCCGATAAAGGGGCAGTCAGTGAGGCGGAGACGCAGCGGTAATGCAGTGCAATGCTGGGGAAATCTGGAGTCTCCCTAGAAAACTCACTGTCCAATGACAACATCCGCCACGTTTCCCCACTTGCTAAAATCCAGAAGATCCCTGCCGTGAATCGAACCAGTTCGTGGTAATGGAAGGCGAATAGCCTGTCCGCTACACCGCCGTGGTCTTGACTCTATAGCGAGTACCTCCATCGAGGATCTTGCAGGGACTACGCTAAAAGCCTCACAGATTGCTTCAGTGCCTGTTGTACTATACTCTAAATTTGAATCATTGGAAAGTCACTGATTCGCAGTCAAATCAACTACTTTAATCAGTGGAAATGGCTCCACTTAGAGCAAGTGGAAAATCACTAATTGCTTCATAGGGAAAAATTCACTGAATGAATCAGTGAATACTTCATCCAATCAGTTGCTAAAAGCAATTTTTTTCTTTACTTTTATTTTGTTGCCACAAACGTGTAAGATTTGATTGGTTCAAACAAAAATGTGTATGGCCGGCCGTACTATACAATTTCGTTTGTAAAAATAACATTTTAACTTGATCGGGTTTGGAACCCACGACCTTTATTTAGTCTGGATCTTTGCGTCTGTGCTTCATCGGCTACGATGACTGACGGTTGCGAATTATGATTTCTACNCCTTTATTTAGTCTGGATCTTTGCGTCTGTGCTTCATCGGCTACGATGACTGACGGTTGCGAATTATGATTTCTACATTTATCAAGAGTATCAATATTAAGTATGGTGTGTGCGTAGATATTTTCACGTTTTATAGCATTGTTTATTGTTTTGTGTGGAAATTATTCCGGAAGGATTGTTTATGCAATTGATAGGCGTTAAATAAACTCACTAACAAACACTCTTAGCNTTGTGGAAATTATTCCGGAAGGATTGTTTATGCAATTGATAGGCGTTAAATAAACTCACTAACAAACACTCTTAGCAAACTAATTGTCAGAATAATTACAAACTAACTCTAGAACTGATACACATTGTTTAACTGATCCATCAATTAAAAAGCAAACCACTGAAAAACAGCGAATGAAATGGTTCAATAACCAGTGTAAAATGTCACTAAATCTATAAGTGAAGGAAAACGGGCGTTTTTTNAACAGCGAATGAAATGGTTCAATAACCAGTGTAAAATGTCACTAAATCTATAAGTGAAGGAAAACGGGCGTTTTTTTCACTAATTCGTCAGTTCAAGTTAACTTAAGTGACTGTTGAATAAGTCCGATTCTGTGATTCAAACAGTGNTTTTTTTCACTAATTCGTCAGTTCAAGTTAACTTAAGTGACTGTTGAATAAGTCCGATTCTGTGATTCAAACAGTGAAATTTTCTTACTGATTCAGATTTAGAGTGTAGATGTGCTTGTTTTCTTATAGATATTTTACTTTTTGCAAGTACATAACTTCTGACTTACGATTAAGGGAGACGTCTTCAATATCGTTTCGTTAAACAATTTAAAGATAATTTACGGGCTTATGATAGGGGCCGCGGTGGCTGAGCGGTTAGGCTGCGCTCTCCCACGAAGGCGAACCAATCACCGACCGGACAACTCCCGGATTTTTGCAAGTGGGAATCGTGCCAGACGGTGCCGCTGGTCGACGGGTTTTCTCGGGGATCTCCCATATCCCCCACCCCTGGATTCCGGCGCTGCTCCATTCTCACCTCATCCTACCCTCATCGGCTCTAAACACCCGTTGTTAAGAGTTGCCCAAATTTCTGAACACAACTCAACGGGCTTATAATATTTCCCTTGTACAATAATTAAAATAGCTGGTGTTTACTTATTTTGCATTTAGATATCGTTATATTCTGCTCAAGTTTTAATAACACTCCAGGCCTGACTGACGGTAGTTTAATTTTTTTTCCAAAACTTCCCGTTTCCTTCCTGTGAGTCAAGTAATTCATTTGTTTTTCGCTGCTTCTTGCTCCTCTTCGTCCAGCCCTATTCCAAGCACAGCGAGGAATAAGTTCAACAATTTTTATTCTCGTCCTTTCTCTGTACGCTTCCTATTTGTGTCCGCCTACTACGTATATTTACTTGCCGCAAACAAAAAAAAAAAGAGAGAGAATGAAAGCAAAAAAAAAAAAGCGTGTAACGCTGGTGAGCATTAGTGTAAGTAGAGTGCATGGCGTTTCGCCGCTACTCAAAGAAAATGTTCGGCTTGAACCTTGGTGTTTTTTTATAACCGCTGCATGCTGGACTTTTTTTCCTTGGGAAGCCATTGCCAGAGTTTTGCACGGAAACTGGTATTTTAGCTACGTGTGATTAGAAAGGCCAGGTTAATGCAAATTAAAAGTTACATCATTTTACACCCTCCATCATAATTACATTTTTTTTNGTGATTAGAAAGGCCAGGTTAATGCAAATTAAAAGTTACATCATTTTACACCCTCCATCATAATTACATTTTTTTTAAATTGTCTGTTACTAAAGGTTACAATCATCATGCAACGTACACCAAGGAAATGTTTCGAGAACAAACCAACTACACCTCACGAAGAATGTCAATTATTTTATTTTGTTTCAAGTATTACGCCTTTTTTTTTTTTTGCCGTAACAAGGTTAGACGCAGCTGTAATTGTGTTTTCTTTGAACATAAATTAATTTCTTAAACCTTATACTGTTTTAAGCTGACTTCCCATTGAAAAAAAAAAAATCCCATGAGATGACCTTGCTGTATGTGTGTCCCTCAATAACTTAAAAACTTATATTTTCGAATTATATGGAGATTGTTACATTTCCACCAAATTTTGATTGTAGTTAAGCAGAGATAGACTAAGTAAATTTATGGGAAACTAATAATGTTACCACTTAAATTCAAATTGGCCGTCCATTGGATTGATTCGAAACATATTTTATCAGTTAGTAAGAGCGTAAAGGATAACAATTGATAACATATTGAAACCATTGGTTTAAGATTCGTGCTGTTTGATTAATTAACTCGTATTTCTAGAATACGCCAAACATTTTTCTTTAAGGTGTCAAATACGTATTTTCGGAAAGGTGGCCGAGATATATCTTTAAGATGATTTGCCAGTCACGGGAATCGTTAGACAGGTTTAAATTAAACATGGTGCACCGGCGACATCTAACGGCAACATTAAATTCCTCGATTTTGAAAGTCCTTTCTTGAATATTAAATTTGTTCGTCATCTGTCAGAAATGTACCCTACTGTTGCCCGCCAAGTTCGGCATGGAAGTTGTGTATTTGAAGACAACCAACATTAGTGGAATTTCATAAGTTTTGACTCAATTTCAAAACAGCAGGTCACGAATNTTGTGTATTTGAAGACAACCAACATTAGTGGAATTTCATAAGTTTTGACTCAATTTCAAAACAGCAGGTCACGAATGCTTACCTTACAGTTTTATATTTCTTGGAATAATTTATCCCATTTAATCCACTCTTTCTGTACTGCTAGTTATTTCACAGGGTAGACCATTCAAAAAGAGACAAACCCTCTCTTCCNTATTTAATCCACTCTTTCTGTACTGCTAGTTATTTCACAGGGTAGACCATTCAAAAAGAGACAAACCCTCTCTTCCGCCAGTTTGGCCTTAATACAGAAATTAATTTTAGTGTCTTGTACATTTCGGGCGTTAATAATTTGATTTCTACCAAAATCCGTAAACAGCTAGAGCAGTCGTGATTGACGAGCCGTTTTGGTATTGTTAGATTACGTAATATTTTCCAAAATGGTGGTCTTAAAAACAATTTTATGCAAATGGTCGTGTATCTGAAACTTTTGGATTTTTCAGAAACAATTCAAAGTGCCTTATTTTGGAAAGAATTTTCGGTTTACTTTATTTTGGAAAGAAAATCAGAACTCAGCCCGCTTTCGTGGAAAATATTAAGATGAAACTTCATATGTAAGTTTGACAAAATCCTGTTTAAATTTTTACTTCATTTCGAAAGTTGTTATCACGCACTGGCCCTTTTCTTTATTCTTGCATAATATATATCACAATGACGCTGAAAATAAGCATGGTAATCATGCTGAAAAAATTAGTACCAGTTGCTCGATTTTAAGTAAATGTATATTTTAACAATTTCTTAATAATTTTTCTGGAATTTGGTATTCGAAAGTTTAAAAATATAATGGTTAACATTGGTTTTTGAATGCTAGAATCGTACGCCTTATATGATTTAATTAACAATAACTGGGAAAATATAAATAAAAAGTTGCACAATACAGAGCTATGTTTTTGATGGCTGTACACTCTAAATTCGAATCAGTGGAAAACCACTTATTGTTTCAGTGAGAAAATTTCACTGATTGGATTAGTGACGTGAAACAATTTCACTGATTGAATAAGTGACGGCCAACTGCTGTGGCGAAATAAATATTGTTTTTATTGAATTTAGCCAAATCATTGTGAGAAATAAACATATCTATGATAGTTTACTATTTATATTGCGNATATTGTTTTTATTGAATTTAGCCAAATCATTGTGAGAAATAAACATATCTATGATAGTTTACTATTTATATTGCGCAATTTAACGTAATTTAAAAAAAGTAAAAAAAAATCTTCAGAGGTGGCCGTGATTTAACTCACACATCCTCTCCACTTAGCTTTTTAGCTGTTATTTTACCATCTGCACTACCAAGTCAAAATGACAAATAAGAGTAAAATATATGGCTTATACTTCTTTATCGAAAGCGTGTAGTTTTAGATTGTATGCACTNAGTTTTAGTTTGTATGCACGTACTTTTCGTTTTTGGTTTAATTGGTATCGTTAGAATTGTTAAAACGAATTGTACATAGGAATGCATTATCTTCACCACTTTATATGCTTTAAACTTTCAAACAGAGCGCTGTGATGATTACATGAAAACGAAATGGAAGACGTCAAAATGGAATGAAAGGCGGAATGTTCATATTACCTCGTAAAATGTTATTTTGAAAGACGAAACACATTTTAGAAAGTATTTTGTATTGGTTTTATTAATTTATTCGCTGTTATTTCATTAGATATGCGTTTTTTAACGGCCAATTTTACACGCTGTTTAACTAATCCATGAGTAAAAAAAACAAGTCACTGAAAAACAGTGAAAAAAAATGACTGATGAATCAGTGGAAAATATCATTGAATCAATAAGTAAAGGAAAACTGGCCTTTTTTTCACTGATTCAACAGTTAAATTCACTGAAGTGACTATTGAATCGGTCAGGTACAATTAACTGTTTGAAACAGTGAAATTCTCACTGATTCAGATTTAGAGTGCAACGTTTTTGGGAAATAATTTCGCATATTGACGAAATTTGTAAAGTTAAAAACTTTATTCAATGAGACACTGGTTGGCAACGGCAATTATTTTTTTTGTGGAAACGTTGTCATGTGTTTTTTTCTCTTTTTTTGTGTTGAATACAAAATCTCAGCAATCACGTGTGTCCGGAATAATGGTTCATTCAATGACTTACTCCCATTAAAATATTCATTTACATAAGTACACGAGTGAAATTATACTGTGGATTCAGCGAAAAAGCTGTTGTTGTNCTCCCATTAAAATATTCATTTACATAAGTACACGAGTGAAATTATACTGTGGATTCAGCGAAAAAGCTGTTGTTGTATGGCAAATCAGAAGATAGCGCTGGAAATGTAAATAGTGTTAGAGGCTGCGGAATTCAATGCATTTAAATATAATTCGCATTTTCATCAGTGAAATTCGTGCCTGAAATAATATGATTTCGATGATTCAAGTTTTGCCTTTTTTGCTGAACTTTTTATAACCGAACGGAATTGAGTAAATATATCATGTAGTCATCATAAAACGGACCTCAGACAACCGGAAATTAAGCGGCATATGAGTCGTTTATCTCACTATAACCAACGTCATATTGGATATCTGTTACAATAATCTCCAAAGTTAATAAACCTGAAGCCTCTAATGAAATACGAGTAAAGGCATTGTGCCAATAAATATGTCTGTGTCATGAACGTTTCCATTATTTTTTTTTTTTACTCCGGTATATCCGTACTCTGAGATCCGATTTTTTTTTGCGTACCATGCCATAATCGAGTTGGTAGAAAAAGCGACGTACGGAAGGACTTCCACCACGCACTATGCGTGACGCGGGCGTTCCCTCGTGTTAATTAGTGCGGCACAAAGGCGCGAGGTGCTCGCCATCCGGAAGTGGACGTATAACTTCTGCAGAGTATTCCGCCCGCCACCCGGATGCTCGGGTTTCCCTGGTCGCTGCCGCGGGAGCGAGCGTCCATTGTCGCCATCGAGGACAAACACGTATACATGTTCGCTAAGGACAATGCCTTTCGGCTGGCAGCTGCAAAATTTAAATAGGAAATCCCATGTTAAGAAAATCTCCCCTCAGTGCGTTAATTTTAAAGATAGGCGTTTCAAACAAAATGTATTCTTCACGAAATTTTTACGAGAAGTTCCCTACAGCGGAGATGTTTCTGTAACTTATTTAGCCTGTTTGCACGATATTTTTAAANGTTTCTGTAACTTATTTAGCCTGTTTGCACGATATTTTTAAAACTAGTGTTTTACAAAAAAAAAATGTACATACTTTTTACCTCTATTGAAAATATACGCTCGTACGGATCTTCTACTGAAAAATTNAAAATTAACATTAACATTTTTTTTTTAAATTATATATAAATTTTTTAACGTCAAAGTATTTTATGAGGAAGTTGCTTAAATATTTTTGTTTGGAACTGTTATCTTTAAAATTGATGCCGACCTCCCGTGGTGCAGTCTGTTGGTGCGCCGCTGACCTGCGGTACGGGAGGTTCTAGGTTCGAATCCTAGGTAATGCATGGCCGTTGTTTAAGTTGGGTTATAAGTTAGTTTGTAAGCCGTCCCCTGATAAGTCTTCAGGCATAACACTGGGGGACGTTGACAAGCCCTTTCCAATTCCAATACAATTTAAAATTGATGTATTGAGAAGGAATTTCTTTAATATTGGTTCGCTATTGAAACTCTGTGACTGCAGGTTTGGTAGGCAGAGCCCTTAATTGAGCACTTTTGAAGCCAACGTTTAAAAAATGTCACTGCCCCTACTTGCATATATTTCAATATGCATATTGGCTGGCATGCGTTCAGGAAAGTTACTGAGGTTGGAGGGAAAGTAGTTCCACGTCTGAAAGTTGAATTAACAATCTTGGGTAAACATTTACGAATAATGAAATTATTTATTTTGCTTTCCATTTTTTTATGCATCTAAATGGAAGAATGAGGACATTTGTAAAATATTGACCTGTCTAATAATTCCATATATTCTTTTGACCGACGCATGAACAAAGTGACCAGGCCCATATCAATGTTAATTTTACATATTCTTGAATAATACACTATGCTCAAACAAGTAGATCTTCAGCAGTGCTTTGAAAAGTGTGCAGCTTACCGCGGGCAGCCCCTACCCCAACGCGCACGGCTCGCGAGCTAAATGGCGCGGTCGCCATCTGCATAATCTCCCCGGCTGCTCTACTGTCACCTGCTTACGTGTACAATCTGTGCGCGGGCGACGCCCCTTCCTCCCTCGGCGACCTCTGTGGCCTTGGTTGCATGCAGCCCGCCTCAGCAGCCCGCGTGTGGCAGAGCCGAAGAAAAATACCGTGNGCGACCTCTGTGGCCTTGGTTGCATGCAGCCCGCCTCAGCAGCCCGCGTGTGGCAGAGCCGAAGAAAAATACCGTGCGAGCACTTGTCACTTGTCGTCTATAGTCTATTCTGGGTTACTGTCAACTTTTATGAAGCCCTCTTGAAGTTCTACTTTCAATATACTACCCCGCCTCATGCAAACAAACCTTAACCGATTCTAGAAAATTGTCACCAAAGGAACAACGCACCGCATTCGTAAGCACTAAGTTTAACAGTATTTTGCATGAGAACAATTTCTTACTAGGCATTACCAACATAATTATTTTCCCTCCGTTTTTATTCTTATTAATTATAAAATTATAATTTTTAGATAAAATATGAATAATAATTCAATTTAACTAAAATTAAGCCAATCTTAGGTTAACACAAGTATTAAGTTCTTGTGATACATGGCGTATTCAAGAAACAACCAAGCACGTCATACATGGTGTGATTTTTCAAAGGTTTGATTAAAAAACTGCGAAGAAACCGCGAATAGATTATATTCCAAAGTCACCTAACCGTAAGCAGAGCTTTCTCATTTTGACTGACTGATACCGAAATTTCATGAACAATTACGTATCGTGCGAGATTTGCCGTACACCAATCAGTCTGCGAGTACTGGTATGTGCTAAGCGTTGTTACTGTAAGAATTTTATAATTTCACCACGTATTTAACTTTCTCGTCAAATAATTTAGGTTCTGTTACCGTGGATACTTGGCGTACAAAAAATACAATTTGCACTTTTTTATACGTTGACACGCTTTTGTAAATACGCAGTTTCTTGCATGTAATCGTGTACTTTCGACTTCCGAATGGGGTTTTTTATTTTCTAGTTCCGTAGGAGAGAAAGTAGCTAAAAAAAAAGGGGGCATGTAAACAGTGACATGTAACTATGAAGTGTCTGTAGAGAATTCTTTAAGTGCGAGGACGTGCAGTTCACAATTAATTTATATTATTGCGCCATAAAACTGATAGTTGACAGTATATACCATAGATACGAGTTGTCAAGAAAAGGACGTTATTGTAGAAACGACGAGGCAGCCTATACGCCTACCTGCGTTGCCCTGAGAGCTCCGGTGCCGCTATATCTCGAAAACCCAAAACACCTCCATTTAGTGTTGCAGATTCGCAGAACCCTGTAGGTGACCACTGGAAAGCCATCTTATCATCCCTTATCTGCACACGTTACGTTAATCTCTTTGAAACCTAGCATGATCTTCCTTTATTTTTACGAAAACATTAATGAGAACCTGAAACGTCNGCGACCTCTGTGGCCTTGGTTGCATGCAGCCCGCCTCAGCAGCCCGCGTGTGGCAGAGCCGAAGAAAAATACCGTGGGAGCACTTGTCACTTGTCGTCTATAGTCTATTCTGGGTTACTGTCAACTTTTATGAAGCCCTCTTGAAGTTCTACTTTCAATATACTACCCCGCCTCATGCAAACAAACCTTAACCGATTCTAGAAAATTGTCATCGAAGGAACAACGCACCGCATTCTAAGCACTAAGTTTAACAGTATTTTGCATGAGAACAATTTCTTACTAGGCATTACCAACATAATTATTTTCCCTCCGTTTGTATTCTTATTAATTATAAAATTATAATTTTTAGATAAAATATGAATAATAATTCAATTTAACTAAAATTAAGCCAATCTTAGGTTAACACAAGTATTAAGTTCTTGTGATACATGGCGTATTCAAGAAACAACCAAGCACGTCATACATGGTGTGATTTTTCAAAGGTTTGATTAAAAAACTGCGAAGAAACCGCGAATAGATTATATTCCAAAGTCACCTAACCGTAAGCAGAGCTTTCTCATTTTGACTGACTGATACCGAAATTTCATGAACAATTACGTATCGTGCGAGATTTGCCGTACACCAATCAGTCTGCGAGTACTGGTATGTGCTAAGCGTTGTTACTGTAAGAATTTTATAATTTCACCACGTATTTAACTTTCTCGTCAAATAATTTAGGTTCTGTTACCGTGGATACTTGGCGTACAAAAAATACAATTTGCACTTTTTTATACGTTGACACGCTTTTGTAAATACGCAGTTTCTTGCATGTAATCGTGTACTTTCGACTTCCGAATGGGGTTTTTTATTTTCTAGTTCCGTAGGAGAGAAAGTAGCTAAAAAAAAAGGGGGCATGTAAACAGTGACATGTAACTATGAAGTGTCTGTAGAGAATTCTTTAAGTGCGAGGACGTGCAGTTCACAATTAATTTATATTATTGCGCCATAAAACTGATAGTTGACAGTATATACCATAGATACGAGTTGTCAAGAAAAGGACGTTATTGTAGAAACGACGAGGCAGCCTATACGCCTACCTGCGTTGCCCTGAGAGCTCCGGTGCCGCTATATCTCGAAAACCCAAAACACCTCCATTTAGTGTTGCAGATTCGCAGAACGCTGTAGGTGACCACTGGAAAGCCATCTTATCATCCCTTATCTGCACACTTTACGTTAATCTCTTTGAAACCTAGCATGATCTTCCTTTATTTTTACGAAAACATTAATGAGAACCTGAAACGTCNTTTACGTTAATCTCTTTGAAACCTAGCATGATCTTCCTTTATTTTTACGAAAACATTAATGAGAACCTGAAACGTCGAATTAAAAACCCGAACCGGTAATGCTGTTTGCATCAGCCTTATATTATGCCTGCGATCTATTAAATGCTGTGCATCACACGTATCTAACTTTGAAAGATGGGCACTGTTCTTTTTTCGTTTTCGTGTTAGTAAATAGAAAACAACAATCTCGTAAAAAAGTACCGAAAATAGTAAAGTTAAAGCTGCACGTTAAATATAGATATTCATAAAAATACCTTGAAGACTATTGTAGGTTATTGGCGGTAAAGTGAGCACTTTTGAAATCAACCTTTGAAAATGTCGCTGCCCCCAACTGCGTATATTTTAAGGAGCACGCCGGCTGTCATGCGCCTAGCAAAGTTGGTAATGACGACGGAGGGAAAGTAGTTCCATGCTTTAGCGTTTAATTAATAATGTTAGGTAAACATTTGTGAATACTGAAGTGATTTATTTTGCTTTCTGTTTTTAATACGCATGCTTGTAAGGATTAACAAATTTGTAAAATATTTACTTTCCCGGTATTTTCACAGTTTCATTTGACCTACGCACCAATGAAGTGATCAGGCCAATGGTGATGGTAATTTCAATATGGTGGAAGAATACACAACATGCATACAAGCAAAGCTCAAGCAGTGCTTTCAAAAGTGCTCAGTTTACCGTGAACAACCTTTATCGACGCACGTCATATAATAAGTTATAATAAATAGTAATCGTACATTCGAAGGAAAATATTTTAAGGTGTGCATGTTTCGGAAACGTATAGATAAAGTAGCAGTGTTCCTTTATTATTTCCTTACTTCCGAGAGTTTACACACTCGCAGAAGAAGAACCTTGCCAGGAACTGGGGAAGGGGAGGTGAAGTTACCGTGTCCACTTGGTTGGATTTGCCGGTGAATAATGAAGGGTGTGGGCGTAGTTAGTTATTCTGCTCTGGTGGGCGGGAGAAAGTTTGCTTTCCAAACTGCCCGTTTGTTTCTCGATAAACTACGCGAACTGTATGCTAATTACGTAGTTTCNGGAGAAAGTTTGCTTTCCAAACTGCCCGTTTGTTTCTCGATAAACTACGCGAACTGTATGCTAATTACGTAGTTTCTGCTGCAAGCACACTGGCCCGCTCTCCCCGGTCTATAACGCGTTCATTACGATAATGGCTCGCCCCGGAAGGCCATCGCTGACGTGCCAAGCTGCACTGCGCGGCCTCGTCCACATGGCTTAGATTTATTTCTTATAGTTCTGTGAGTTTTGCGTGCCTTTTCCGATTCATGTTTAATCATTCTCCTTCTGTGCTTAATTGTCAGGGTATTGTGCGTTTGCAATAACAGCGTGTTGTTATCGGTACTGGAAGTCTGCTGTGCGCAGTTATGTTATTGGCGATGTTTGGTTGTCTATAACCGCTGTCACACTGTCAAATTTTCGCCTTCAACTATATTTGACAATAAAATTTGAATACAAAATACGGCCATAAAATTTTTCCTTCCAACAAATTTTATCCAATAATCTTCAATGTGTTTGAAAATGTGCCACACTGTCAAATTTTATTACTTGGATAATCTAATGAATTATTATCTTTAAAATTATTTTTATTGTGCGATATTGCTTTTGTTTTTCTTTGCAGTCAGAAATTTAAGGAATGTTGTAATTTATTTTCGCTTCTTTAATAAATTCAAATTTTATTTATGAGAGATGTTTCCTGCACAATGAAATTTAATGCCCCTGAGTTCGTAATATTATGTGCAATATTCACTTAAAATAGCATTCATGCTTCTACATAAACCAATAATTTTTATAACCTACTTGGTTTCCAGCAATTGTTCGTTATTTTAAAGTTTAATGACGCCAATTTGTGTCGTGCGCGATTCTGATTGGCCGAGAGCGTCAAACATCAAAGAAATTATAGAACCGGTCCAATCTTCAAATGTTTGAGGGAAACTGAAGCCATCCATCTTTCTAAGACAAATATGGCTGTGTTTTGGAGTTTCTATGACGCCATAACTGTCCGTATTTATTTGACCAGACTTAACGGAAGCAGTTTGACGGGAGAATTTGACAGTGTGACAGGAGTTTAACGCATTTACTAAATGTTTTGCAGCTCTTTTGTGTTGTGTTGCGTGGTTGCGGTGTAAATTACACATAAGAAGAGAGAGAGTGNGGGGGGGGGGGGGGTGTTTGTGGTTACTGGGCGTGTACTTGTGGGCGGCCATCAATACTGTGCATTCGCGTTCTCACACATCAGTTATCAACGTAATATCCCAGCATAACAGGACATCCTGAACTAACCTATAGGATAGTGCGTGAATTCAGTTTTTACAATTTCAACTAACCTAACCTAAACTTCCTTATAATACTAGCACACGTTAGTATTTTTCCTGTTTAAACTAACTTGTAAGCTGTTCGCTGTTAATTAAGCACTTTTGAAATCAAACTTTGAAAAATGTCAACTGATGCTACCTGCAAAATTTTTAATGTCTTTCATGATATTTGTAAAGTTGGCAATCACAGAAGAAAAGTAGTTCAATTTATTAACGTTGAATTAGAAATGTCGCGTAAACATTTTTGAATACTGAAATGGTTTATTTTGCTTACTGTTTTCTTAATGCAATTGAGTGTAAGGACGAGCAGATGTGTAAATACTTACTTTTCTAACAATTTCACAGATTCACTTGACAGGTGCATGAATAGATTAATTAGATCCATAGCAACGTAGTTTTTGTTTAGTAAACTCGTCCGGATCTTCCCATATAATAAAATATTAAATGGACATGCAAATAGTTATATTTATTCGCTCATGTTTTGTGCATATTTATGCTGTAAAATGCATTCAAGTTCGTTCTATTAAAATTTAAGCGAAATTCACTAATTCTGAGCTACGTGTTGCAACAAACATTTTCCAAAAACAGGCGATTTAGTTTTTCAAATACAACAAAACTGCTTACTTACACCACGGGCTGCATTACATCACAACGAGAATTTACACCTAAGCAGTCATTTTTTTATATACGTTTAGGTTAGCTCAGCATGCGAGCCGTCCTCGTATAATTCTCATATTATAAAACCGGAAGGAGAAGAAATTAAAATAATTAATAAAATGTATAACATTTTAATCGTTATTGTTAATTTCTAAGAAATTGTTCACAAATTTACCACATTAGAGTACATGTGTATTGAAAAAATACGAATGTTAAAAAAAAAGTGCATACAACCGCAACTTTGTATTGTAACAAAGCTCAAAATTTATACATTCACATCCTTGTATATGGTTATTACTACAATCTTATGTATAGGTTATAGTTCAGTCACGGTTACTTCACAGTTTTTGTACACATTTATTATAAATGAAATATTATAATTTATAAATAAAATATTGGTTAAAAAACATTAATTTAAAGAATAATAATATACTTCTATGTTCACAGAGGTATAAAACGCTCGTGATAATGGCATATTTAGAAAATAACTTAACACGTCGTACACGGAATAATTTTTTAATGTTTTGATTAAAAAAGTGTGAAGAAATCGCGTATCCTAACTAATATTATAAATGCGAAAGTGTGTTTGTTTGTTTGTTTGTCCTTCTTTCACGTCGCAACGGAGCAAAGGATCGACGTGGTTTTTTGTACAGAGATAGTTGGAGGGCCGGGAAGTAACATAGGCTACTTTTTATCCCGAAAAAAATATCTCATTCCTTCAGTAAATTTTTTTTAGTAAAAATAGCACTCGGGGTACGATGCTGTGTCAATGTAAGTTGTTAGTGTGGGACGAAAGCACAATGTCACACAAAAAGCGATAGAGGCCCTAAACCGAACTCTACAGGATATATGAAACAATACAGACATTATGGGAGGAATGGTTGTATTTACTGGCTGGTGATTTCCGCCAAACTCGGAGGGGCACACCTGCAGATGAAATTAAAGCCTGTCTCAAATGGTCAAGCTTATGTGCAAATGTCAAGAAATTCAGCTTGACAACAAATATGAGAGTGCACCTCTACAATGACGTTGATACAGGACGTTATGCTGATACACTATTAAAAATTAGAGATGGGCGGTTAGAAACAGATGCCGAGGGCTGTGTGTCACTAACGGGTGCAGAGTGATACGGAATGGAACTTATTGCTAGCGTTTACCCAGATTTACAAAGAAATATAAATGACGACCAGTGGCTATTTAAAAGAGCGATTCTAGCACCAAAAAATTACATCGTTAGTGCTCTGTTTTGTGTTTATGATCAATGTCTGTCTACTAACAAATACCGTAATTTCTTCCTATAAGTTTGTTACTATAACCACGCGAGCAACATTTAATGATGAAGTTTTTCACCTTGCACTTATTGAAATTGAAAAGTATGTGCAGATATTGTCAGGAAAATGTATAAAAAGCATGGACTTTATTTTAAAAAACCTAAACAATAATTCTGAGGTCCACGCGAGCGGAGCCGTGGACACAGCTAGTAGACTATAAAAACCTCATTGCGGTTTAGGAAGTTAATTTATATTATTTTTTCTTCAGTGCGGGAAAGAAATTTATTGGGTATTTTTTTCGTTCTTTGATAAATTCCGGCTGGTTTGTTTATCTCCGTCTATGCTTATTCACGTCATCAATGAAATGTTTACCCAACTATTATACTCGTATCTTCATACTCTTTGAATCAAACCTTTGAAAAATACCCTATGTATAACGTGTTTGTTTGATCCCTAAATATTTAATGTTTCGCACCATGCGTTTTATTTTTCGTTCAACTGTACTTTTACTTACATTATATACATAAATTATAACATTTTATTCATAATTAAAATGAAGGATAAAAGAGAGAGAAAATATGTGTGTTGGCAATGCTAGTTAGAAATACACAGTCAAATCACATTAGTATGACCACCTGCTAGTATCACAGCACGGACAGCAGCTAGACGAGCCGGCAGTAACTCAGTCAGTTGTTGAAAGGCCTCCACGGGTATCTGGAGCCATGCTGCCTGCAGTGCGTCCTACAACTGTTGCACGGTGCGTGGCGGTGGCGACAGACGGCGAATACGACGATCGAGGTTATCCCACAGATGTTCAATTGGATTGAGATCGAGGCTGTTTGGGGGCCAGGAAAAATCTTTGAAGTCTTGATCGTGCTCTTCAAGCCACGTGTGGACACTTCTAGCCGTGTGGCAAGGCGCATTATCGTGCTGGAAGATCCCAACCTCCCGAGGGAAGACAATCATCATGTACGGGTGGACGTGATCGCCGAGGGTGGATTCATAACCAAATCGATCAAGAGTGCCTTCCACACGGATGATGGGATCTAGAAAATACCACGAGAAAATTCCCCAGACCATAACACTGTCTNATCGATCAAGAGTGCCTTCCACACGGATGATGGGACCTAGAGAATACCACGAGAACATTCCCCAGACCATAACACTGTCCTCACCGCCTTGTATTCGTCCAGCAATGGATGTAGGGTGTCTGTTCTCCAACGTTTCTCGCCGTACACGCTGACGTCCATTCGTTCTATGCAGCTGAAACCGTGACTCGTCGGAGAAGGCTACCCGTCGCCAATCAGCAGCGGTCCAGTCGCCATACTGTCGAGCAAATTCCAGTCGTTTTCGTCGATGCACCTGTATAAGCATGGGTGCAGTCACCCTCCGTCTACTCCGGATGCCTCCTGGTTCATTTGGACGGTGAGCTGTTCCACTGTAGCCTGTCGGTTGGCCTTCACGCACCGTCGTAGTCGACGTTCATCTCGGACATCAATGGCGCGTGGAGCTCCGCAATTTCCACGACGGTTATTACCAGTGGTGCCATTCGTCCACTCACGATACTACACCTTTAGCACAGAGGCACGTGAACAGTTCACGAACGTCGCTATTTCCGAAATGCTGCCATCCTTGGCCCGAAAGCCGAGAGTGATCCCTTTTTGCAACTCGGTTAAATCGCTCCCCGTAACCCATGACAGCAGGAAGCGCACCGTGTACAGCCGCCATTTTGCATCACCGGGACGCTACTCCCTCAGCGCGGTGGAAGTACAAGCCCTTGTGAGAGCTCTTGTCCTCCCATTCGTATAGCATTTCTAGCACCCAGGTTGGGGACGGCTAGCCCGTCCCGCCTGGCTGTTGATCAAATTGTTATTCTGCGGCAAGCCAGCGGTCTGTTTTGTTGAAGGACCCCTGGGTTGCGCCAGGGGACCTGGTACCCATAACTGTTTCCTCTCCTTCCCCGCCTGTGGGGGAAAGAAGAGGAATGGTTCTTAAAAACCCGGAATTTTAACATTCAGGACTTGTTAAGAACCGCCGCGAAGATCGGAGTACTTCGTTGCGGTTTTGGTTTTGTTAAAGCAGATTCTAAGCCGAAATATTGCAGTTGGTCTGGAAGGTGGTCGAGGGCAAGACCTGCAAAGTTACGTTAATAAATAAATAGTTTGTGTATTTGTTCCGTTGTTGATTCTAAGCTGGCAGCAAATAATAATAATAATAATTGTTATTTGATTTTAGTATGGTTGAATATATAATGTAAAATAAATTATATAATAAAATATTTAGTTAAAGTATATGTGAGTATAATATATAAATGTATACAAATATCTGAAGTTATGCTGTTTTTGAGCTCGTAATGTGTTGTGTGTTGTTTGAATTTAATATAAATTATTGGGAACCTACTGTGAACAATAACGATAGTTAATCCACATACATAAATGTTTTGTTGAGTCCACAGGTGTTCGTAGTTGCTTTGGTGTTGCTCGAGAGTGCGGGGAGAGCGCAGGGGTGGGGGCTGCAGGCCGCATGACTGGCGCGAACTAGTTTTGTTAAAGCGTCCCGGCCCGATCGGGTAACGCTCACGGGAGCGGGAGCTAGTAGAGTGCGGGTTATAGATGCGACTTCGTTGTGGAACTGGGAGACCCTAGCACGAACTAATTTTAAGTTATTTTCTTACTTTTAGAGCTTTTGTTTAATTATTTATACGCGACATTTTGGGTATTTTAATTCGTGTACTGGTGTCCGGTTCGTAGTTACCGACATCGCGAATATTAGGGTTGGGGTGGAGCTTTATTTTATCATAAAACTTGTGGTTTTGTTTAAGTAGTTTATCGCTGATATANGAATATTAGGGTTGGGGTGGAGCTTTATTTTATCATAAAACTTGTGGTTTTGTTTAAGTAGTTTATCGCTGATATACTGCACATTTAGTGTGGAGTGGAGATCGCAGAGTCTCGTGGACCTTGTGGCATCGCCAAATATTCTTTGATATTTACTGTGTACAGCCAGCCTGTCGGTCGCATTGTATACCCGCTTCACCAGCCCACGTCACGGGCCATGCGTCATGGGCTACGCTCTGCAGATGACACTTCTAGCAGGTGGTCATAATAATGTGATTCGACTGTGTAGTTCTCATGCAAACTATTATTGAACTTAGTGCGCACAAATGTGGTGCGTTGTCCGTTTGGTGTAATTTTCTAGACTTAGCAAGCTTTATTTACACGAAGCAGAGGAATAGCTTGAAAGTAGAACTTAAGCAGGGCTTCAGAAAAATTGGAATTAACCATGAAGGTACTGTACGGGTTTTTTAAAAATATAAACACAGGAAATATTCACTAGTTGATTGACCTGTAGACTATGATTTCGCAGTTGTTTGTATACTTATACATGTACTAATTGGCTGTTTGCAGCCACAGAGGGGAGACTATGCTTGGGTACGCATTTTATTCCATATTATTTATTGACAGTTTTCCAGGACGAGTCAGTGAATTCCCGTACCAGTCTCGAAAATTAATATAAATTTACGAAGCTTTGAAGTCTAGCTTGTTCTAGGCCCCTGTATATTTATTATTAATGTGAGTGACGGCTTTAGATTTACAAGAACCAATAAGCGTTTCGGTTCAGTCACTGATTCCACGCATAGATGTTNAATGTGAGTGACGGCTTTAGATTTACAAGAACCAATAAGCGTTTCGGTTCAGTCACTGATTCCACGCATAGATGTTATATTGTAAGCATTCAGCACATGTCTGCGTAGTTGAGTTCCTTAAATTATTGTCTCCTTTTAATTATATACCTTTATCACAGCCCAATGTAATTCATAATTTAAAGCGCTCCCTCGTATTTTAATAGCTTAGTGTTTGTTTAGGATGTTACTTTATAATGGATGACGGGAGGAACGTTGTTATACACAAACACGACAGAAGCACGCACGTAAACATCGAATATGTCGTTAGGTTTTTNAATGTGAGTGACGGCTTTAGATTTACAAGAACCAATAAGCGTTTCGGTTCAGTCACTGATTCCACGCATAGATGTTCAGGCTGTTATATTGTAAGCATTCAGCACATGTCTGCGTAGTTGAGTTCCTTAAATTATTGTCTCCTTTTAATTATATACCTTTATCACAGCCCAATGTAATTCATAATTTAAAGCGCTCCCTCGCATTTTAATAGCTTAGTGTTTGTTTAGGATGTTACTTTTTAATGGGTGACGGGAGGAACGTTGTTATACACAAACACGACAGAAGCACGCACGTAAACATCGAATATGTCGTTAGGTTTTTCCTCCCTCTTGTTTTCCAGCATTTGAATTTCAAACGTTCCATCGAGTTATTATTGAAGTCATTATTTTTTCTCCGGAAATTACGACAAGTTCGTGCCTTCTCTGCTTCTCCGTATTTACCGCTGTGCCGTCGTTTCTCTGNTTTCTCCGGAAATTACGACAAGTTCGTGCCTTCTCTGCTTCTCCGTATTTCCCGCTGTGCCATCGTTTCTCTGCCAATTTTTTTGGCCGTCTGCCCGTCTGCGTCACTTGCAGTCGGCGAATTTCTGTCCGCGTGATAATAGCTAGGTAAGGGAAGAGCGTGGTCGTGGTTAATCCTCCGCCGTCCTAGCCGTGTAATTGGCTATTTGCGAACACCATTAGTGTGGGTGCGCGGAGCGCTCATGTTACGACCTCTTGATGTCTCTTACAGTCGTGGTCCTCGCTCGGAAGCTGCGGGGCGAGCACGTCAAGCTGGCTCCATGGCCCAGGAAGCGTGGCAGTTTATGGCTACTGACGGTATGCGGTCACTGGAACATTCTCCAAGGCCCTGCTTAGAATCTAGCGTTATGTCCAGTTTGCATCCTTCCACCGCATGCAAAAATTTACATCGCCATGGACCCAGTCACGTTATCCATGCGCCGGTCAAGCATTACTAAGAAATTGTTGGATCTGAAAATATGTTACTAATCTGTCAATGCTTACTTTGCGTGCATAAAATAAACAAAAACCTAATAAAATAAATTCGGTTATAAAAAAATGAAACTCAACAGTTTTAATTTGATTTTAAATAACATCGAACTACTTTTTCTACATTGCTGCCAACTTTAACTAGAGCACGCCCCGTGCAGTAACGGACAAGGAATTTTTTTAAAATATAGATTAAAAAGTGCTTAGTTGAGTACTTATCTGCCCATGGTATAGATGGGGTTTCCCACCCTCGCTTTCTATGCTCTTCGGGCTTTGTTTGGATAGGCGCATTATTCATAGTTTACTTTGTGATTTGGCGTGTTCTGATTCGGATGCCGTTGGCAGCAGTTTTTTCTGTGGCACTCGTGATAACATATGGATGCGATCACGATTAAATCACGTAGGTAGGTTCAGTGTGAATGGAAAATGGGAGGCCGGTACCAAGGGGAGCTGTCTACCCAGCGTGAGGCGACAGGCCAGAACAATAAATAAGATGAAAAGAAGCCATATGTTGGGAAGTAGCGGAACGCAGTAGTAGGAAAACGGATAAAGAAATTTCTGCTGTCGATTATTCGTAGTTTTTGTTCCCATTATTTTGATGTAACATGCTTACCTGGAAGCACTTCATGAAACGGGGAGAAGCAACTTTCTGAAAAAAATACAGTGAAGAAACTTGGCTAGGCAAGATAAATCTTTTGAAACGTTTGACAATCTTGTTATAATTTCTTAAGTAAGAGCATTTAACATAAAATATACATAACCCACAGTAATCGTTACAACTGAAAGCTGGTTCGCCACAGTAGCGTAGCCCAATCTCTGTTCTTTCAGGAAGTTCAGAATATTTTCCGGCCTACCCAGATTTGTCGTGAAATTTGAATTCCGTGAATTTTCAAACGCACCCTTCTCATGCCGCTAAGTTAAATATGTTTTAAGGATTGGGGCAACCTAACGAATAAATTAAACCTATACACGACACGCGCGCGCGCGCACACACACACACACACACGCACTCACACATATATATTTGTGCATTATTCGATGAAAACATGACCCTCTTACTGANTAAAGTGATTAGGCCCACGGCAATTTTAATTGTACACATAGTGGAAGAATACGTAATGCGTATATCAGTGGACTTTCAGCAGGACTTTCAAAGTGCTCAGTTTACCGTTAAAAGGCTATCGCATGTCGACTTGAGTTAAGAATTTGAGTGAGTTGGAATGAAGGAAGGATGGGTATATCCACGCTCCTGATATTAGGGTCCTTTTCATTATATGTTGAGTAGGGTATCAAGAGTCAGCTTACACGCTAGTACGCTGTACATTATAGCCGATTTCATTAATTACTGACATCTTATTACAGAGTGAAAAAAAAACTTATATTTTCCAGGGATACATTCACTGTGGCTTGTTTAGGTACGGTTTTCATGCTCCACACTTGTATGTTTTTACATAATATGTTCACGGTGATCATTTAAATGTTAATAATCTATAAGTGCATATTGTCTTCATGGGAAGAATTTAAACATATCTGTAGTGTTTCCTGCATAGTACGTGTTGCGGAGAATACTGTAAATTGATGACGTACTCGTCCACAAGTTTTAGAACTGCTGTTTGGATGGAGGGCTTCCAGCGTGTTGTCCAGATGAAATGAAGTCGTTAGTAGTTTTTCTCGTAAGAGGCTTCTCTTTCGTTCCCGCGATCCTTGTGCTGAAAGAGTAATTAATAATGCTTTATTAGCGACCTGTTTGTTTCGGAGTAAGTTTTTAATGTCGTTGGCTTAAAGATATCGACAAAGTAAAATTATTAGCAAATAAACGATCATAGAGTCTTAGGTATAGAAATTGTAATGCAACCGTTACGAGTGCAAGTGTCTGATGTCGATTGGTGGGCGTAGCAGGCGAGTAATATTCCAGATGGTCGTTGGTCCTCGAAATGTCCTTCGCCGCAACACGTTGAACGTGAGCGCGAGTCAGCAAGGGGCTAAAGAAGAGTGTCGAAGTAGCTTCGGCAAACTGGTACAAAGACTCGATACGACGCAAATTCGACTCGCTCCCCTTGAACGCCACTAAGATAGATGACCGCGAGGGAAGAAAATACAGCGAGCAAGAATAAAAAAAAATAAGAGTGCTATTTCGCTACGCGCAATTTCACGAAGATGGGTTCTTATCTGCGTGCGGCAGTTCGTGCCTCCTCTACACCCCCCTCCTTATCAATGACATCACTTCACACACCAGCGAACACCCCGCGTATGCACACGCAAATACTAGCACAACGCATATTTCATGGCTTCGTTCGCACGTGGCAAGCTACTCTGCTCCTTCGTATCTCGCGAGTCAGGGTGTTTGGTCTGAAGTGCGCCCATGTTTATTGAATTGTTAGTTGCGCGGATATGTAGTCTGTGGTGCAGCAGCTGACGGCAGCGAATACGGCCGGTGCGGGATGGTTACACATTCCCGATACTTGATTCCGACTTGTCACGTCGCTCCGGAGTCCGTTATTGTAAGCTTCAAAGTACTCAAGATTTTTTTTTTTGTATTGTGTGATCGAAGGCGGATATTCGTTTTTATGTAATGAAATTTTCNAGTCAAGATTTTTTTTTTTGTATTGTGTGGTCGAAGGCGGATATTCGTTTTTATGTAATGAAATTTTCGAGTCTCCACATTATAAGTGCCCATGGAAGATAAACTAATGTTAGATGCTTTTATTGATTCCTACAGATTTAAGAATAGAAAAAAAAAAAAAGGGGGTTTGTAAATCACCCCCATCTTTATTTCCCAAATAAGAGTGTCAGATATTATAAAAACTAGCAGCATATACANGGGGGTTTGTAAATCACCCCCATCTTTATTTCCCAAATAAGAGTGTCAGATATTATAAAAACTAGCAGCATATACATATATTTATCGTACTCAAAACGAAAATCCAAACCATTGTTGTATATATTATGTTATTGACAGCCAGCAATTCCTGATATTTTTTTTTATTTGAAGGTGGTAGTCATGTTTCTATTAAGAATGATTAATGTTCGTATATAAAATATTAAATGGTATTGTAAATAGATATTGATTAAATTTTAATATTACATATTTAAGTTTAAAGTTGAAGAAATAATTATTTTTGTGTATTTGTAAATTATGCGTGGTTTGACAATGCTAGTGCCTGGTACACCTAAGCTTGTGTATTCCCCCTTTCTAAAAATTTCCCGAAATGTGGAGTTACTATGCGGAAAAGGAGTCCGTAATAACGAAGTACATAGCTGTTCTTCGTAAATAGAAAATACGGAAACTCCACCGTCAGCCACTCACGTTGTCGAGGCAACTTGAAGCGTCGTCACCGCTATAAACAATGTTGGCTCTTGAGATACCTAAGTTAAACAAAAAATAAAATAAAATATATTGCCTGTAACTTAGAGGAACTATTCAGAGCCAGCCAGACGAAAATCTGAAAAGTTTTGTTCTGTGTCTTCATCGTGCAAATACAATTTTCTCTCATAACTTGGCATAAGAGTACAGTATCTGAATATGCAACTTCGTAACGTTTTCATTCGTGTTGAAAGTTCTGCCAGAAACAAATATTTACCTAAATTTGGTATATTATTTGTGTGCAGTTCAATAACTTCATAACGACACCACACATTGTTCTTTTGAACCAATTTTTCAGATGAACTAAAATATCAAAAACTTTAATCGGCTGCACTGAGAATAATAATCGCTTCATTATACCAAATATATTCGCGTGACGTTGGTTTCAGCTAAACGATGTTTTGTTCGTCTGCATATATTTGTTTAGCCACTCATTTGATTGTCTTCTTTCGAAAATACAGCTCTAGAGTTTGTATTTCTTATGACAATTAGGATGGTAACCCTGCTTGTCAGTGCATTTATTGAAGCTTAGAAATTGCATAAACATATTAATAAAAGAAGTTCAATAGGAAACTAATAAAGCAAAGCTGCAAAACTTGAAATATTTAATTCCGCACGTTGTCTAGTATTTTACAAACATTTCTATCATATCAGAAGTAACTTGAACTGAGGTTGTTAGCTAAGACGTAGCGCTCGGGCGCTAACTATCTACGTTCGGATCTCGGTCGGGCTGCTAGTTTTTTTGTACTAACCGAGACTCTTTAATGTACTTAAAGCCAAACAAATCTTTAGTTACACCAACCAAATCTTTGTTTGGGCTAACCAAATAAGAACAACAAAATAATTTGGTTTCAACAACAAAATATTTTACTGCCCCTATACAAACAATTAATTTTTTTGGGCCAAACAAACTTTGTTTGATTCAACGAAACCGTTTCTTCTGTGCAATTGATTTTTCGTTACCACTGTAAATTTGTAAAGAAATCGCGATAATTTCTGCGGGTACTTTCCGTAATTTCGCGTTTTTTTTTATAGCGATGCCTTCCTTAGGAGAGAGAGAGAAAAGAGGAGTTAATATCGCTACGCGTCACGCTCGTAGTGGAAGGAAGACTGTATCTGCAACACAATTCACGTGAGCATTGAATCGATGCACAGTTGGTCGGGAACTCGCCACAATAACGAATTTATGCTTTCTTTACCGTTACTTCGCATTACTGTATGACGTAAAACCTCATTTAAACTTTGGCTTTTCCCAGACCTCTGTTCCGCGATATGCGCAAAACATTTATAATCTCCACTGAAATTGCACCTTGTAATAAAGAGCTTAAACACTTTCCGCAGAGGAACAGAAATAAGTCAAACTTTGCGTAGCCTGTCATTATTTCTAAAGGATAAATTTCCCAAAGCATGGCATTTGACTGGCGTCACAGAAGACCACGTACTCTACATATGGTTTTTTTTTCCCTGTAGCATTTGATTTCGAAAATTTAGTGAATATTGGCGCGTGTATATATGTTTAAGCAGGATTGTGTATTAATCAAGGAGACAAGGTTTACTTTCTACAACAAAGAAAATTATTATTAAATGTATTACTCTTTGTGTATATCTTACATAGAGGGTTTCGATCGTTCTAAATAAATATCAGTTTGGTTTGATTTTTACATATATGTTGAGAAAAATGTGGTTCGGTCATTTTAGCGCAGAAGTAACTGGTGCAGCGCTCATGTGCGGGTCAGAGTGGTGGCTCGTCGGATTGTAATCGGTGGCTCTTTTCAGAGAGATTGCATTTGATCCCAACTAACGGATCTCACAGTGTAAGAGAGCAGAGAAGCGGAGTGGGAGTTCGTAGCTCTCGTGTGTGAGTTTAGGAGAATGAGAGGGGAAGGGGGGAAGGAGGTCCCAATGAGATCGACATTTGCATGAGGATCAATACCACTCTCGCCTTGTCTGCCGTCGCAGTGGCCGATGAAAATTCCTGCATGAGGACTTCGTTTTGGTGGAAATTTTGCCAGTGGCCTTCTTCGTTCATGAATAACTTGTCACTACATGGAAATTGTGATAATCTACAGTACCTATAATTTAATATGTAAGGGGAAAAAATTTGTTTTTTTTAAAACTGTTTTTTAAAAAATTGCTACCATGTATGACTTGCTCTTATACGATTATTAATTTAACTTAAACTTTCTGCCTATATAAAAATGGGACGTCATATCAAACGCGCTTGTACGCATTTGATTGGGAAGGTTTGCGGTGAGTAAATTTTTCCAATTGATGTTTGGAGTTATATGCAAGGAGCGTTGAGTGGAAACAGCAGTAAAATATCTAGATTTCGAAGGTGGTTTTTTTTTTTTTAATTTTCCGTACCTACAAGCTGAGTATCCACTCGTGACAATGTTCCAGGCGGGATCACCCGGGTTTTCGCATGTGGGAATCGTACCGAACGATGCCGCTGGTCGGCGGGTTTTTTCGGGGAGCTCCCGTTTCCCCCACCCTTACATTTCGGTGCTGCTCCATACTTACCTTCCTTCACCTTCATCGGCTCTCAAGGCCCCGATGTTAAGAGCGGCTCAAAGCTGCCCACTTCACTCCACATTCTACTCGTAACAAATTAACAACAACTTCTTTCAACTCCTCCGCGTGGGAACAATGGATAAAAGTAAGGCGTCTGTGTTTAAATACGTAAAACAATGTTTTACTTTTCAACAGTGTACAATGTGCGCTTCATCTCGACCTCTGAGTTGAAAAGTTATTGCATTATTTGTCATGGGCTATATATGAAATGGATTTGTCTAGTTATATCAATTACTGTTTTTGACTTCGTTCAGAGAGCTCCGTAGCGTCCGCTTTATAATCATTAGGTGACAGACTACAGATGAGTTATATTTTTAATAACAACAATTTCGACCACACACGTGAGAATCTTGTTAGCGGTTTGGTTACGTTTCAGCCAGTGGATACAATTTTAGAGGCTATGAAAATCGTGAGCATTCGATGGTGACTTAACATTATCAACAGTAATATGTTTTTCCTCTACATACTACTAAGTTTGTGAGTTACCACTTATCGCATATTTGCCTCGAGGTTTTTTTTTAGGTAATGCTAGTCCGTCTTGCTGATATTTGTGCATTTAAATGAAGCTTATTTCTGCCAACGTAACGTAGTGCCTCGCTGTGGGTGGCGATGCAATACCTTTACAACTATCATGCATTTATCCATCCGTACAAATGTCTCCGTGTGGAATTTCTCTTCATGGTCATTATATGCATTCACTGGCGGTATCCCTGTAGTTATTCCTGATACTATTTACAATTTTGTCAATTTATTATTGGCTAGGAAAAACCCTAACGGCGATAATTTATGTTTTAAGGATGTCACCTACTATGGTGCTGCATATGTACAATAACCAGTTTTTACGAAATGTACTGTAAGTTTATTATTCTCTGTTTACAATAAAAGGAGGGAGGGAGGGTATTTCCTCCTTACAGTGTCTATTATGAAGTATGACCTTGCTGTTAACCTGTAATTTCAGCCAGTGAATTCTTAACTCTTTGGAATCCACCAGAAAATCACTGTTAGTAAAATTCAGTCGCTTTTATAAGTTTTATTTAAATTGGTGATTCAACTGGTTAACAATGTAATCTCACCGGTTTGGATGAGATTACATTATTTCACTTTTTATCAAGTGTGCACTGATTTCCAGTTGTCAGTTTACTCGCGCAGACCATGATCAGATACTGTGGTAATATTTGCGCTAAACGCTTGAGCTGTTCACTACATGAGGTATTGAGATTGTCATATTTTACAGTGATCGAAATCATTACCAGCTAGTTGGGGCTTAGCTGAGCTGCATAACTACCGGTCGTGGAGAGTTGAAACTACTACTGCCATGAGCTCGCGCTCGTTGGCACAGATGCTCGGCGTGCATAGAAACTTCAAACGGCTCAGTAAGGGTTTTTCCCACGAGGCGGTACTCTTAAAGCGAGTATCCACGACTGGGGTACTAGCGTTACGTCGTTGAGCAAAACAACCTGCTGGGGGAGATCCTGCCTGCGGTGAATGCAACTTTGAGAGCCAGCGCTCGCTGCAGATATTACGAAAATGAATCTCAGTTGATTGTTTAAAAGACATCCACGTATTGATCAGTTGTGGTCGGTGTGAGACGAGATCTTCGACGTCATTTCTCAACGTGGTCAAGCTTACTCGCGGTGACAGAAGCAATACTCGCACCACAGCGCGATGGGCTAACTCGGAGCCGACCCGCTGACCTCGCGAGCACGGCGCCATGCCCCCGGCTGCCGCCGAGTGACCGCTGACGGAGGAGGGCCGGCGTATCGTCGCAGGGTGACATGGCGGAAGGCGCGGCGCGCGACGGACCGGCCGGCCGCGGAGGCGCCTGCAAGGACGCCCCGGACTGAAGCCGACGCCAACCCCGCCCAGCGTCCACGATGGCCGTCGCCTCGGAGCTGCACTGCCTCACCGCCAGCATCCTGCGCCTCATCATAGGTGAGTACGAGCGCTCCTCTCCAGCTAGTGTCGTTCAGCGAGGCCGCTCTCATCTGGCTATTTCTGTGATTCGTTTACCAACAGCACTTAATTACTATCAAGATTGCCCATACTCATAATATTGCATATAAGCTACCAGTAAATTACATGTACGAAACTTGTTTCCCTTGAACATGATTTTATTTGTTTTATTTATTCACGTCCAAATTCATCCACATGCGGGTTTACAATTGTTACGTGTTCATATAAAATTTTTAAGTTTACATTACAAATATCTTATTATAACACAAACTTTAATAAATGTTTACTAAATTAACAATAACAAACTTTTTTAATATATAGAAAAGCAGGTGTTTGTGTGTGGAAAGCTGTATTTGAGCTGCTTCTTAAACATAAATTATTTATACGGTTTTCTTGGACATGTAAATTGAAATGTTTTTCCAACTCTCCTGGAAGGTAATTCCAAATTTTGCTTGCCATATAAGGGAAGGAATTTTTGTAAATGGATGTATTGAGGCACTTGAAAATGGTTTATGTATTATGGTGAAGTACGGAGGTTAAGTTTTCTAGCTTTTCGGATAAATATTCTGGAACTTGCGCAGCTATAATTTAATGTGACAGTAAGTTTTGCTTTTTGTAATAATAGTACTATACAAAAACGAACCTTATTTTATGGTTGTTGCTGACATCGCATTATGTAAAAAATTTAATGTCATCCGCTGTTCGCTGTGCTCTCTAATACTGCACAGAATTGTATGGATTATTTTTTAATTATAGGCATTCACGCCTTAAGTTTAAATTGAATTAATATGGTTTGATTGTGGCGACACCTTTGTCTTCAAAGCATGTATGCCACGATTATTCATAAAAGAGTTAATTTAAGTCTGTGTGCTATTTTATTTTACTTCGGATTCCTCAGAATGAAGTCATTAGTGCGAATTAAATACCTTTGAATGTCTAGAGAATGCAAAAAATAAATTCGGGTTATTTTGTGTGTGTACCTATAAATTTATATATAGCCTGTATCTACTGTACATGTTAACCTGTAATAGATTCACAGCAAATTCAGACTTTGTTTGAGTAAAACAGGTGTTAGTATCTGCAGAATATAATTTTTCAATTAAAAAAATAGTTACCCTTTTAAGATGTCGCTAAGCCATGGAGTATTTTAAAGCAGTTTTGGCAGTTGAGTTGCGTAACGTGAAATGCCCCAGTCAATCAGATCTCTAGTCCTGGCGACGGTCATTGAGAACATTGCACGAGGGATATAACAATTAATTGGTTTTGACGCTCACCGCCGGCGACGGAGAATCACGCATGTGCATAGCGCGGGCATTTGTTTTTGTGCAGATATACATTTAATAGTCTTGTCGTCTTTTAAAACTCTTAAATTAGGATATTTAAAAGAGGAATAAATTACTGCTTTTGCTTTCATATGTTCGATTAAATTGGCCTTAAAAGAAGGGGCTCGCCAATTGTTTGTGTTCATAGATACCTACTGTTGGCTGTATAGGTATGTATCGACAAAACTGAACGTCGTCAAATTAATCATGGTGTTGTGCAGTTTAAATTCGCTGGTAAAGTTTAAATATATCATTGTTATCACGCATTCAAATCTTAACTAACCGGTAATGTTTTGCAAATAATTGTGATTCTTTCCCACAGATTCTTGTTTGAAACACAGTTTTACGTTTCCTTCATTCTCTGATCGTTGTGTTTGCTTCACGGGACTGCCCAAGCATTTGGTAAAGGTACTCGAAACTCGATGGTCTATTGTATTACACTAGTGAACGTACTCTTGCTTATTGTAGGTAAAGTGAGAGGTCTGTGGAGTGACTCCAGTGCTGCAGATGCTCGCCGTCAGTGGCGCTTAGATAAAGTGGAGTGGTAACACAGTCTCGCCAAGGAGGGATGAGCGGTATCGGTCGCCGTGACGCGTTACGGTCAGCCGGTTGTTCCCGTCTCCAGTTGACGTCGCTTGCAAGCGCCGACACGCTTCGCTAGTATGTCCCATTCCAGAGCACAGCACAGCGGAAGACGTCCAAATTGGAGTATCCAGTTGATAGTTAGCAGACAGACGTGGTCACTCTGTCGCTGTAAGCAGCCGCCTTTGAGCGCATGAGCACGGTACATTTTTATTCTTGATTCCCACATACGAGGGCTGATTCAGAAGTCATGGCAACTATTTCTTAACTCCCGAAAATGACCCAACACAGGAAATGTACTATGCAAAGTTAAAAGTGTACGACATGTACGTTTTTAAGGTGACACCACGCGGGGTATGGATGCAGGAATGTCCGGCAAGGAACAAAGACAAACATGGCAGCTTGAAATCACCGTTTAATTTATAGATCCCCGTACAAACGGTATACGCTTATGTGAACGGGTACGTATCGTTCTTCACGAGCTGTTTAACATCCTTCAAAGTAGTCTCCGAGGTTGTCCACAGTTCGTTGCCAGCGATGAGGCAGACGGGAAATACCATGGGCTGCATGTGATTCGTCAATGTGCGCTACCTCTCGTCGAAATACTGTGAAGATGTATGCCTTATCGCTGGCGACAAACCGTGGACAACCTCGGTGACTACTTTGAAGGATGTTAAACAGCTCGTACACGTACGATACGTACCCATTCACACGAGTGTATACAGAGTGTAAGGGAATATATAAATTAAACGGTGATTTCAAGCAGCCATGTTTGTCTTTGTTCCTTGCCGGACATTCCTGCATTCACACCCCTTGAGGTGTCACCTTTAAAACGTACATGTCGTACACTTTCAACTTTGCATAGTACAATTCCTGTGTTGGGTCATTTTCGGGAGGTGATAATATTTGCTATGACTTCTGAATCAGTCCTCATATATACAGCTGGTGTGTGCTAATTACGGTAAGTGAAGGAAATTTAATATTTGGTCAGCTGAAAGCTTTTGAACAGCGACTCTTCTCTGTACACTGTAAACTCTCGTTGTCAGTCACTGTCAACTCTCATTATTTGTTGCAGCGGGGAAAAAAAAAACGATCGTGAGCTTTGTTTTCCTAAAAAAAATACCAACTGTGTAAAAAGAAACAGTGCGCATGTCAGTACTTAATACTAATGCGCAAACGAATCAACAGGCACGGAACCCGCGACTGTCGCCTGTGAAAATAAATTCAATAAAAAAAGTGGAACGTAATTTAATTCATTTCACAGAAACCCTTTGGTTTTCCGCTTTTTCTCCCCTAGGGTTTTTCGTTAAATAACTTTATCCAGCCCAAACAAAGCCCTCACAAACATTTAGCTCTCTATCTCTTTTGTGACTGGAAACATTAAATTTGCTAGGATTATAGACTCCGCCCCTAATTAGCGATTCAGTCTTGGCGTAGGACCAGGCTTACGTGTAGCATATACTCATCTGCTCACAATATTTCGTCTCATTTTAATACGGGTTTGTATGCGTTATTTACATTCTGACGGCAAATAAAAAGCAACGGAACTGCATTATTCTATTAAAGGTGCACAATTATAATATTACATAAACTATTATACTTCTCGTCTTGAAATCGTTACAGTATATTCCAAGAGTACAAATAAAACAGTTAATAAACGTGCGGTGCAAGACTATTTGTTTTAAAATAAAGCGATATCGACACTTGAACAAATTGAGGTAAAGAGTTTCCTTCCATATGTATAGTCAACCGCTAAGCTGCACGCCTGTTAATGATGTTTATTTAAAGCATAATGCATATGTGCTTTTCTTTGATACGTATATTTTCTAGTTGTTACGATACTGAATTCTCAAACTACACTCTAATTATTGCTTCTACGTTTGTCAGTTATTAATTGCAAAATTGTGTGTTATAATTTTTTATGTCGGTGTTTACATTCCTCGACGTGTGTAGGAATGCGCGTAAAGATAATTATATCTTTGTCTAAACTTGACCGCAGAAGATTTGTGTATTTTGATATAATGAATTTTCTTGTAATACAGCCTCATAAAACGTCACTGTAATCTCGGTTCGACGGAGTTAGAGTCCCTTAACACGAGGTCCCAGGTTCGAGTTCCTTGTAAGCCACAGATATCGTTGCTTTGTTAGAGGTTAGTTTAATACATAATTGGTCCCCTGATCAACCTGCCAGCATTAAGTGTGGATGTTACTTAAAAAAAAGTATGTGTGTATACAAAATATACGTATGCTGCTCGGTTTGAAAATCACGGAGCCAATTTACGAACCTGGCAGTTGTGAGATGATTGCACTTATATATTCTTCATTCCCTCTTATATGCTTTCCTAACCGGAACATGTTTTGCTCTAAACAAGGATTATCCAACCCGCGGAACGCCGTGTCATGTAATGCTTCTGTTGGGCTTATTTATGTATTAAATAAATATAAACAATATTCAGTGTTACAAAACTAAAAGTTATGTCATAGTAGTTATTCTTGTATGACGCCGCGGGTTGGAAACAAACAACGTGGTCCATTTGAGGTTATTGTGATTTTATGACTTGCGGCCCGCGGATAAGTCCACAATAAGAGTTTCGGCCCTTTGCGCAAAAAAGGTTCGACACCACTGCTTTAAACCTTCCGGTCTTCGAGATGTTTAAGTTTGGTCCAGCCAATAAAAAATACGCCTCCAGCGAAATGTTAGATAAACTCCTAATTAAGAGTACATTTAATTTTAAACAGGAAGTAGGCAGCGGTGCAGTCATAATGCACGAAATGGTATCGACATATTACAACTAGTTAATAGTTTCAAACACGAATCACTTTATTGGAAAGGTTGTCGCCTACCTGGTGCTTGAACTACGTTGCAGCAAGCATGTATGGAATAGCTGTTTTTAACGCAATTACTAAACGTGTCTCCATCATGTGTACCTACGAAAAGAAGACTTTCCCCCAGACGAGGACGGAATGGTGCTTTAAAGATATAACGCATGCTAAAAATATATTATTTTGGAGCCCTTCAACATCTTTAAAAATAAATGTTTCAAACTGCTACATCTTAAAACATACTACCTGAACACTAACTACGATAGAAACTTGAAGGGTGCTTGCTGCCTACCTGGATTTGTTCAGCACTTTCGAGCCACAGAAGCAACGGACCTACACTCTAGTATCGAAACACTTTAAATTGCTTCAAATCAGCGGATATGACTGCATATCTGTTGAAACTGCCCCACTTGAATCAATAAAATTCTGCTGATCAACTTAGTTGCTGGTATTCGCTGATTAAACTGTGATTTATACTCGTTCCTAGTGAACTGCACTGGTCTGGGTGTAAAACCTCAGTGTATTATACTGACTCGCCAGTGGATAACAAATCATTATCTGAAAATTGAGCAAAATAATTTTACTGATTAAAATCACTGGTTCAGATGTAATGCATATAAGGGCGACACTGACACACGCTCCTAGTGTCCCATCGCTCTTAAACGTGCAGGTCTCTGAACTGGCGTGCAGTGTTCTCGTCGTGCTGCGTGTGCCTAAGGGACTTTAAGCGATTACCCTGGTCATTTTGTTGGTGGAAAGTCTGCAGCAAAGTTCAGTGCAGGGTCCTATAATAGTTTTGCATGTTTCCAATATCTAGAAATACAGCAGTGTGAAAAAGACGTTTTACGGTATGTTGGAGGGCTGGATAATAGTATTTATAATGTGCGCGTTGTCTTAGTGTGTTATTATTTGTCTCTCGTCTCAAGTGTGTTTTATTTTCCTATATCGGTGTAATAGAAACACGCTAAGTGGTTTCATAATAAACGCGTATCTTAAGGGTGCAACACAAATCAAGCGACAGGTAGGCGGCGTCCTAAAGTCCCATGCATACACTCAGCACGACGAGAAGATTGCAATCCAGTTGAGAGCCCTGCGCATAGTGGTGATGGCGAACTTGATGGGCGTGGTAGTATTGTCCTTATCGCTCCCACGCTTCATGGCCTCAAAAGCGGAAAACAACTCCAGGTGGGCGGGCCTCTTAGGTATGTTATTTTGATCAATACACAAGCTTACACAAAGTGCAGTTATTCATTTGGGTAAAAATTTTGTTTACAATTAACGTAAAACTTTTTTCTTGTCTATCGAAAAATAATTAATAGCCCAAATACTCATTCTTTGAGTTTTAAATTTTAAAATTAATTTCACTACTTTTATATCTTGGGCTGCCTTCTGATGTATTTACACGAATCGGAAATAACATATATGTGTTTTTAATGTAAACTCCCAAGTTTTTCCCTTTAACAAAATGTCAACTCTCGCTATGTAGCTTATGTTCTCCGGTTATGACCACGCCACTGAATGAAATTATTGTTTTGAACTGCTTTCACTTGCATTCATTGGAAATTAACGTAAACGGAAGTCTCTTATGAAGTTTTTCACAAATGTGTTTTATTAATATTCATGTAAAGCGGGAACCTTCAGTGAACGAGTTGCGCGAACATGTTTCATTTCTACGAGGACTTAAATTTCCAGGAAATAATTTTTGTAACATTATCAAAGTATTTGCATTTACAGAAGCCTTCACAGGAAGTTTTGCATCCTTCGGAAGTGTTGCTTCCTTCGGAAGTGTTGTTTAATAAACGCTCTCGTGTGTGTATTTCACATCATTTCAAATATATTATAACTTGAATTTATTCTTCGTAAAAGCGCGGGTTTGATGTTATAACCAAATGTAAACAAACGTCACATACGATTGTTATAACACGTGAATTTGGCAGTTGTTTTGGCTATTCACAGGCCACTGTTGCGGACATGCGCAGAAAACGAAAATCAGTCATCATCATTAGTCTGTGCAACTAACCGCGAAACAGCTATACTTTCACTTTAACGTTTTATGAAAATATGTGGCAGTTTGTAATTTTTCCATCAATTTCTGTGCGGTAAAGTCCCAACGATGTATTTTTTTTATACTTACGTTTTCTTCACAGTTTTTGTATGTGCAATGAAGTGCAAATTACGTGTAAGTTGCAAGCATTTGAATGCGTGAGTAAACACTGTGGACTGTTACTGGTGTCTGGAACGTCATATCCCCTACATTCGACGTTGTGGCGACGCCAAACCTCCAGCTCAGTCACCGCCACCAACATTCATCCGAACCATAGGCGCGGTACAGACGAGCCATAACTTTTTGCTGGATTCCGTACAAGTACGATTGTTACTGTTGTATTCTCAAACTCTTTAATATTTGTGATAAATTTGAAATATTTTTGTAAAGAAAGCATTTAAATACGGACTGTGATATACGAGTTTTAAGTGTTACTATTTTAAAAATTATATTACCACTTTTATAAGTTAAAGTGACGAATTCAGAAAATAATAATTGTTAGTTGTATATATGAGTGGAAAGAACATGTATACATAATTATAATGTTTGAAATTTGTTGGGGTTTATATTTATTTCGTCACCCGGCAAGGTGTTACACACTCAGGTGTAACTTGCCTGCATATTCATTTAGTGTCCTTATGGTATTAATGGATTGTGATTGTATTTTGTTGACGATCAAATGGGTACTTTCGCAAGATCTGTTTATTTTCTTCTTTCTTTTTATTGCGTATCCTTCGCCACATGAGCAGACTGTCATTTCATGGAAGTGGTGACTAGTATCGTGCATCCTCAAAATTATACTTTTAGAAAACTGATGATGTCACTGTTACGCCAGTTATCACTCTGATATTTACAAAATACTATGTAACCAAGTTCAGTAGACGCCAACTTAAAAACTACACTTTATTTAGGCATTAAGTCACGGAACTGCCCTTCCTTATTCGCTTACAGGTACTAGAGTAATAATTTGTATTGGAATCAATGCAGTTGTGGACAATAATTTTTGTTCTAACGTTTATTGCAAATGTTTAATTAAGCAGTAACCAGCTGTACTAACGTATTCAGTGTTTATCTTCAAGATAAATTGAAACGCTCGCTCGCGCACATTGTGCTAAAGTCACGTGACGGCTGCTGGAGCACAGTTTTGCATGCTGTGTAGTTCACTCTTCCTCTGCGCTGTACTTAAGTCAAGTTACGAACTACACGCCTCACGTTGCCTTACTTCCTCGAGCCAAGCAAAGCCTCCGTCGCCAATACCGTGCGGCCATCGCGGCAGGCTTACAACACAAACTAGTACGGACCTGAGACCAAGGAAGGTAGACGGCAGTTGTTTCTGAGACTCGGCTCCCCTCGATGCATTCGCTCAGCAGAACGCATGACCCAACAATGTGTCTGTCATTCTTCAAATCAATGCAGTCATTCATCTGGACGCACAGAACAATTATAGGTACTAATTTTCTTTAGGCACTTGAAATTTTTGTGTTGTTAATAGCTTTATTTACTCAACGAAAAGTTTGCTATTAAGTGAAAATCAAGAAATACAGGAATGCACAAGGAAACAAATACCAACGCTGTTATTAGGTTCTTATGAACAAAGTTTATTGCCAGAATTTTCGGGGAAAAAATACATGAAAATTATTTCAAAAAGTTTTTTTTCTCTTTTGGCAGTTCCAAAAATACCAACTTCCTGAATTTTTATTAATTGTTCCGTGTATATTTTTATGTTATGCTCAAATGCTCGTTCTGTTGCTCATGGTTCGTATGCCATATGTCAAATTGTCTCGTTTTAACTGCATTTAAATGCGTGGGATTTCTTCGTCGTGTTCCATGTTGTCTAGTAACACACGCAGAAATGAAATATCGTCGTCCAGGCACGAATGCTGTAGTTGGCGCATTAGTTCCTGGGTACAGGCTAGGTTTTCGACGCACTGTTCCTTTCTGGGGAAGTGAAATGCGACGCAGTGAGCGCATCAGTGTTTTGGAAACCGAGGCCACCTGGAGCCGGACGTCGGAGCAAGGAAGCTGCTCTCAACAGTGAGCGTGCCCCAACACCTGTGGTCCATTCGCTGTTACTTCCAACTTTTCTGAAGCCCTGCTAGAGTTCTGCTTCCAGGATATTCCTCCGCCTCTTGCTAACAAAGCTTAGAAACTTAAACCAGAGGGCCAGCGCACTGTATTCCTGCTCACTCAGTGTAATAATATTTTACATAATAACTATTTCTTACAAGGCATTACCAACACACTTATTTTCTCTGTGTTTTTATCCATATTATTTAAAAACGAAATATTGTAATTTACAGATAAAATATAAGTAATAGTTCAATTTAACCATAAATATGGCCTTTTAGTGTTAACACGAGAAATAAACGCCTGTGATACATGCCATATTTAGGTAGCAACCAAGCACGTCTTACATGCTGTCTCTTTTCAAAGGCTTGATTGAAAAAGTAAGAAGAAACCGCGAATAGACTACAGTAACTAAACACGTGCATCGATACCAGTACAGTCCTAGAACTGTGTCGTCTTGCATATACAACTGTGCGGTATAAAATCCAACCTTCACATTATTTTTTATAATTAATTTTATTTAAACTTTTTATTCGTGCACTCGCATGAAACTAACACGAAACGTAGATTTACCACCACGTGCTGTAACTGCCGCCTGTCTAATTTGAGGAAACCAGCTGTAGAGTTGGCTGCTAATAACCGTTTGTACACCATGTCACTCGCCTGTTTTTCTTGCATGCTATGAATTTTACGTTTTGGAGTTACGGTGAAACTATCCTGTGTGAAGATGTGTGGTAATTAAGACAATACGCGCGATGAAGTATTTGGCATCAGGCGTTGTATGAGCTGAGTACAGATATAATGTCAGTACGCATTCTACTATGAATGCTTTCCCCTAGAATCTGGGTGCTAGTCTCTTACTACTCTGTGCGACTTTTGTCAAATTAGACGTATCATTTTTTAACCAACTTCGTATTTAGTTCCAGGCTATTCGTTTACGCCGATGTCCCTCGGCGCAGTCGGTTGGTGCGCCACCGGTCTGGGGTGCGGGAGGTTCTGCGTTTTCAATCCCGGGTAAGGTATGGGTGATAATTTCATTTAGGTTATTAATTAGTTTGTATGTCGTTCTCAGATAAGCCTGCGGGCATAACACCGAGGGACGTTAATAAGCTATCTGCAATACAATGCAGTGCTATTTGTGTATCGTAATGTGTTTATAACTTTGGGGATTATTTGTATCTTATTCAACCAGTACGCTTATATTCACGATATGGTGTCCTAACTGCCGGTGTTTATGCGAAATGTATGTTATAACTGTCTAAAATTACTTTGTATTCTTGCTACCTTCCTTTTCAGACATAAACAACAGTTTGGATACATGGCCACTGTCACGGTAAGAAAACATTGGAAGAATACTGTACTGATATTACTGAGTATAAAATCGCCATACGTTAGAAATCAGTTTCAGTTCGAACAATATTTTAAAAAGTGTAACAATAACATAGTCTCAGTACTACGTGTTCGTGGCCATAAAGCCCGGAGGCGTGGTTAAGGGAAGGGGTAGCTGGATTCACGCTCTCGTCCTTCACAGTTGTCACGTACCCTCAGCCCGCTGCGCCGGTGTCGTGGCAGCCGATCTCCGACGTCTCTGATCGCCGCACAGTCCTCATCACACTTCACGTCCCAGCCCACTCGGACCTGTCATGATTCCCTCTGTTTGTGCCGCTGCCGGGTCCTGGGAGGAGTTGCGATCCTCAAGTGATGGTACTACGTTCAAACTCCTCGGTGTCAGCTAGACGTAATTATTTTCCAAATATTTGAGCACCTTTGTCTTTGTTAACATTGCGTAGTGGCTTCCGCTGTTTACTGAATTTGTGGGAATAAAACATCCGCTGGCCGCAACACTGCTTATGTACACTTTAGAATCTTCGCTTTCACAGAATACATATAAAAATCGCTCATCGAGGACTGAGAACTGTTCGCATAAAAACTTATGTACGCCTGAAAATAGTCCATAAACAACTACACACCAATTGTTTTTATTAAATATTATTGCCTGCCATGCAAACTGATATCAGGCTAGAGGCAGTCGTGATCTCAGGGATGAACTATTCTCCGCTTCACGAAATGTGTTCTCCGCCAGTAATTCAGTGACTTTATTGAAGGGACTCCACTCCAAGGGAGTGCTTAATATATATTTTTTCCTCTCGCTGTTTTAACTTTATTCCTCCTTGTCTCGCTTTTCATTTCGTTCTCATTCTCAAAGTATCCGTAGGCTTACAACTCACACTGACAGCATCCGAAAATAAATTAGCGTTTTTTTTTTGCAGTCTTTTCACTTTTATGATTTCCGTTTTTTCTTTCCTTTGTCGGGTGCCATTTCTTCTGAACTGCAGTTTCCCCGAGCTTCGCAAACATTTCCACATTTATTATGCCGGGAAAGATGTATGTTATCGCCCGCCAAGCAGGGGAATGTGTAAGCAGGCCAAGAAGCGGCGCAGTAAAGTAAAAGTTGCTGGAAGTAAGCATGAAGGATAGAACACGTATTTCTGTGCGCGCACGGATGCCAAATCTCTCCCGGCGATGGCCTACAAGCCCCGTCCTTCACTCATCTGATCGCCTGGGAGCTCCACTTCAAAGGAATCGTGCCACGCAATCTTCTCTCCAATGCCCATATTATTATTTTTTTTTTTGGGCAGATGTATCTCGTGGTTCCTTCCGGCATGACTGCGTGGGTGTTTCAGTATCCAGGATAACATGGTATTTTCAGCTCCTGTACCAGGAACACGGTCAGGCCTAGCATGAAATTTAAGACTGTTCACGATAAAGTGAGCACTCTTTAAATCATCCTCGGAAAAATGTCACTGCCTCTACCTGCGTATATCTAAACGGACACACTCAGTGGTACGCGAACAGTGAGGTTGGTAACGATGGAGGGAAAGTAGTCTCATATCTCGACGTTGAATTAAACGTGTCAGGCAAACATTTGTGAACGCTGAAATTACATATTTTGTTTCCTGTTTTTTAATGCGTAAAAATGCAATGGCTAGGGAATATGCAAAATATTTACTTTTCTAGTTATTTCACATTTTGACTCGACTGACGCACGAATAAAGAAGAATTCCGTGTTTAATAAACTGTTGATATTAGCTGACTTTAGAATTGTTTGTGTCTGTTTTTTATGCAAATTCTGGGTTTTGTGTGGTATGCAAATCAGCTTTGCCGTAACGTATGTCAGAATTTTTTTAAAAATATGTTACCCTCCTATTCACAGCATGGTTATTAGATACGGAACCATTTTTCGGAAAATCACCCGTGGGGAAGAAACTCACCATGGCCTGAAACCTTCCCAACGTTTGCCTGGAATGATTTCGGACAAGAACGGAAAACTGAAGCTGGGATGGCCGGACCGACAAAATACCCGGGTCAGTGCGAGTCAAGTATCTTACCACTGCGAAATCTCGCACAAAAGTGAAAGCGCTTTCGTTTTGAAGCTGAATGAGTTTTTTNCTTCCCAACGTTTGCCTGGAATGATTTCGGACAAGAACGGAAAACTGAAGCTGGGATGGCCGGACCGACAAAATACCTGGGTCAGTGCGAGTCAAGTATCTGACCACTGCGAAATCTCGCACAAAAGTGAAAGCGCTTTCGTTTTGAAGCTGAATGAGTTTTTTCAACAATTGAAATATTATTCACTGAAAATTCAGTTTCAAGCTGTTACTGACTGGCGAATAAGTGGAATACACTGGATAACCAGATATTCATCGTCATATCAGTGAAATTCAGTCACTGTATGGTAGGTGGGCTATGAGTGATTCCATTGGATCAGTTTTCGTCTTTATACGCAGTAAGAATTAAATGATTTGGACCAGTTTTCATTGCTTCAGTTATACGTATTGTGTGCTATTAGCCGTTAAGCTGTCACGCCGCGGTCAAAATGGCCGGGTATAAAGTTATACTGCTACTAATGTGTGCATTCGCTTCCCTGTGCCGCCCTTCCTAGTCGCTGAATCTTTTGGTACTAGGAATACAAGGCTGGCATTATTTATTAGTTGTGTTCCCTTCTCCATCCAGAATAGAAACATCAAATTTTTCGACTGGTCATTATAACCGCGTGCGACCTTTTAATGTTACATTTTCTTTTGTGTATCCCGGAAAATAAGATCTGCGCGACCTGCAAAGTCTGTACGGCCTGATTTTTTAAATTCTTTATATGATACAGTAGTGGACTTCACCAAGATTTACATAACAGGATTTCACTGGGGAGAAAAAAAAACTATGTTCGGTTTGCTGTATTTGGCAGATGTACTTAGAGCGTTTCACCTGAATTTTCCGATAGCACAAGGGTAGAAAATGGTTGTGTAATGTTGTATATGAAGAGGAAGTATTTTTTTCTGCGTGCGCTCTACGTTTCGACGATCTACATGACAGGGCAGAACGAGAACACATGATAAATTTGGCCCTATCACTATTGATGAAGTTTTAAGTCGTCGTGCTGAACACTTCATCGGCGAGTGTACGACGGTGTAAGTAATGTTGAAACCATTCCGAGGTGTGTGTTCTTTCCAGCAATATATGAAAATAAGCCTGAAGCATATGGAATAAATATTTCAGTCGTTACAGCCTGAAATTCTGACAGTTTACAATGCCACGAATTGAAGTATTGACACTGTTGACGAACTGATCGTCACCTATTCTGTTACTAGGAAAAGTTGTCATTCGCCACCGACTATTTATTTTGCTTCACTCTATTAAATATTGCTGGTATCAGTAGTTTTATTATATTGAAAACTACAGTACACGACTGGATGAATCGCCGAGACTATTAGGAAAAACTGTCTAATGAGCTTGTCATTCACTTGAAAGTTAGATAATAATCCTACCTTGACAACTGCAAATGAAAGTAAGGCAATTGGCAGTAACCTCTGTATCAACTAAGACTGTTGAGAAAAGTGCCCCTGGACGATGTACTCCTGTCACTAGAAGATAAACAAGAAAAACTAGCACATTTTGTGTAGAGTGCACCAGGTACATAGGCAGAGAACACACTGTTACAACCTGCATCAGCTGCTCCACAAAATAACATCATAATTATGAGGATAAATAGTTGTAGGGAGGAAAGTTTGTGTTGCGCTATATTTTGGGAATAAGTGTCCTTTTTTACTCAGTAATTGATATCTGGAAATTTACAGTTTCAATCAGTATCACAGATGGCAGAATATTAAATTTCGCATTAAATCATAGACTGTTATTGAAACAATTTAATATTTTACCTTGCAATTTAAATGTTCTGCAGTGCAAATGTATGCGCAAGTTTAAATGTTATTTAGGTAATTTAATACTTGTATTTTGCTGTAGCTGTATAAGAGTTTTAAAAATATTTTATTTACAAAATTCTTATTAGTTTGTAGTCATATTATAAATTTCGCATATTATAATTGTGTCAGCATTAACAGATTTTGCTAAATTAATGCAAGAAACATTGCTGAAACTATTCAATGTGCTGTAACCAGTTAAAATATAGCAAAAAAATATTTCAGGACTTTTTAAATGCATGGTTAGAATGACTATGCGCGACCACCCTTGATATAAAAAATAGCGCAAAAAAAAACCCTGCAGTCAGCCCTCAGATTTTGTGTAGGTAAATGGCTAACGGCACTAGTAGAATGATTTAGTAGAATGATTTGGGGGATTTTGGGACATCTGGATCAGGGAGCGGAGCTCGGAGCTGTTCATGCTCTGTCATTCCGGTCCCCCGGTGGTCATCTTTCCCGCCATGTTGGATGTCTGTGACCTTGACTTTGATCTTTAACCTTAAAAACCCAAACAATTCCAAGAAATCCAAAAAATTCCATGATATTGATTAAAAAATGTATTTAAAAACTATTTTTAAAATTAACATTAAAAAATTTACATTTCCGGAGGTTTCACCCAGCTCCACGCCCAGTAGATGACTTACCCCTGCCACCAATTTCTATTGGCTATTTAGTCGGCAGGTCTTCACCCCCACCACCCCTCACTTATACTAATTCTATCGTATTCAGCCATCTTGGTCTTTTCGTTGGTCATTTGTTTATACATTGCCTAAGGCCGCCATCTTGTATCTAATATATTTACTTTTACATCGTCTAGGTGACGTTGGTTTCTTAATATTCGATATCACCACTAGGCGAGTTATCGATTAAGCCACAGGGCAGCAGCCTAATTTGTTTATGTTTTTAAATTATAGGTTGCGCTGTCTGCGCCCTCTATGTTGGATTCTGTTTTCAACACATAGGTGGCGTTTATTTCTTGATTATGTTGCCTGCTATCGGTCTGTACCGAATGGTGACTCAATCTTTCGATCAATCTCACAATCTTTCCATCAATCAGCACCACAATCATTCAATTTTCCCATCAATCTTTCAATATTTCCAGCAATCTTTCACAATTTGTACATCATACTTTCAATCTTCCCATCAATATTTCGCAATCTTTCCATCAATATTTCAAACTCTTTATATCAATCCTTCTATCTTTCGCAATATTTCCATCAATTGTTAAATCGTCACTCAATCATTCGCAATCTTACTATCAACGTTTCGCAATCTTTCCATCAATCATTAATACATATTCAATACATGGGTTTGTCGTCTGTCTCTATCCATACATATTAAAAAAAACGATTCACCAACGGTCTCCAAAATTTGTGCTAGATGACAGACTTAATGTTTTGTATACTGGTCACTATTTATGCATTTTTATACTAAAGTCTTTCTTATCGTTATATATGCAGATATTTCCGTTAAGAGTCGAGTGCTCATGGCAGCAGTTTAAAGTTGCGAGGGAAAAAATTATACGACACACAAAAATAAAGAAAAAACTTTTTTATAATACTGATTTATTATTATTTTGTAATTACGATTTTATAAGAGGGCAGTTATTCATATCGTGTGATATAACCCCTCGCCTTCAGTTATCTAATGATCGAAGATATTTCAACACCGCATGAAAGATTCCCACATTTTTGCAGGCCAATAAAATGTCTGAGTATATCAACAAGTTTTTTCGGGTCTTCGGGAAAAAGGTAGCCAGTATTCTCGGCGTCTTCTGTTTTCTTCGTGTCGCTCATTGCAGCAAATGGGAGGGGTGTGTCAGTGTGTCATCGCCATCGTCGTCTTCAACATTATCACCGTCTTCATGTTCATTTTTATCTATGCTGTCTTCATGGTCGTCTTCACTTCCTGTTTCATCCTCAATATTAAATTTGCTTTTCTTTGCAGCAGGAGTTGTATGTTCATCAGTATTTAGAGCCGACGACAGTTTATTTTGAAGTTCGTTGACTTCACGCAAACGTCTTGCAGGTGTACATTCTGCGCGAACTGACTCTATTGCACTCATTACGTCTTTAGCATTTACTGTCTCTTCATAATCACCTGTCGATTCGGTACCCATCGATGCAGCAAAAGGTATTGCCGGCAAAACTTGCAGACTCCCAGTAGACGAATCCTTGACAATCTTGATATGTTCTTTCAATGTATCACCTTGCACAAACTGCATAGGAACACTGTCGTAATGCTTCATCTCGCGAAAAGGACTCTTCGTACAGGCCTTTATGTCATGCCGACGAGCATTTATATCGGCGAGAAATTGTGTGTGAGACGTTGTTGTGTAGTAAGGAATGTCATTCACGGCAGGGCATTGTTTATGTCTCCATGAAAAAGTAATATCACTCACAAAATTCCTATTTAATTATAGTTGAGGGATTTGATCGGCACTTAACAGCGAGGTTCCTAGCATCGGGGAGAGTGAAATGAGGCGATGTTGGTGCACGAGGGAAACGGGAGTACTAAGAGAAAACCCGCCGGCCAACGGTAAATGGTTAATTAGAAACATCACATTCCGCAGGTACATATATATTATTTGTCTACACTCGGGGGTGTGGTCGAGATTTAATTGCTGCCTCGCAATACTCTTTCAGCAGTAGCTGTGACTCTAGATTGTAAATGCCTGTAAAATAATAGAAATACATGGGTAGTGCACATGGAACATCATGTCGCAGAATCATGGCCGATCTAAAGATGACCTAGACTTGAATGTATTTGTTAGACATTTTCTCGCTCAGCATTCGGCACGTGTATACAAATAAGAGCACTGTGTCTGTAGGCAAGTGGTTTGGACCTCAGTGTAACAGGTAAACCACGTCGTCTTGTTCCTTTCCAGGCATAACCGTGCTAAAGCAAACCTCTGTAGGGACAGAATGTCGCTGCGAGCGGAATGTCGGCCTCGTCGATCGACCTCGGGTCTCCGGGTATCGCAGTATTTACGAGCGTGCTCTGTTTCGGCCCGAGGAGCCGTCGACCGATCCTCCCCTTTGGCCGGGCAATATCTCTCGCTCGCCTCGCGCAGATAACTTATCTGGTTTGCTGACGCCGGTGGCCGGCCAGAATGTTATTGGCCCAGGCAGCCCCTTGGGGCTATCGTCCGTATTGTGTTCTGTGTTACGACTCGCGCTGTATTTCACGTTCGCCGGGGGAACATTACCTTCCGGATTCCCGCGCTATCGGAACATTCTAACGACCAATAAAATTTTTGCACGCCGACGGGGAAGGCAATTCAGGAACAAATCAAAACGACGTATTCATTGCTAGCATTCTTCGGTAAGGAGTAGTCAGTACAGTAAAGGGCACCTGTAGGAATTCAATGCGTTTATGGCCATCACGTGGGTCTTGAGGCCAATAGGATTTCAGGTAAATGTCGCACCCTGAATGCGAGACTATCGTTATACATAAAATCGAGTTTTTGAAATATTTGTACCCTTGGGTGGAACATATTTATCACTAGACAGTGAAATACTGTCACAACATTCAATTTACTTTTACTGGTCGTACGGCATTTATATGGTTGTTGCACTTCCAAACATTGGATTGGAAAGGGCTTATTAACGTCCCCCGGTGTTATGCATGAAGGCTTATAAACGGCTTATAAACTAACGTATGATCCAACTTAAACTAACACCCATGCAACACCCATGCCTTACCTATGATTCGAACTCAGAACCTCCCGCACTCCAGACCAGCGGCGCACCACCCGACTGCGCCATGGGAGGTCGTCTATTACAAACGAAATACATATTTCATTAGTAAATATTAACATTTTAACTTCTCACATACATGTGTTAATATTGCATGTCTCACTATTGTATGCTAGCACAGTTTTAATGCACTCTAAAATCTACATAATTAAAACTGCTCGAAACAAATGAATTAGAATGCATATATATTGAAACTGCTGCACTAGAATCAGTCAAATTCTTATTATTGAAGTTGATGGTATTTATTGATTTAACAGTGATTTCTACTGATTTCTGGTGAATTACACTTGTCTGGAACTAAAACCTCGATGCATTGCACTGATTCGAAAGTTGGTAATAGCTTATTGACTTAGTTTCAGTGAGAACAATTCCACTGATTTAAATCACTGACTTTATTTAGAGTCTGCTTTAAATTCCGGTGCTGACACAGTACTTCAAAAAACCTGTTAAAAAGGCACAATTGTTTCACTTTTATTTACGGTAAGTATGAGTTACGATAATTTTACATTCAAGGAGCGATATGAGCTATAAGGGATTGATCCCGATGGGAAATCATGCTTAAAACTGAAACAGATTTCTGAGAACGTACAAGAGTGGTTTATAGCACAGAATATACAACTAAATATAAAAATATTTTGTGTAATTCGTATTTTAGCTTATGTAAGTGTTAATACTGAGCCCTTCCTGCGGTCTGTCGTAATATCTTCGAGAAAAAAACATATAAACTGATAAACTGTGCTTTGCTGACCTTCCTTACGCCAGAATTTTGTGTCAGATTCGTTAACACCTCTTTTTGATGGTTGACATGTCTGTCCAGCACATGTTTATTTTTGCATTTTTGTGTGTGTTCAGAATGGAACGGTTTTGACTAAATTTCTTGAATTTTCGTTTTTCATTTGCAGCAGGCCAACAGAATTCTTTTTGAAGAGCTGTTTATCAATATACTGCAAAATAACCTATGCTTGTAGCTGTTGATAGTGTGTTTTTCTATGTAGACGCCTTTTTCTACGACATAGCTATTTCACTTTATCATTTACTGTTTCTTTGTAACACACCAGCATCACGTATTCTTGTAAGTCTTCGCAGTCTTATGACGACACTCACGTTCTTCGCATATTTTTACAGAGAAAATGTTCTCAAATTGCACTTATTCAATTCTCTGTCCTCTTCCACAGTGTCCTCCCCCCACAATGTTACATGTTACACATCAGTATGTGTCACGTGAAATCACCATTTTACTTTCTGCTCCACTATTGTTGTTTGTTCTGGGTTTACCCACTGCAAATATACTTTTCACTTCTTCCAACCAGTTTATTTACCGCCGTATATTTGATATCTGAAGAAGTAGTTGTCTGGAAGACTAGTTTTTCCTCCAATTTGTATTTCTTAAGTAGTTTCACCGACCTTCATGCGAGGGCTTCCGTTTTCAAATGCTATGTGCTGTAGATAACTTCTCTCACTGTACTGCTTTAGATTCCATTTTTAATAGTCATCGCTCGCTTTTACACGTTCAATGCTGTTTAGTCCGTCAGATTTTCTGTTCATTTGGGCGTGCGGGTAACTTTATAATCCATTACTGTGCCCTGCGCTCATTTCTAGATATTGGTACGTGCATTTTCCATAACTGTTGCAGTGCAACTGCTTTTACAGTATTTTTTTTTTACATGCGTGCTCGTTTATTTGCGTTCGGCGTTTTAACTTTACTTGGACCGTCTGCAGTGAATCCAGTCACCCAGGAATGTGAATGTATACTTTTTACCGCCCCACGTATCGGAGTTATAGTAAAGCCAGTATCGTTGTTTCTTCTTCTATATGTGAAGATTTGTCAGTGATTACAATGAACATTATCCCATCGCGTAGTCACATCATAAATAGTAACCGCATGTCTACTCTCGTTAAACTTGGGACGTCTTTGTAGATTGACTTTCTTCGTCTTTTTTTTTTCGTATACATTTTTGATGAATGAGCTGCCTACCTCCTTGCATAGAAAAAATCAGTCCTAAAATTTTAATGTCGCACCGTTGTATTATCGTATTTGTCTTACTTTTTTTTACGATCAGTTTTATGTGTACCGAGTATTTTCTTGTAAGGAATTGAATACTAAGCATAAAGATCTCCCTTTACTTTTGAGAAGGATTATGAAAGTTTAAGTAACCAGTACGGCTTTTTCGTTATTGTTTTATTCGACATGTAAACGTAAAATTTGAGTTGAACTTTGTTATCTAGATGGCAGTTTTATACTGTTACTATGTTTTTATTCCTTTCGAATGTACCAATTAATGTTTCCTGTAAATTTTTCTCCAATTGCTAAACACGTAGTTATGTTGCCTGCGATAAAGGTCAACCTCACTGGCGATAGTATAACCGCGTGACGTATAACCCAGTTCAGCAAAGGGTAACTTATTCATTATTGGAATAGTGGAAATACTATGAAATTGCACGTGTTAAGCTATATGCAGAAGTATTATTCTTTGCCTTGTTATATTTGTTTGGCATAAGATGTGAAATTAAAATTCTCATGACTCCCTTAATTTTTTTCCACTTATTGCATTTTTATTGAACCTGTATTTCTAACCTTACTATATATATNNNNAAAATGTTAATAAAGGTGGAAAAAATGTTAATAAACAAATGGCCGACTCCGCTTCCCTTAAGCATAATTCCCCTCCAAAGCAATGGGGTATTGGTATGGCAGACGGAGTATACTCGTACATGCCGGATGAGGACGTACGCCGCAGTAATGTGCCGGCCAGACCGGTTGTGTTTGCACAGAGTGATGGATCGCCTAAATCCCATCGATTTCTACCTATGGGGGTCATGTGAAAGCGTTGGTTTACAACACCCCGTTGCCACTGTTGAAATTCTACTGCAACGTGTTGTGGACGCATTCCAACACATTCGCTCTGACCACGACGTATTTGTAAGGGTGTGATCATCCATTGAAAGACGTCTGCAAGGTTGCATTGACGTCCATGGTGCACATTTTGAACATTTCTTGCAGCACATCACACACACTGGGTAGTCCACCTGGGCATGTATACTCCGTCCGCCGTAGCAAGGACCTCTAGGTTTGGAGGGCGATTACGCGAAAGGGAAGCTGAATCGACCATAAGTTTATCAACAATTTTTTTCTTCACATATTACATACTATCTACTCTTTAAGCAGCGCCCATATATTTTTTAACAACCTGTATGAATGTACTAACACAAATATAAAATATTTTAGATACATGGAAAATATTTTTGGAAATTTAAACAGCCTGAAGCTGTTAATTATAGGCTGTGATTTCAGATTAATTATGGATGTATGTATCGTATTTAGATTTGAGTAGAGGTAAATGTTATTTATATTACGGAATAAAGCGGGGGGAATTAATTCTAAGTAATAAAAAAAAAATCTTATATTTTTCACAGATTTACCAAACCATAGCCTAGGCATTATAAGAATGTATACCACCGGTGAAGTTTTTCTTATTCAACGATGGTACCAAATTCGTATGATAACCACGCATAATATTTGTGAACTCTCAACGGTAAATTTCCCATAGTAAGTGTCGATTAAAATCTTCCATTGCTGTTAATATTTAGAAATGTTTACGGGTTATTAATGTGTGTGTAGTAAAAATAAAAAGGGCAGTCAGAGCGTATAGTGTGCGATTTAGCCCAATCCGTGTATTGGTTTGTTGTCAAAGTGTTACGTTGTGATTAGCGTGGTGCACTATCCAAATAACCGAATGAAGTTCACTATAAAACTACATTTTATATGAGTTAATGTAAGTAAAACCTGTTTCTGTTATGGTCTCCAATATCAGATCAATGTCTTGTACTGCGAATTTTCAAAAGGAGCTGTTACAGAACCCTGTAACTACTACATGTGTTTTGATATAAAATAATTTTAATTATTAACATTAAATTATATATAAAAACATGCATATTAAAAAAATATGGTTTCCTTACAATTCGCAGTACAAAATATTTTTAAAAGGCATACTTAATTTTCGTTCGTTTTGCGGTAGTAAATGCTATTCTAAATGTGATTACGAGGATAACGACCTAACATAATTTTGCTATTCCGTTGACTTTAGTATCGAACACCAAAACGGATTGTTCACGGTTATTTCGTAGTACAGCGTTCGCTCAACCCTTTAACTTACACAACAATTTTCAATTTTAGGTGTTGTAAAATATGAGCTTTTTGGCGTAACAAGTACTTGCGAAATTATTGTTATAACTTACTTTATGAAACCTATAGAAAGGATTTACATTGGCCTATAGCAACGGCAGCAATCAATAATATAATTCCGGTGTGTTAGTAGCAACCAACGGCATTAACCAGTAGAATGACGCTCTCTGTGTTGGTGCTATAGTCCGTCTCACTCTTAGATTGCAGTAAAGAGTGCTTGACGCGCGCTGTTCCCACGTGACTAGCGATTATCAACAGGCACGAAGTTGTGTAGTGTTGACAGAATAAGTTCATACATACAAAAATACGTAAGAAAAATTGTCAAATTGTATAGTAGAGTATAAATATAAAATTGTTTGATTAGCTACCCACTGTAATCAAAGAGTGAGGCGCATTATAGCTTCTGACCTTTTATAGCACTCACCACCATTTTACATATTTTTCAACATTTAATACGTGAACGAGTGTACTCGGGATGACATGTTAAGGGGTTAAGACGTTTTTCTGTTATCATTACAAGTAACAAAAATTAATTGGATCATGTAACAATGTAGTGATGTTTGAAATATGTGAGTAATAGTCATCAAAGTTTCGCGAATGAACTACTTTATTAGTCTAGTCCGTTTTTATTTAATTGTAACTCTTAAGCTTGATTTGTATGCCGTACTTAATTAGAGCAAATTCCATTCATGTGAGAATTTATCATCACAGTCGTACACAAAGNTAGAGCAAATTCCATTCATGTGAGAATTTATCATCACAGTCGTACACAAAGGACTTCATTCCTGAATTTTTGTGATCCATTTTCACTTTAAGATCTTTCTCGACAGTTATGTATTGTTAAGTAGGGAACAAATTAAATTATTTTTTTACCTAAAGAAACCTCATTTTGTCGGGTGTTACGTTAAGGCTCCCGTATACATATTGCTATTTTTCTGAATTTGAGGCCGAGAAGTGCGGAAGCAATAAGGGCGACACTGCCACGCGCATCAAGTGCGCCATCGCTGCTAGGCGCCAGGCTCTCAACTGGCGCGCAGTGTTCTCGTCACACTGCGTGTAGCCTACGTACGAGACTTTCAGCAGTGACACTATTATTTTATTGGCGGAAAGTTGAATACAGGGCCCTTCAGTAGTTTTGTATCTGACGCGTATATTTTGAGATACATCGCTTTGAAAAAGCCGCTTTTAGTCATTTTGGGGTACTCTGAAATGAAGTTTATAATGTGCCTGGCGTCTTGCAGCCCCTTACAGCCCGTGTCTGATGTAACGAGTATTTCAAACTCTACAGCGCATTTCAAGCACCAGGTAGCGGGAGTCTTAATACTTTATATTAATAATCATTAGAGGCCAGTCAGCTTTGTCTGCTACAGAAGAAGAAGAATCTGCAAAGTTTTTAATTGCTATGAACTGATTGCCTGAAAAGCCGTTGCAAATATTGGACCTCTTCGTCGCCTCTCGTTGGAATAAAAAGAGGAG